>CAHIKZ030004490.1:487500-930000 GCA_903632075.3 Acanthosepion pharaonis | reverse complement strand
ATATTTAAAATAAATAAATAAATTAAGTAATAAATAAAGTTTACTAAATCTGAGAAATGACTTAGTAGTAAGTTCCATTAATATTACTAAAATAATATTTTAAAATATAAAAGTTTAAAAATTGTAATTTACATATACTTGGATATTGAAAAATAATTTTACTTACTATGAGTAATATTCCTTCTGTTATAAAGTAATATAGTCTAATATAACTAACAATGAAAATATTTCAAAAGTTTAAAGTTTGTAATTTTAAAATTGAAACTAAAATTAAAGTTAAATTGAATGAATTCTAACCTAAATTTCTTTTAAATAATACTACACGCACTAAAAAGAATCCCAAAAAAGCAAATATAGTAAAATAAAATTAATATGAAATGCCATAAGATGTAGCTTTTGAATGACCCATGTCCTTTCTACTTACATGAGAAACATTGTATCACTAGGTTTATATATATAAAAAAAAAAAAAAAAAAAAAATGTAACCTCATATACATACTTAAACTTGAATTAATACATAAAGTTTACTAATTCTGAGAAATGACATGATAGTTTTGTAGTCTGATTAATATTACTTAAATAATATCTAAATTAAAAGTTTAAAATTGTAATTTACTATACTTTGATATGAAAAAAATTTTACTTACTATGAGTAATTATCCTTCTGTTATAAAAGTAATATAGTCAAAATTAAAACTAACAATGAAAATATTTTAAAATTTTAAAGTTATAATTTTTTTTTATTGAAATTAAATTGTAGTAAAATAAAATGAATTCTAACATGTTATTTATACATACATATGAAACTTTATTAATTAGGTTACATTTTTGAAATAAATAAATTAATTAATTAATTAATAAATAAAAGTTTACTAAATCTGAGAAATGACTTAGCTAGTTTTGTAGTAAGTGCCATTAATATTACTTAAATAATATTTAAATTTAAAAAAAAAAAAAAAAAAAAAATTTACATATACTTTGATATGGAAAAATAATCTTACTTAATATGAGTAATTTTCCTTCTGTTATAAAAAATAATATAGTCTATTAAAACTAAACAATGAAAATATTTTTAAAATTTAAAGTTGTAATTTTGAATTTGTAATTAAAATTGTAGTTAAATTGAATGAATTCTAACCTAAATTTCTTTTTAAATAATACTACACGCATTAAAAAGAATCCAAAAATAACACCTATAGTAAAATAAAATTAATATGAAATACCATACAACATGTAAGCTTTTGAATGACCCATGTCCTCAGTACTTATATGTGAAATATTATAATAATAGGTTTATATATAAAAGAAAAGTTTACTGAATCAGTGAAATTAAGTAACCATTTCTGCTGTCATAGTCATATACAAAAAAAAAAAAAAAAAAAAATGTAACCTCATATACATACTTAAACTTAATGTTAAAATAATCCTACATAATATAATGGATTCAATACATTTAACTGTTCTTAAAAAGAATATAGTAAAATAAAAATTAAAAAGGAAAATATTTCAAATCGTAGTTAAATAAAAAGTATTGTAAAAAAAAAAAAAAGCTTTAATTTTAAAAGATGACGTTGAAAATTTTTTACCATTAACAATTTTTTTTTAAAATTCAGACGACATCCATTCAACCGACGTCAGGTTTCAGTAAAATACATCCTCACCCCCCTTACCAAAATGTAGCTAATAACTGATACAATGATACTGTCATAAGGAAAATCTAGACACCCTGTGTTCAATTTGAGTAGAATATTCTGTAACCATGGAAACGTGATTTTAGCTGTGTATTTAAAACCCGGTAAATTTTAAAAGTTACTCCAAAATTCGCTTGAAGATGAAATGAACTAATGCTTTTAATTTATTTGCAAAAAATAAAATTAGGGTTTTTAGCTTCTATTTTTGAAACATGGTTGAACTGTGTAAAAAAAATAACCATATTTTAAATCAATTAATTTATAATATATATATATATATATATATATATATATATATATATATATATATATATTCAAAATATATATCCATACCCATATATATATATATATATATATTACCTGTTTTCAATAACATAAATCCCCAGAAAATAGATTTTCTAGATGAAGCGTCTAGACTTTCTGTTATATGGGTTTTAAAAATATTGTCTGGATAAATTTAAACCATTTTGTAAAGTTAAACTATTTGTTATTTCGGTCTAGTGAGACAACTATTTAAAACATACCTGTCGAAATAAATTATAATTTACAATCGAGTTTTCGATGATGCGTTATGGTTTTCCTTTAATGTATATCATATTGCTCTCTATACTATACATTGAGATCTTTATGGATATCTTTTTAATATTTTATATTAAAAAAAAACCTACTTCAGATTATCCTTTCCACTTACGGATTTGATATTATCTATCTATCTATCTATCTATCTATCTATCTATCTATCTATCTATCTATCTATATGTATGTATGTATACATATTATATTATTACTGTATATAATGAAATTATGAATTGAAATTTTTGGCAAAAATAATGTTCTCGAAAAATAAGGCCAAATTAAAAATAGTGCTCAATACTATTTTCATAGAACGGAAATGTAGGGCAAATTAATATAGTTTCTGACGAGATGACTTCGTCAGGCAAAAATATTAATGTATATTTGGGCAGTAAGCTTTCTTTTAAACATCTTTCGATAAATATGAGAAACAAGGAAAATTGTGTTAATTTAGTTGTTTCAGCGTTCTTGCATTTTTTCCATTGGCGGGAGAAAGGGAGTTCAAAAATTGACCATTGTTTCAAGCGATTTCGGCCACTTCTTTAGCCATTTTCAAGTTTTTTTTCCTGCTATATATTTAGAGACTCTTGATAAAATCCAAAGAATAATCTTCAATGTTATTGGTCCTAACCTGTCATCTCGGCTTCAGTCACATTTCCCACCGCCGCAACGTATCTTCCTTATGCCTTTTCTATAAATACTTTCATGGTAATTGTTCTGGTGAAATATCTTCTAAGGTACTTAAACTTTATGGATTTAAGCGTAATACTAGATTAGCGAAAAGATCTCATAATTTTACAGTTGAAATGGTTAGATGTAACAACAAGTTCCCATGCTAATAGTTTCCCGCACTTCTTGCTTGTGGAACTCTCTTCCGGCTTCTTACTTCCCAGTCCACCTTGATCTTCAAAAAATTGAATGCAATGTCGATCGTTATCTTCGGTCTTCTTAATTATTATTCTTTTTGTACTCTCTCCTTAATAGTGTTTTTTCCTCATATTCTGCAACACTCAATAACCCGTTACGTTTTAGTGATTTTTGTTTTGCTTGAGGTAAAATGATTAAAAAAAACGTTTACTCAAAAATGTAACGAATAATTTTGAATATTACTATAGTATAAATGTGTCAATATTCAGTATTTCTGTAAGGAAACGGCTAATTTCACCGTTACCATTTCATGGTATAAACAAACAATATAGTGTCGAGTACAATTATACAAAAAAGGAGAATTAAAAATGCTAAAGAAATTATCTTTAGAAGATATCAAAAAATGATACTTTACCGCAAAGATGCTCGGCTTATTTCTATGAAGTCTCCGTCAACTGCTTCTCTGACTTTTCTGTTGTTGTATGAGCAACACTCTAGGTGACATAACAACAAATCTCTGTCAATTAAATACAGATCAATGCCATATAATCTTCACACTAATTAATCCCAGAAAGATGCACCTGATATAGCTATTAGGTGCGCTAAGACAATAGGCATCAATAAAGATACATCAAACTGTTAATCTTAATTAAATAAAGCTTGCTTGATATTTGGATGTACTTGTAAAATCTTAATAATTAATCACCACTTGTATGGTTTCATTTGTCGGATTTCTAACATTTTTTCCTTAGAGTTTATTTTTTATCTGAAGTTCTGTGATGAGGGGTTATCATTATTTATATTATGTACACGCAGACTACTGTCCTCATCTTTGTTGTGATAACAAAAATAGATGAGGACAATAGTCCGCGTGTGAGTAATGTAAGTTTTTTCTTTTACTAAAGTTCACTCAATGCAACGCCCAAGAGCCACTCAATGTAGAGAGTTACTGATTGAGGTGTGTGATATGAACGTTAGAAGACGATGCAGGAAGTGAAGATTATGAGCTTATGGAGGATAGATAGCTATTGATCCTAGGCTTGAAGATTGTAGCGGTTGGGGTAACACTTACGCGGAAGTTTGTTCCACAAAGTAGCAGTTTATAGGAAGAAGCGTTTCGAGTGGAACACGCTTCTTGCCAATGGGATACATAGGGAATGAGGGTGATTCAACTCTGTGGATATAACAAGGCGCTGTCTTTGCTGCAAAGGTCAGAGCTGGTAGCTGTAAAGAATGAAGCTCGTCAGAACATTTGTCATCGAAGTAGCAATTAAGTAAGAATACCCTTGCAACGTTGCATCTGTGGGGAAGGAGGCTGCAGAGTAGAAAATAAATCATCACCCACATGACCGCGTAAATGATTTTGAATTCTGAAGAACAGTCGAACTCTGAATGAAGTTCATTGATTTGAACGTTTATTTTATAGTAAAATGACCAGCAATACATTTTAGAGTAAAATTGAAGATATGGCATTGTTAAAAAAAAAATGTCTGAGAATATTCCTTGGCAGATCGTTAATATAAAGCAGAAAGGGTAGGAATGAAGAGAGGTCCATTGTGGACGCCTTCATCAGGCTTAACTATATCGGTGCCAGGCCTTGATATAACCAATCGATTGATCGGATCGGACCTCTCTGGTCGTCTAAAACAAATAAGGACCAAAGACAGGTGTTGCCTAATCCATAACCACTTATATACTCGGGTCATGGACTGCTCAGCCACTAGGTTTTCGTCCTCAGGTATTATGGATTCCTACCCACGGTAAACAGGTGGCCTTATTTGTGAGGTGGTGATGGTTCTTATGCCAACTGCATCTCTACAGACAGAGATGCAGTTGGCGTCTTCTACAGCTTCAGCCGACATTCTAATGTTTTTTTTTCAGTCATAGCAATTCGTATATAATAAAAGTAATATGTGGAAAAGTATGATCACGTTCGTCTTGAAGCGACATGGCATTATCAGATATTGATAATAGCTGCAGACATGGAATATCTTGACCTTCTTCAGATGAATGGTGCTAAAATAGTTTACTTTTGTCAGGGGATTTTCTGATATTTTTTTTATGAATGAAAAATAACATTTTTAGAGAAGTTCCTTTGGTATAGTATTCTGCGAAAGGTTTTTTTTATAGTTCATAGATTCATTTCATCTTCATTTTCTTTCCAATACATTTTTGTAGTAAAATATTTCCAATTCATTTTATAATAATAAATGCTTCCAGTGCATTTTTCTAGTAAAACCATTTCCAATACATTTTAATAATAAACTCACTTCCAATAGATCATATAGTAAAATCATTTGCAATGCATTTGTATAGTAAAGTTACTTTCCAGTGCAAATTTATAGTAAAATCATTTTCCAGTATATTTTATAGTAAAATAACTTCCAATACATTATATAGTAAAATCATTTACAATGCATTTTTATAGTAAAATCAATTCCAATGCATTTTGAAATAAAATCTCTTTCAATTAATTTATATAATGATAAAATTATAGTAAAATCATTTTCCAATATATTTTATAGTAAAATGACTTCCAATTCATTATATAATAAAATTATTTACAATGGATTTTTACAGTAAAATCACTTCCAATAGATTTCTATAGAAAAATCGCTTCCTATTCATTTTATAGTAGAATCACTTTTAATGTATTTTCATAACAAAATTACTTTCAATGCTACTAAAATCACTTCCAATACATTTTTTATAGGAAAATCAATTTCAGCGCATTTCCAAGCGTGAAGTAAGAACAAAGCTACCCTGACCTTTTCTATTGAGAAGTGAGTTCTATCCTCACTAGGTGCCCTACACAAAATTCAGAATTAAATAACCCAAGCATGACGTAATATCAACCAAACTAACCTAGATGTACGCAATAAATTTTAATAGTTCAGTGTTGACAGTGGTATTCAAATCATAATCCTTTCTTCAAATAGAGAAATGAAAAACGACTTCTTGTTCTTGATAAAGAAAGAAATATCTAGAAAATGTAAGGTTTGATTTAATAAGTTCTTAGACCTTGCTGTATAAGATAAGACGTGTTATTAAGCATTTATGACCGCCGTCTTGTAAGACGCCATAGGATTTTGAATGTTCTAATGGGTTTTACACAGAAATATAGAGTATATAAAAGAAAAGACAGGCTTAATCTAAACATAAGACGTCTTAAATTGTTCAAACTTAAGCAATGTCATATTAAATAAATAGAAATATAGAGTATACAAAAGAAAAGACAGGCTTAATCTAAACATAAACTTAAGCAATGTCATATTAAATAAATAGAAAATTTTGTCTGTCCATCCGTGTGTCTGAAATCTCTCTAACTCAGGCCACACTTGCTCTACATAAACATATGATACCTTGTTGGAATCAGAATGATCCCGGGAATTGAAAATCTGCCCTTCATCTGGTGATTGCACATCCAGCACTGGGATTTGTGGCCGGATGAGGAGGGAACAATTAAAAATTCAAATTTTAAAACATCTGAAAAACTTTAGTGATTTAAAAGTTTTAAATTTATATTGAGTTTAAAGTAACACAAAACTTTGTGAATTTATTAAAAAATTGTTTGGAATTTGGTTTAAAATATCTCTAAATCTTTGTGAATTGACAAAAATAATTTTATTTCTTTAAAAGTAATCGGAGTTAAAGTGAGAGGTTTCATGATGTAAGGTATTTGAAGTTCCGTGGAGTTTGTCATTTGAAGAACGCAATTTTCGGCTTGAATTGGATTTTCGGCCGAAATCCTACTATCGGCCTAAATCTCTCTTTTGACCTGGTCAATTGTGTTTATAGCCTGAATCAGAGTTAAATGAGGTTTTGAAGTTCCATTGAGTGAACTGCGGAATTCAAAGTTATTTTTTCAAAATTATCATTGCTATTTGATAAGCGAGACAAAGGTCCATTTAGTTTTGGGCCGGAGGTCCAAGTAGTCCTCCGCAGTAACTAGCTTAAAAGTTCCTACTGAGTGAGTTTTTAAGCTAGTTATTAATATTTGACTATTTTTTCATATTTTTTTATATCTTTATTTATAATGATGACACAACCTTCCTTGTCTTAGAAGCAAGTCCGAAAGATCCGACAAAGTAAAATTGGTAACTGTTCTCGTAAAGGATCTCCGATCAGTAGTTAATTGGTGAAAGGAATGGTTTGTACATTTGAACGCCTCCAAAATAAAACTGCTTTCATTTAATTACCAAAGAGAACCTTTTCTACCTGCCATCAGCAACTCTTTGCGCCTTCTTGAGCTCAAAATATATTTAGTTAACAACATAAAATTGTGTTCAGATTATTTAGATTTCGGCGTTAAATAACCCATAAAGGTGTTGATATGCCGCTAGACAAAACCAACTAAACAACCAATAGTTCAAAAGAGTTTTCATGACCTTGTGGGCAAGGAATTGTTTTTCACCCGGCAACTCCTTTCCTCACAGACGAAACGTTCCTCGCTTCTCGCTAGTCATATCGCTATTTTTACGGTAGATGTTCGGGCGAACTACATTCCTTGGTTCCACCAATCCAGACTTTAAAGCTAGGACCCACCATGCTACTTACACGGAGTTGACTCATTCTCGTTCCTTTGCCGTGTTCATCCTAGTTTTTATACTAACAACCTTTCGATCATTATAGCCTCTGTCCATTTTCAAATGTCTACTTTATTAAATTCCTTGCTATTCGAACGAGCATGCCCATGCTGGTTATTATACTCACAAAGTTTCAACCATTGTATCTCCTAGCTCTATTAAATACTTTGCTATTCGAACAGCATGAACGTGTTGATATAAAGTCAATATAATAGACAACTAGAACTATAGTGGAGGATAAAACAACTTAAAGAATCAGAAACTACGGCTTCAGCTCGACGTGGTAGGAAGGAATACAACTTAATACTTGATTCATCAGGACGGTTTTGCTATTCGTCTTGTCTAAGCTCTTTTTAGATATAAGATGTTAGTAATTATTGAATGTGAGAGAATATAAGAAAGAAAACATTATTAAGGAGAAAGAACAATAAAAGAACGAGAATTAAGAAGACGAAAGATAACAATTAACATTAAACTTAAATTTCTGAAGATCAGAATTTAATGGAAATCAAGAAATGAATTCCACAATCGAGATGTGTGAGAGAAGAAATTGTTAGAATAGAACTTACGCTTACATTTCGCAATTTAAGCTGTAAATTGTTGAGACCTTGCCGCTAATCAAGTACTGCGCTTAAATTCATAAAATCTAGGTTTGAAAGTTCACCAGAATAATTATCATGAAAGTATTTATAGGAAAGGCTCAGGGAAGCTACGTGTCTGAAATCTAGATGCCAGGTCAGAACCTAATAACATTGCAGATTCTTCTTTGAATTTTATCAAGAATTGCTAAATAGATGGCAGAAACACCAGACCAGATGTGAGAAAAATATTTAATGCATGGACAAATGGTAAGTGTATAAATGTGTAAAATAGATTCTGACGAGAAAGATTGTTTAGAACGACAGAGTGAATGAACTTTCCTAGCAGCAGAAATAGCAAGTGATTCAATATAATCTTTCCACTTCAAGTTAGCGGAAAACGTTAGCCAGAAAAGGAAAAATGAGTCACTCTCCGAGAAGTTACCAGAAGCCATACTGATGAAAAGCAAAAAGGGTCCGCTAAGACGCCTACAAAAGGCGTTA
Organism: Acanthosepion pharaonis; assembly: GCA_903632075.3. NCBI lineage: Eukaryota > Metazoa > Mollusca > Cephalopoda > Sepiida > Sepiidae > Acanthosepion > Acanthosepion pharaonis. Next base: position 921,201 of record CAHIKZ030004490.1, on the reverse strand, counting down.
AAAATCAACAAGACATTTCTTGCTCCAGTTAACAACAAATCTTAGGTATTTTTTTTTAGATCAGCTACCATTTGAACTCATCGAACTAAGATAGAAGTAAAGATTTGTATCATCAGAGTTGAGAGCCGATGACATCAGGAAGGTTATTTATGAAAATCAAGAACAACGTTGATCTAAGTAGGTCTTATTCGATTTCATTGTAAATGATGGCTTTTCGTTGTAGTGAATCTATTTTTTTTTAATAAATTCACTTCAAGCAAAGAGATAATGCTAGTAAGACGCAAGGTGTTACTGAGAGTGAAAGGGAATGATAAAACTTTGGATAGAACCGGAAACTCAATCCCAGACACGAAAAGTTTACCCCAATTTAAAATAGGACCGTGAAATAGACGATAGGCGAATCTACCTACGCCTATTGAGGACAAAATTAGTAAACAAGTTTTAGAGTTTAAGCTGAAACGTTAGAATTATAGAGTTGAAGTGGGCTTTAGAAGGAACCGGAAACCCAGTCATAAACAGGATAGAAGGGATAAACCTCAACACTTGTTCAAAATATCGGGGAGGACTGTGAAATAGACGATAGGCGAATCTACCTACACCTATTGAGGACAAAAATAGTAATTAAAGTGTTGTGGTAAACCCTCCTACAATAGAATGAACTCTTCCTCCTCTCATAATTACAAACTGCGAGAGTCGGGTAGTGTGGAGTGGAGTAGTAGATGCAGTGATAATCTACTTATTACTAACACTATTGTTTTGTATATATCTTCAATATACTCTTCCAACATACCTTCATCTTCCCTGTCTTTCTTTCTTTCTTTAAACAGACCACAACATAAAGTTTCAGAGTTTAAGCTGAAACATTAGAAGTATAGAGTTGAAGTAGACTTTAGAAGGAACCGGAAACCCAGTCCTAAACAAGAAACATGGGATAAACTTCTACTCCTGTTTCAAAGACCGGGGAGTAGTGTGAATTGGACGATAGGTAAACCTATCTACTTCTATTATTTATTTAGATGACTTTTAATCTTCTATAACAATGCTCATTTCATCCCGTAATTGATGTGTTTTTATTTTTGCTTGGATAATGATTTATTTATTTTTTGTACTTTTGTTGCCTTCAATCTGTCCTGTGATTATCAGATTTTCCAAGGTAGATGGCGTGGAAACCTTAAGTGAGTCTTCCTGATGTTAAGTCTAAGTTTCCTTTTTGTTTCCATTTTCTTTAAAATTTCGTCGTTGCTCACAAATTCGGTCCATCAGCATCCTTCTGTAGAACCATATTTCTGTTGCTTCAAGTCTCTTCTTCATCTTTGAGATTTCCAGCACTCACTGCCATAGAGGAGAACAAATATCACGTAAAAGTTTATTACTCTTTTCTTTGTTTGTAGCAAAGTTTCTCTGTTTCTAAGTACTCTACTTAAATTTTAGAAAACACCTTTCGCTATCCCAATACGCCTTCGGATTTCAGTGTCACACACTTTCTCTGTTAAAACATTTCCTAGACATTTACATTTATTTTTGTACTTGTTTAATATTAATATATCCGATTTGAAATTCGCATTTTGGGTTCATCCTTTTGCTAACAACCATGTATTCTGCCTTTTTGCAGTTGGTGTTTAGTCCTTTCTTCTCGCTTTCCTTCATTACATTCTGTAGGAGTTTTTGTAGTTTTCGTCTGTTAACAACACTGTGTCATTTGCATATCTTATGTTGTTAAGATTGTGGCCGCCAATAATGAATCCTGTTAAGACTTCTAGTTCGCTCAGACAAGATATATAGCTGAATACACCATAAAATCTGAAAGTAAAGCATGTAAAATAATACGAGCCACTGTAAGGGAAGTTATGGAAATGCGAATGATCTGTGTATAATTTATATTGGAAAATGCTTAAAGATATATTTTTGGTGATTTGCTATGGAAATATCTACGAAACGGTACCATTACACATGCAGACAACAATAATAACAATAATAATAATCTTGTTGCACAGGACCAATGCTTGCTAAATAGAAATTACCAAGCACATATACTACAAAATTCTGTTAAACTGAAATGCAGATTCTGTGAAAAATATCCAGAAACAATTCACCATTATGTATCCGTTTGTAAGTTAGTAGAACCCACCGAATATAAAACTCGGCATGACAGATTGGGTTAATAGCTGCACTGAAAAATAGGAAAGTTTTACGGGAAAGAAAACTGCAAGAAACTAATATGAACATCACCCAAACTCAGTTACAGAGATAGGAGGACCCGTAATAATTCTATGGAACTTTACAATACACACAGACAGAACAATTAAAACTAATCGACCAGACATCGTGATCAAAGACCATAAAGAAAGAATGTGTTTTTTTTTTTATTAAATTGACATTGCAAATTGTTATATATCTTTGAAGATCTTCAAAAAACTATTACTATCAAGGATCTTGAAGTGAAAATCTAAAAATAATGTGGCACATGAGGACATCTCGGATTGATTGGAAAAAGTTTCGATTGAATCAGTAAAGAGATTCCTGTTAGCCCATGCCTTAAAGAAATGCAAAAAAAAAATGTACTCACAAGTACAGCTCACACATTACGAGATTTATCTATGTAAAATGTGTGTGATCTTAGTTTTTTTTTTTTTTGATCAGTGGAAGATGGTATGAAGCCATTTCTAACCTTAGGTTTCTGGTTGGGAGCCGGAAGGAAATGTGTATACAACAGAAATGAAAGGAAATAATAATAATAATAATAATAATAAAATCGATCCGCCTGATTAAGCTATTTTAAATGGGAAATTTTAATTATTTACCCCGAAGAAGATTTACAAACAAAAAGCAATTAATGATTTAATTCGGGAATTAATTTAAAATGCGTTCGACACAAGCAAGCCAATCCAGCAGTGAAATATATTTGCTTCATGGAAGTTATTTGAACAATATAATGAATTAAATTATTATTTAATAATTTATAATGATTCATTAACTTATTTATATTCATAAATATTTATTAAACGTTTATTTTGACCAGGAAAATCTTTAACAAAGTTGCCTACACAAATAAACAGACAAGCATTGAATCAAACACGGTTCAGCATATTTTTTCAATAGCAATAGATGTTCTACTTTCCGATACTTCAGACAACCATATAAAAAAAAATCTGACGGCAATCAAAGCTTGTTCATCAGCAGGTTTATCGAAAGCCAAAATGGTGAAAATAGAAAAAGAATTAAATATAAAATTTTGACTAATTTAGCCCGAATAACAAAGTAAATAAAGACGCAAAAAGAAATAGTGATGGTCAGTCAAGTTCGACAATGGCATCTATGTATAGGGGTGAGCAGAGTTTTTAATTCAAGTAATAATTCTAGTAGATTAGCTGCCATCCAGGGCTAGAGTGTCCTGCCTACCCTGATATTTAACTGAGTTGACAAAAGATGAGATGATCCCTTTTCTGAATGCATTAGTGAGGAAGTGAACATATTAAGTGCAGTGGCAAAGAAATTGATGAGGTTGAAAAAATACATTTTTGTATATCATTAAGCTACAGATGAATTGCATATAGAGATATAGGGACACATTATATGAAGACACGTTATATGGAGATACGTTATAAGGAGACACATTATAAGGAGACACATTATATCCGAAATCGCATTGTACACAAATAAATAAAACAATTTTTGGTACCTTGCAACCACGAATTCTCACTTCAATATGTTCAGTTGCTAGTGACCATTCGGCTACTTTGCTGAGTCTGCGTGAAAGAAAGAGCATCATGTTGTCTGGTCGGCATATTTTCCCTGTACGTGTTATTAAATGGCGTCCCCTGGATGATTTTATGGTCGTTGGATGCACTGATGGAACTGTATATGTTTGGCAGATTGAAAACAGTGAATTACTTTCAAAAGAAACACTCATAACATTTTCTATGATATTCTATTGTACAGGATGCGATGGATAAATTGCCGTCTAAATAACGCAAAAATGAAAATAACATTGACATCTCATTTTAACAGATATATTTATCAAAATTACACAAAAATATATTGAAACACTGAAGAATAAACTTATTCAATAAGATCACCGTTGGCTTCAACCACGACTTCCAGACGACTTCGGAATCTCCTGCAGCTCTTCTGGATGGCCTCGTTTTTTAAGTTGGTGAACTCTGCCATCATACTTGCCTTCACTTCATCTCTGGTGTTATAAGGAATTTTTTTTGGACTCTCGCAAAACTGCACCCCATAAACAAGTGGGTTGCTGTCTGGGGAGTTAGGTGGACAGATGTAAGGGGTGATGTGGTCGCAGAAATTGTTTGACAGCCATATTTGCAACTTTGTTATCATTGCTTTTCTCTGGCACTCCTTATTACTGTTGCAATATGAACTCTGGTAAAGACATGCAATGATAACAGCAAAAATTGCAATATGAGCACTGGTAAAAATGATGCTGAAAACATTAGGTTTATAATACTCAGTTCATACCCAGATGTCCTCAAGGACACATGGCACAGTGGATAAAGGCGTTGGTTAGATCCAGTGACAGACCCAAAGGAGGTGGAGTTCAATTCCTGGTTAAGGCAGTGGAGAACTTTCAGAGGGAAAATTAGCAGGAAATAACTGATAACTGACATCCATCAAACATGGCACGTGGAACTAGAACAGTTTACCCCAGTGATCGAAATAAAGGGTTCAGTTCGAAATTCCAACCACCTGAAGAAGGCCGAAACGTTGTGACAAATATGGCGACAAAGATGAGGACAATAGTCCGACTAATGTAAATACTGTACATAATACCACATCTCAGAAATATAGACAGAAGCTAAATATCTTCTTTGCGTTGTAGTAGTTATTCGTTCGGACTTTGTGATGTCATTTGCAGCTGCGTGCCATTGTAATTTGTTTGGCGTGGCACGCGTGCCGTTGGTTGCCGACTCCTGCTTTAGACATTTCTAAACGAGACCGATGCTATGCATGACATCCACATGAGAGTCTAGATCTGATGAGGCTATTTGAGAACATGATTCTAATTTTAAGGTTAATATTTTGGTTTTGCAGCTGCTTACACAGTGGAATCAAATTATCTCTAGCCCAGTTCAAGTTCCTCATTTTATTTACTAAATTTATTATAACTGATCCATACACCGACGTACGAAGGAGAGTAAAAAATTATCCGCAACCTGGATTTTTTCAGAAACCGCTAATTAATACCCGATTTTAATTTTCATAATTAATACTTATGGTATTGAGTTAGGGTTAGTATTAACCGGAGTGGTTAAGATGAAAATCTACTGTAAATAACATTTTCTAGATACTGATCCAAATTATTTACAATTAAACTACGTTTGAGTTACGTTTGAATACAATGTAAATGCTTCTCGAATAGATATTGTAGCGAGTCCTGATAAAAATAAAATATAAAAATTATGAACAAAAATTAAAAGAATTAAAATAAGACATTTGGTCTTTCCTTTAAAATACTTATCTCTTTTTCTCGCTCTCTCTCTGAACTATCACTTTCTATACTTATCTCTAAACTAACGAGGAGGCAATCCTCAAGTAAAAAATAGGAAGAAGAAAAGACTGAACTCGGCCGAAATCGCCAGAAGTCTTTTGTAAAAAAAAAAAAAAAAAAAATGAAAAAGAAAGTAACGTCGTAAAATAAAATAATTATGGTCGATTTAAAAAAAAATGATACATAGAGACTTTTGATGTTAGCCGAAACCAATGTTTCTGCCAGAATCTCGGAGCCTGGTCAAAAGGATATAAGCTGGCACATCTAACCTACAAGCAGAAGGGACGGCAAAAGGCACGACAAAAGGCGCTACCAATGAGAAACCATCCATTCATGACGTGTCAAGAAGTAGTTAAGAGATCATCTGCTAATGATATTTCTGCCCTGCTTAGGACTGAGAAAACCACAGTAGACTGACATTGACCTATTTCTATTACTACTATTAAATTCTTAAATACCGGACCGAAACGGACAATTCTCCAGACCGCTATCAATATCCGCCTTATAAACGAACATTTAGTTACATCGAATACCAAAGGTATCACTTTAAAGAAAATAAATAAAAATATTTATATTATATACTTTTCAACACGGTTCGTTTTTATGACCTATGTTTCCGATAAACAACACCGAGAATAACCAATCCACCACCTATCCACACTGGTAACCTCCCGACGTGAAGAACGCTGTATCCAAAATATAATTGAAAAAAAATAATCAGCTGTTTGTTATTGTGAAAATTTCCCAACATACCTCACGTAGAAAGGCAAAGTAAATACAGTGTGTCGCTACCAAATATAGACAGGGTGCGATGAGTAAATTGTCGCGAATTCATTTTTTAATTTCGCGCGTGCGCGTTGTTCGTTTTTGCTTTTGTCGGTTGCACAGTATAGTAGGGTCAGTTGGGTACCGTCTGTGACAAAAAGAGCAGCATGACACAAGTCACTCCCCCAGAAATTTGGAAATGACATGCTGTACTGTTTGGCATTCGCGCTGGAAGCTCCAATACGAACATTTAACAGTGTTTGGGTGTCAATCTGAGGATAGTACAGAGAATTCGGAAAGAGTTGGATGAGTTTAATGGTGATTACGAAGGTTTTTGAAGCGATCACCAGCGATGGCGACGTTATGCCTCTATTCATCTTCCCACACGATCTCAGACTCAACACGGAGTGCCTTGAGGAGTTAGTGCTGCCCTGGGCCAAGAGGATGGCTGCTTGAAGACTCTATGTCGGGCAACAGGACTCTGTACCATGTCACACAAGCAGGAGAATACAGTCAGGGCTGTCAGACACTTTCTGTAATCACGTCACTCCTTACATGTGGCTACCTAACTCCCCAAAGATTAAATGTCTTCTTTAAAGTTCCTTTCCCACCGCCATAATGTATATTCCCTATTCTTTTTCTATAAATACTTTCATGGTAAATGTTCTGATCAACTCTCCTCTATGGTACGTAGACTTTATGAATTTGAGTGCAGTACTAGATTGGCGGCAAGGTCTCATTTTACAATTGAAACGTCTAGATGTAATTGTAAGTTCTATGCTAACAGTAATTTTATACTGGCGAGTACTTCAACACTTCTCACTTTTGGAAGTCTGTTCCGGCTTCTTGATTAAATGCCTTGTTTAAAGTTCCTTTCCCACCGCCATAATGTATCTTCCCTATTCTTTTTCTATAAATACTTTTATGGTAAATGTTCTGATCAACTCTCCTCTATGGTACGTAGACTTTATGAATTCTTGAAGTGCAGTACTAGATTGGCGGTAAGGTCTCATCATTTTAGAGTAGAAATGGCTAGATGTAAATGTAGCGAATCTCGCTTGTCTCCCGTCTCCTTGCTTCTTAGTCAACTTTGAACTTGAAATATTTAAATGCAGTGTCAATTGTTATGTACTGTCTTCTTAATCCTTCTTTTGTTATTGCTCTCTCTCCTTAATAGTATTATTTTCCTCGCATTCTCCAACACTCAGCAGGCACTTAATAAAAAAAAATCATCCACCCAGCCATTGTGGTGAAGAACCTAAATTAATCTTGACTAACAAGTGCATTGGACGAAGGAGTTCAGTACAATACCTTCCACATTCATCAAACCTTGCACCATTAGACCTTTTTTATGGAAAGAAAAGTTTACGATTCAAAACCAGTAAAAGTCAATGAATTGAGGCAGTCATTGAAATATTTCTTGATGTTTGTCCTTCCATTGCCTTTTGTTAACAGCAGTCTCTGGACCAGTGTGGTCATTAGAAAAAAAAAAAAAAAGAAATATATATATATATATATATATATATATATATATATATATATATATATATATATATATATATATATATATAAACGAATTAAAAGTTCTGGTTCATTTAGATCCAAGACTTCAAAGAATTCTTTGATGTGGACGGATGACCTTACAAAGTGAAGGTCTTAATCCAAGTATTCGTATATGTTGCTTTGGTTTCAAAATTAAGCGAGTCAGTTGTAAAAATCTGCTTCAGAGGAGTTCGTTTACTAATATTCGCTGACAGGACCAGTAAACTACAGAGCCAAAAAATCAGCAACTTCCGACTGAAGTTACTTTGAAGTATTTTTTAAAACTTCTTGCCGGCAGCTTTTATGATTTTTCCTTTTTAGCCACTGACGAAATCACTAAAGTTAACCTTTTTTTGTTTACTATAAAACATAGTTGGTCTTCTTGTCGTTCCAAATGATTTTCTTTATTTTATTTCTTTTGTCAAACACGAAATGAATATGAATTCCAAAATAATGCTTTAAAAAAAAAAAATATAAATGATTTAAAACAAAAGAAATTCAAAATAATTAAGAATGAGATTTATTTTGGAACGAAAGACAAAAAATTTTATTCGAGAAATACATTGCAAATGATTTATAGATCTTTTCTGCAAATAATTTACTATAGAAATTTACAAATTCTGGATAGAAACGAGACATAATACAGAGATTCATGCTCGTTTATACAAAGAAACGAGTTCACAAAGACGACGAATCCCAAGTGATTTAGGAAAATCAAGCAAAAACTGCATTTATTTCAAGCCAGATTCTCTATTTACATTTTTGGATAGTTTTAAGTTCAATATTCAATGAATTCAATTTCTATGAATTTTTGACTAGTTTCTCTTTCATCTTATTTCTGTTGCTTTTTCTCATACTTACAATATCCTATTATAATTCTGCTTGCCTCTCCCTTAGTTACTTAGGTAGCACGACCATTACCCCTTGCCATTACATCATAAATAATGGACTATTCCGTTTCGACTACGTGGAATGACGGAAAAGACATATCCCAGATGCTACTTGATTTCAGCGCGAAAATGAAAGAAAGAAAGAAGAGGCGATAATATGTTTAACGTCTGTTGCAGTGAAATGGAAAAAAAATGTCAATTTCAAATTTTTTTCATTTGTACCCCCTTCCTTCTTAAAATAACAACCACCATTCATATCTATGATTGTTATTGAAATATTTTGTTAAAATTGTTAATTTACGTTATTTACATTATTCGGACTGTTATTCTCAGCTTCATTGCCATATTCAAAACGTTTCGGCCGTTGTACGCTCCGGCCTTCTTCAGGTGATTTAAATTTCGACCGAACCCTTTATTTCGTCCACCGGGTTAGATCTAGTTTACGTGCCATGCTTCTTCAGGATGTTTCAATTATTTCCCTTTAACTCAACTCTCCAAGTTTGGTTCACCACTGCTGTAGCCTGGTATTGAACTCACAATTCCTTGGGCCTAGTCACTGGATTTAACCAACGCCTTTATGCACCGGGCCATGTGTCCTTGTGGGCATCTCTGTATATCTACTCCGATTAACGAAACAAAGGGTTCGGTTCGAAATTCCATTCACCTGAAGAATGCCGGAACATACAACGGCCGAAACTTTGTGAATATGGCAATGAAAATGAGGATAACTGCCAGAATAATGTAAATAATATAAGTCATCATATTACCTCATCTCAGAGATACAGACAGATACTGAAGAAAAATGCCAATCACCTGAAGAATACCGGAGCATACAACGACCGAAACGTTATGAATATGGCAATGAAGATGAGGATAACAGTCCGAATGATGTAAATAATTAAGTAATCATAATACTTCATCTCAGAGATATAGACAGATATTAAAATTGTTAAGCTCAAATATTTAACGATGTGTTAGGGGAATTTATACGGATATTTTATTGTTGTAAAACTCGCCATGAGCTTATTCAATCACTTTTTTAATCGAATTTGTCCCCATGCAAAACAGTAAAGCCACTGAGACACCACGGGTTACTGGGTGTGGGGGAGTTAGAAACAGAAACATTGCTTAGGAGCGAGAACGAAAGAAGAGTAAAAGGGGAGGACAGAAGATAACGATTTATATTGCATTTAAATTTTTGTAAATTGAAGTTGGCTGGAAAGCATGGAGCCGGAAGGGAGTTCCACAAGCAAGAAGGGCGAAAGAAGAAAATGTTAGCATAGAAGTTACGGCTACATCTAGCCAGCTCAATTGTAAATTGATGAAATCTCGACGCAAGTATAGTACTGAGTTTAAATTCAAAGAATCTAGGTACCATAGCGAAGAGCTCACCTGAACAATTACCACGAATGTATTTATAGAAAAAGCAAAGGGAAGCAACCTTTGAAGAATTAAGATACATCAGAAAATTAAAATAAAAAAAATTTTCACGGCTAATTCTAATTTCCTCGATGAAGGAATTAACGATAAAAAAAAGATCAACCAATGAGTCATGTGATACACGCTTAGGCGATCACGTATCTTTCGATACATGACTGACGAGGCAGATCGTTCCAGCAGTAGGTTGCCATTTCTTTCATCGGTAGACCAGTTGTTACCCAAGGCTATAGAACCCGGTCTGTTCTGCTATTTACCCATAGCTAGGGGGAAGAAGAAGAGGATTCCTATCTTTCCCACCTAAGTGAATATAATGGATTCAACTGGAGTTCGAACTCGGCTCTTCGATTCCTCAATCCGAGCTGTTACCCATTACTCCACCGTGCCTCCAATCACAAATCCCAATTCTTCTTTTTATGTACCATGACCTTTCAGGACATGGCTCTCCACCACCTTCTATCCCTTACAGCTCTCAGCAAGCTCTTTCCCTCTGTTTCCACCGACAGACCACGTTCTGTCATCCACCTGCTCAAGCTCGTCACGTATATCACGCGCTGTTTCCCTTGTCTCTCTTTCTCTCTATTTGACCCGTGAGTATCAGCTTCTCCAGGCCCTCCTTCCTCATTATGTGTCCCAGAAAACTTCAGCTGCCTCTTTCTGATGTTAAGTAAAAGACTGCATCGTGGCTCCCATGATCGGTCCTTAGCATCCTTCTGTAGAAACACATCTCCGTCGACTTGAGTCTCTTCTTCATCGTTCAACATTCGCTGCCGTAAAGAAGGACAGATGTCACGTAACAGCTCAGTATTCTTTTCTTTGTTACCAAAGAGATCCTTCTGTCTCGCAATACTCTGACCGGCTTTTGGAATGTTTCCTTGGCCATTCCAATATATCTACGGATCTCAGTGTCGCACTTACCGTCCTCTGTCAAGACGCCTCCCAGATATTTAAACTTCTGCGTCTGTTTGATTCTAGTGTTCCCATCGCATTTCAGGCTCTTCCTTCCTCTTACTGTTAGCCATGCATTCTGTCTTCTTGTAGTTTATGCTTAGTCCTCCATCGTTACCTTCTGTAGGAGATTTTATACAAGTTAATTTAAAAAGCAAAATGATTCTTCTTGATGTTGGGGATCAATCTTAGGTCTTGATAAAAGCTTACGTTTGATCGCCATTAATAAATCCGCATGGAACTCCTAGTTCTTTTAGGATCACCTCGCTGTATATAAATCCGGCGGGAAGACCCATCCTTGTCTTTTCTTAATTCTTTTAATTCTTACTTAATTCATTTTCTAGCCATATTTATCCAGTTTGTTCTCAGCATTCCTTGACTATCTTCTTAGTATATTACCTTATTTTCTCTTCGTTTCACACAATCTTTCAAGTGGCTTCCCTCTGTCTTTTCTACAAATATTTTCATGGCAACTGCTCTGACGAGCTTTTTACCCTGGCCCCCCGACTACATGAATTTAAGCGTGCTACTAGATTGGTATCTCGGTCCCACCCATTTACTGTTAAAATACCTAAATAGATTCATGCGATACAAAATAAAATAAAATAAAACAACCTAAAGCCCAAATGTGTATACATACTATTCTGAATTGATAAATATGCAGCTATATATAAGAAATGAGCAAGACCGTATCACCAAATCACTCTGCTGTCGTGGGTTGCTATTAGGAGCACGTGCGGAACCCATAATTTTCCAGACTAGCTTATCTGTGGACTCAAACCATTCTCCTTCAATTCCCAAATTTTTTTGAAAGAGCTGTCTGGTGTTTTAGTTTAGGTTTATAAATTGAGTGCCTATGGGTATAAAATCTCTGTTTTCATTTTTTAGAAGAAAAGATTAGAATAATAAAATACAATAACCAAAGCCAATTATTGAATCAGAGGAATGAATTAGAGTTAAAATATCGACATAGAAACAAATTGAAATTTCCATAATATAGGTCTAACTTAAGTATCTACCTTATTTCCATAATATTCACTACCCTCTAACTCATCAAATGCCTACAGTATAACTAATTATAATTTCTATATTTTATTTCCTCCTCTATAACCTCTTCCATATTATAATTTATAAGCTTTCCCTTACTTTAAAATCTCCTCAAATCTCTTTCCATTAATCCCTTACATCCGTTTATCTATATATTTTAAATTTATTTTTAGGCCCCTTCTTATTTCTCTTTTAACTTTAATATTTCATTTTTCATATAAGCCCAAATTAATGTCATTCAGGTTTAATTTTATCAAACTTCTTTCCTTTATGATAAATACCTTCCCCACCCTCTCCTGAGCCCTGTCTCGTGCTTTTAGTTTGACTGAAACTTTTAGCTTTCATAGTTAAATTCTATTACCCGCCCACCAACTGTATAGACACGAACTCCATCCACACAGGTGTTGAGAATACAGACAACCGATATTTTCGTCTGCCGAAATAGGCTATTCATATGAGATAATTTTGGATTTTATTGTATATATATATATATATATATATATATATATATATATATATATATATATATATATATATTTTCTTTTTCTTTCTTTCTTTCTAAAAGTTTTTCATTTCTCCGAGGCAGACGTTAAAACACGACAATGTTATTACTTCATCTATCTTTTCTTTCTTTCTTTCTTTCTTTCTTTTATTCTTTCTTTCTCAAGTTTTTAATTTCCCTGAGGCAGACGTTAAAACACCTTTGTGTTATTGCCTCATCTTTCTTTCTTTCTTTCTTTCTTTCTTTCTTTCTCAAGTTTTTAATTTCCCTGAGGCAGACGTTAAAACACCTTTGTATTATTGCCTCATCTATCTTTCTTTCTTTCTTTCTTTCTTTCTTTCTTTTTTTTCTTTACAGCCGAACAGCAGCTTTGATATATCTTCGCAATCACATAGAAAATTGTTGATACAAGGTAATGGCAGTACGTGCTTAACTAGGTAACTAACTAAGGAACAAGCAGGATGATAATACGATATTAATTATTTGATCAGTAACTAAATATTGTTTATAATACTTGGGATAAGCAAACACTGATTGATATAAATCGTGTAAAAGGCAGAAATTATGTTGCTTGAAAGTCATGTTGTCAGGCTAAATTCGGTTTTTGTGCTATTTCGTTTCATGTTTACATTTTTTACCCAACATCGACAGCAAGAAAACAAATAAGATCGATACGATTTACTGATAGCAAAATAAAGAAAAAAATTAATAGAGAAATTTGTCAGCTCCGTAATTTGGGCGATGTTCCGAAAAATATCCATGCCACTGCCCATAGACTCAAAGATATCCTGGTCGGTAAAGACAGTATAAATATGGCCGAACGTAATCGGACCAGTAAGAACGACAAACGCCAACGTGACAGACAGAAGCATTACAGTTGCTCGAATGGTTTCATTGGTTGAATTCTTCCTCTTTAAATCCTGGACGCTATTGGTCATGTGAATGCGAGACTTGTAATTGAGAAAGAGACGAAAGACGGTCATCGGACACAATATCAACATTATCAGTGTGGGGAGCAGAAAGACAAACGTGATTCCGTAGACGACGAACTCTTTTTTCATGTTAGGGTAGCCATCGACTGCGGCGTGAGGTACACAAATACCGTTTTGGAAACCAGTTGCGACTACCGACCAACTGAGATTGACCGTCGACAAAACTAAAACGACGAGAAAAATCTCGCGTTGTATGGTCTTCTTAGAGTTGATTATCTTGGCTTTAAGTGGAAACCAAATAGCTATGAAACGTTCGATGCCGATCAGCGTCACAAACCAAGCTGACGACATTTTCGATGTCCGGAAGAAAAAAAAGAACACTTGGCACGATACTCTGGACAGCGAACGGACATCGACACCTAAAAGTTCTCGAAAAAATCTTTTATTGAATGGAAAAAGTAAAATGAACGTAGTATCTGAAATAGCCAGAGAAATGAGTATGTTCGTGTTAGGCACATGGCGAAGGGGACTGAAAAGCATAACGAAAATATTGATTGTGTTGCCCAACACACAACAGAATCCGAAGAATGAGATTGTAATATAGTCGAAAAGTGTACTCCTATAGTATACAGATGCCGAAACATTATTGCCACTGTCATATTGTGATATATTTGACATCCATTCTTGTCTTCCGAAATAACTGTCATTCTCTGCAAGTGAAATATTACCAGTAGAATTCTTTGGAAAAAAACTGTCACTTTCTTTCCAACTATTAGTTATCATATGCACTGGTGTCTCGGAGGTTGTGTGTTCGTTCCCGGATCGAATAAACGATTGAAGACCTGTTGTTTGAGTTGAGACACTGGAAACTGTCAAGTTCGGAGAAATGCTAGTAGAATTCAAAATAGGATCTGGAGTTTGGGGTGATGCATTACTTGGCAAAGTGTCAGGCTGAATTGTCATGGTTCTTTGAGTTGAATGGAAAATTGACACTTGGGCTTCTGTCTTTCCGCTGCTGGTGCAATGAAAACTTGGCATTGTCAGGAAGAATAAAATGACAAAAAGACGCATGTCTGAAAAGAGAGAATAAAAAGGGGTTTATAGTGAAAAAAGGAGGAAAAACAGAGAGAGAAAGATGGAAAGAGAGAGAGAGAGAGAGAGAGAGAGAGAGCGAGAGAGAGATAGAGATAGATAGAGAGAGAGAGAGAGAGCGAGAGAGAGATAGAGATAGATAGATAGATAGATAGAGCGAGAGAGAGATAGAGATAGATAGATAGATAGAGAGAGAGAGAGAGAGAGAGAGAGAGAGATAGAGATAGATAGATAGATAGAGAGCGAGAGAGTAGAGAGCGAGAGAGATAGAGATAGATAGATAGATAGATAGAGAGAGAGAGAGAGAGAGATAGATAGATAGAGAGAGAGAGAGCGAGAGAGAGATAGAGATAGATAGATAGATAGAGAGAGAGAGCGAGAGAGTGATAGAGATAGATAGATAGATAGAGAGAGAGAGAGAGCGAGAGAGATATAGATAGATAGATAGATAGATAGATAGAGAGAGAGAGAGAGAGAGAGAGAGAGAGAGAGAGAGAGAGAGAGAATTAACGAGTTTAAATAAAACAAGACAAAACAAAAAAACAATTCTGATTAGAAAGAGTCGTAGTGAAACTATTAATAATATCAACGTCGCGCAATATCGATAGCGAATGTTTCCCCAAATTGTCATTACTTAAGAAGACTGGTCCATATTTACATGATAGGGGAATATTTTAATTTTGTAGATTAACTTTCAGTAGAACTTCTTTAAGGTGCAACATTTATCAGAATCAAAATATATATAATATTTATAAATTTCCAACATTCCTCAGGTGTATATCTATCCAGGTAAGCTACAGAGATTTAATTTCTGTGTTAAGGAGATTTTATTTACAATATTCATATTCGGACTGTTCTCCTCATCTTTGTTGTTGTTATCACAGCGTTTCAGCCGTCGTGTCCTCCAACCTTCCTCAGGTTTATATCTATCCAGGTAATCTACAGGGTTTTAATTTCTGGGTTAAGGAGTTTTTATTTACAATATTTATATTCGGACTGTTCTCCACATCTTTGTTGTATTTATCACAACATTTCGCTCACTGTGCCCTCAGATTTCCTCAGATATATATAAATCTGGGTAACCTACAGGAAATGAATTTCTTGGTTAAAGTGTTATCATTATTTACACTATTTATATTCGAACTATTGTCTTTATCTTTGTTGTTGTTATCACAGCGTTTCGGCCATTGTGCACCTCCCTACCGTAAATACCGGACAATGAAGAACATTGGAGTGTTAGACGCCTGAAAGAATCATTGCATATGCCAATTTATGAGGACCTCCCTAGTAGACCTAGTATAGAAACAAACACAATATGGGAGTCTCTAGTAAAGGAAGGAAAATAAATGACAGCAAGGCTTTACCAACAGCAGCAGCAGTCAAACAAGACAGCCATCAACAGCATTGATGAGCTGTTCTCCTTAGTGCGTCTATTGCACGAATTTAAATGTTCTACTTGATTGGCAAGAAGGTCTCATTGTCTTAATGTTGAACTAGTTAGATGAAATCACCAGTTCTATTCCAATAGTTTATTTTCTCGCATTTCTCGTCTGTGGAGATCCCTTCCGATTTCTTGCTTCCTCGATAACTACAATTTTCAAAAATTTAAATACAACGTGAATCGTCATCTTCTATCGTCCTTTATAGTCATTTTCTTAAAGTCTTCTTATTCTGTTCCACTCCCTGTAACCCCCCTGCGTCTTAGTGGCATTGCCACCTTCCTTGGGATGAAGTGACAAAAAATAAGCAGGCAAGTTAGGTTTAAGGTTCCAAGTTTACCACGGTGAATTGTCCCACGAAACAATAGCCTAGTGTATTAGAGTAACGATCCCTTGTACTCTGGGGAAACGGGCGACCTATAACTGAAATGTACTAAAAATAAGAACTAAATGAGATATCTCTAGATATTTGCGGTGGAACGAGAACTGTCTACCCTACGGTTAGCTAAAGGGTTCAGTTATGAATTCGTTGTAGGTTACTCAGATATACACCTGATGAAGGAAAATACAACAGCCGAAACATTGTGATAACAACAACAAAAATGAGGACAATAGCCCGAATAGGAATAGTGTAAATAATAATAACCCCTCATCCTAGAAATTTAGACAGAAATAAAAATTTACACCAATTAATAAACGTATATATTAATAAATATATTAATAATTTTTTTCATTTATTTAAGATAAATAATTATTATCCCCTCAATATTTATGCAAATCCTTTGGAAAAATCCTCACTAAAATGTTTCAGAAATCTAAAATAAAATATATATGCAGTTATCAATTATATAAACACAATTTCAAACTTGACATTTGTAAATAATAGTTAAGTTCAATAATAATAATAATCTCAAAAATCGAAATCGAAATCTCAAAAACGTGGTCATGGGAACATCAACAATCCCTGTTGTAGTTGGAGCCCTCGGTTGGTTGGAAAAGATTCCAGTAGACTAATTGAAGGGATTCCTGGAAATGGATTTCCAGGAATCTCTTCAATACCCTTAAAGAAATACAAGAAACTCCTTAAAGAAATACAAAAAATTGTTCTCACGAGTACAGCCCACACCTTACAAAGGGCTTTATCTATGTAAAATATGTTTGTGTTTTTTCTTTTTTTTAATTGGTCAGAAATCAAAGGAAATAATAATAATAATAATAATAATAATAATAATAATAATAATAATAATAAAAATTTGACTTTCTTTTGTCTTTGGTCAATACATACTATTTCCTAAATGCTTCTTTCTAGAAAGCAAAGAAAATGAGTTTCATTTTCTTTAAACTTTGTTTTTGTGATTTAGACATCGATGTTTTTCATTTCATTCAAGACAGATCCAAGATTGAATTGCTGAAGGAGAATTTCCTAGAAGTCTCAAGATCTTTCGAGAAGTTTCTAAAGAATTTCTAGGACGTTCTGGTAACATAGACGGGTGTAGAAATACAGGGAACATCAGCTCAAAAGTTTACTTCTAGTTGTTCAAGTGCAGACAAGTCGACGTTGACTTCTAAATCTTTTGTAATCTCTTTTGTGTGGTCTTAGAATAAACAAATGCTACTTTTGAATCATACATCGTTTACTCTTGCTTTGCGTCAACGAGAATGTTCACATTCGCCAGTTTTCCGAGTGGGGATAGGTAAATTTCCGAAATATCATTATCTTGGCCGTAAAAGCAAAGCTAGAAGAAAATATTAGCCATTTTTCATAATTTCTGGGCATAAACAAACAGGAAATAACACTTGATACCCAAGGACAAATATCGCGTTACACAACATCATTCATGGTGATTTTATCAAATCATGCAAAGCCTTCTCTCCATACAGTGACCACAATCACATATTTTCACTCTCTGATTATATGGCAGTTGATATGATTGCATCTTCTGATGAAAAAAAGTGTCACCTCTTTGAAGTCTCGAGTTAAGGAAGCAGCTTGTACTGCACAAAACAACTGGGGAGAAATTTGTATTGCACAAAACAAAGGAAAAACACAATAATAATAATAAAAAATAATAATAATATAAGATATCTGACACTGACTGAGATGGTCGATGAAACTCGAAATAATATAAAAATCTAAACTTTGGGAAGATTTTCCACAATTTTGAATTGGATGATTTTATAATAATGTTTACAATAATGTTCAGCCTGTACAAGGTTAAAGAACTACTTAGAGAAGTACAGCGTAAGAGGCACAATTTATGTGCATATGTTGGGGATGATAAGTGCTGAACCTATAGTTGAAAAGGTCATGATTGTAGTGATCGGGGATCCTCTTGGCAGTCGGTTCCACAAAACAGCAGTCAGTAGCAATATATATATATATATATATATATATATATATATATATATAAAGAGCCGTTACTGCCTGTTGGATTTTGAATCAGCTCACTTCTAATTATATTTCTGTTTTTTTTTTTTTCTCTATTAGCTCGTATACAGAATTGTGATACAATTGCTTTTGATCCGTGGTATTATGTATGATCCTGGTTTGAGCTCTCTCTCTTTCTCTGTATATAGATATATATATATATATATATATATATATATATATATATATTTATATATATATATATATGTGTGTGTGTGTGTGTGTGTGTATGTGTAAATGTGTATGTATATAAATATAAATATATATATATATATATTATTTATATATTATATATATTGTTTGTCTGATGATCGCAAATAGCGTGAAACCCAGGGTGACAATCTCACATCAATCCAAGTATATATATATATATATATTCTATTTATATTCATATATATCACTATCTGTTCATATCTATCTCTCTGTTTCAGCCTGTTCCCATTATGTATGTGTATCTCAGTCAGTTCATATCTATCTCAGTTTGTGTATATGTGTGTGTGTTAGTATCTTCATTATCTACCTATTTAGTCCCTATCTCAATATATATATATATATATATATATATATATATATATATATATATATATATATATATATATATATATATCATAGTCTGATACATAGCTATCTTTTCATGAGGACATCGGGTACTTCTTCCTCGGGATTCCTTTAGTGTTCATAAAATAGTAAGTGACATGAGCTAAAACCACAATTGGCTGTTATAACTGACAGCTTAACATGTCAATCTCGAGGATTCTATCGGCAAACAGTTTAACGAGGGAGACATGAGACAAGTGGGTGAAGCAGGGAGAGTTTGCTACGATGTCTACTGGACAAAGGCAACAGACAGACTATTGACTAAGTATTCATGTCAGTGAAGAATTTGTGGGGGAAAAAATAAGAATTGATGTAGTGATTAAGTCATTTAAGAAGTATAGGACCAGTAACGCCCAATCAGTTGGACCGAAGATGATATTCACTTATATTGGATCCAATGATGAAAAGTCGGATTCCTTCCCAAGCGATACTGAAAGCAATGAGGATTTTGTAGGTTTTGAACCAGACTAAATAATAGGAAACCTTTTTTTATTTACGAAATTTTTTTAAGTTGTTTTTTTTTTTTCAAATTAAGAAATAATATACAAGGTGTATCTGAAAAGTAACGGGACTGTGTGAGCTGTGAGCGAAAGAGGGATAAGTGGATACTGTTATCATCTAACATGATATCTTGGGAGTATATAACTGTAACCTTAGCTTTCCGCAACCATTGACTTTTTTCACATGAAAGTATTGTGGCAGGACAAATCGTGGCTGCTTCACCTCAACAATGCACCTGCTTACAACGCCCTGATTATCCGACAATTCTCTGCCAGGAACTGTCGGATAATCGGAGACATGTACGAGAACAACCACCCTATTCGCGTATGACTTTTTTCTTTTTCCCTGAGCTCAAGCGGATCATCAAAGGGACCTGTGGCGTGGGGGCCATCAATAGGATTGTAACGATGGATCTGAGGGGCATCCAAGAAGAATCCTTCCAGCTGTACATAGTGATTACTTTGAAGGGGAAACCATGTAGTTTGTTATTTGGAATTGAAATCAATTGTTTGTGATATCAGTCTCGTTACTTTTCAAACAGACCTCGTAGTGATTAAGTCATTTAAGAAGTGTAGTATCAGTAACACAATAGATGTGACAGAGGACGACATTCACTTTGATTCAAATATTTGGTCCAATGATGAAATAGGTTTCTTTCCAAGCGATAGTGACAGGAATGAGGATTTTGTACGTTTTAAACCAGACTAAATAATAGGAAACTTTTTTTTTTATTTACGATCTTTTCTTATTTTGATGTTTTCAAAAAATGTGGAAAATCTGTATGCGTCATATACACTGAAGATATGAATAAACTGCTCTAAACTAAAGATATGAAGATATATTATACACCGAACATATAAATAATATGTTACACACATTCTATGTATAAATACACATATATTTAAATGGGCATGCGCAGTTTAGTCCATTTAAATAGGTTATTTATACTAATACACTATTTATAAATGTTAGTTTTTAAAAGACAAATAAAATGGATGAAAAATCGACGCTTGCACGTGTGAATGTGAGTAAAGAATTTGTCGGAAAATAATAAGATGAACAGACTATTGACCAAGTATTCATGTCGGGGAAGAATTTGTGGGGAAAATAAGAACTGATGTAGCGATTAAGCCATTTAAGAAGTGTAGTATCAGTAACTAACCGAGGATTATATTCACTTTGATCATAATATTGGATCCAATGATGAAATATCTGATTCAGTTCCAACCGATTGTGAAAGGAAAGAGGATTTTGTTGTGTTGAACCAGACTAAATTATAGGAAATCTGTACGAAATTTTTTATTTTGATGTTTTGACCGCTTTACTATTTAGAAGAATATATACTAACTTTGAAAGAATCAGATCGAATTTTCGTTCAGTAAAAATGTTCAATTATCACTGTAGCATTTGTCTTTTTGCAAAATGTCTTCAAAATAAGGGTGCAACTTATACATCGGTATGACTTATATTCTGAAAATTACGATAAGAGAATGAACTTTTTTTTTTTTTAGATATTTGATTGACGTAATCTTTTAACGTTATCTGGTAAATTTGTTTGACCAATCATTATCATTGTTAAAACGCATGCGCGAGAGAAAGATTGATCGAAAAAATGTCTACTTTACCTCGGATGGTAGTTGTGACTTCGTAAAATGTTCTTGCGAGAAGAAATCCTCGAGAGCCGAAAAATAAGATTTGGTACCGCGGTAAGGAGAAGTTATGGAGGAAGTTCGAGTTACAAAGGGTCTTTTATGAACTTGTGGACAGTTATAGTTGATTGTAACCACGGGATAATCCTTTAAAATTGAAATGAGAAATAGAATTCAATCACAGTGATTAGTTTAATATTGAAAAGATTTGATTAGTTTCAGAGAAACCACATGATACAACAATATAAAGGAAAGCTTAACTAGAGCGGAAGAAAAGTGGTTACCCGCCTTCTTGGCGGGGATGAGGTTGGGAGGAAGAAAATAAGAAAGAGAGAAAGAAAATGAGAAAAAAAAATGAAAAAAGGAAAGAGAAAAGAGAAGAGGGTGAAAGAAAGAAATGAGGAAAGAAATAACGAGAAATAGAGAGTTGAAGAATGACAAGAAGAGATGGAAGAAAAGAAAAGAGAGCAAAAGGAGAGAGTGGAAAGAGAATAAAGAGAAAGAAAAGAAGGGAGAATTAGTAGAATGAGGAGAAGGATGATGAAAACAACAGAAAGAGAGAGAGAGTGTGTGAGAGAGCAAGAGGGAGAGAGAGTTTGATTAGAAGTTATTTTATGGGATACAAGTCGTAATTAAACAATTGGCAAGTCATTAACAAATCAGTCCGTCAAAAGTTTGAACAATGGATAAAGAATTGCTTTATATTAATATTGATTGGTAGCTTGTCTAATAGCTGAGATATTTGCATATTTATTACTACGGTGGTCTAAGTATCTTCCTTCTTGAAATTAACCGGCCATATTCTATGTAAAAGTCGACTTCTCTGAAACAACAGACAGAAACGATTCAGGACATGTTTCTGTAACTTTTGTATACAAAGAGGGGGAAAAAAAGCAAAGGATAGGTTATTGAAGGACAAACCGCGCAACAGAGAGAGAGAGAGAGAGAGAGAGAGAGAGAGAGAGAGAGAGAGAACTACTTTTAGGTACGAGATGGGCTACACTAATCAAAAAAAAGAAAAAGGAGTTTTTTTTTTAAATATTAAAACTTGAATATATTTTGGTTGGGGTGTGTTTTTCTTTTCTTATTCCTTTTCCTATGTCGATCTCCGAGATCCTATCAAAAGCTAAGTATTAAGAAATAAAGACATTTCGTTAGTGTTGTGAAGCCTTGTCGTTACTACTCAATACTCATGTATAGTTCCCTCCTCCTCCTCCTAATCAGAGTATTTATATAGCTTGGGTATTCCGGCTATGTTAATTTGTTAATCTATAGCGATTTTCCAAGTATAGCTTAGATGTGGCACAAGGCCGAAATTAGGGGGCACTCAGTGAGGCCAAGCTTGCTAACCATTACACCGCCTCGAGGTGCCCAATGTAGAGATTTTCTAAGCGTAGCTTAGATGTGGCACAAGGCCGAAAGTATGGGGGAATCCAGTGAGGATCGAACTCACTTTTCAGTAGTAACTGATCTAGCAAGACAAGCTTGCTAACCATTACACCACGCCGAGGTGCCCAAAATGTGTTAATCTATATATCACTACAGTTAGAAACAAAGAAAAGAGTGTTGAACAGTTATTTAATATCAGTCCTCTTATTAAGTCGGGAATGATGGATAATCTCATTGCAGATGAATTAACTTGAAGCAATAGAAAATGTGGTTCTACCGAAGGATGTTGAGAATACCATAGATTGAACATGTAAGTAACGACGAAGTTTTAGAGAAAATGGAAACAAAACGGACGCATATACCTGGAATCAGATAGAGACAATTAGAATTTCTAAGATATAATGAGGAAAGAGGACTTTGACACTCACAGGACGTATTGAAGGCAAAATGGACAGAAGAAAGCAGCGAATACCCTCCGAGCTTGGATAAATGGATATTAGAAACAAGGATTTGGAGAGATGGTGAAAAGACAAAGCTTTCTAAAATTTACAAAGGGTAGATAGTTGTGGAGAGCAACGGTGGCTCTGAAGATTCAGCTTCTGAAGATTCAGGAGTAAACGTCGTTAAATAGACAATATTTTGTTAGATCGTGTCAGGTGTGTTCTTGTTAGGTCGTTGGTTTAAATTCCTTAACCTTCAAAACCCTACAAGGTTCTGTCTTGTATTTGTGCGCAGACCCTATCCACCACATTAAATTTCATCATCACAAATAACGTTCTCATGGAAATGCTTACGAAGAGACCAGATATGAGAGTCACGCCACCCCTACGGGTAACACGCCGAATAGCTGGCTACATGATACCTTGGATATTAGCACAGCATATCTTGCGATCAAGCTTAGTACCACTCTCTCCTTATCCATTTCTTCCTTTGCCAAAGCCACTCAAAAATCTGACGAAAATTCTATTTCCTCAAATACAGCAACTCGAACCACGATCAATAGCAAATGGCGGGGAACAAATTATTTCATATCTGTACATTCCATTGCTCAATCTATTTTTACTGTACAAAATTATTTTCTAACGGAAAAAAAACTTCATTTTTGTCTATCGAGTGACCTATCAATAACTAACCAAATAATGCCAAATAATTCTGTCTGTCCTCCGATTGAACTTACAATATGACTAACCAATCAATCAGTAATTAGCATTTCACCCTGTCGTCCAATTAGCCTATCAATATGACACCTAACCAATCAGCCAATGCCAAATCTCTAATCCTGTCCTCCGATTGGCTTTAC
Organism: Acanthosepion pharaonis; assembly: GCA_903632075.3. Taxonomy (NCBI): domain Eukaryota; kingdom Metazoa; phylum Mollusca; class Cephalopoda; order Sepiida; family Sepiidae; genus Acanthosepion; species Acanthosepion pharaonis. The sequence goes on along the minus strand of CAHIKZ030004490.1, from coordinate 897,237 downwards.
AATATAACCCCTGACCAATCAATCACTACCTATTCACTCACCCTGTCCTCTGATTGGCCTATCATTATAACCTTAGCCAATTAAACGATGCATAATCTTTCATCATGATTGGTCTATCAATATGACACCTAACCAATCAAACAATTGCTAATCTATCATCCTGTTCTACTGGCCTTACTATATGATCTCTAACCAATGCCTAATCACTCACACTGTTCTCCGATTGGTTTATAAATATAGACTCAAACAGTGAAACAGTGCCTAACATCACATCTTGTCCTCCGACTGAACAAACGATATAACGTAACGAATGAAACAATGTCTAATCTCCCATCATGTGCTCAGATTAACCTATCAATATGGCCTTAACCAAATTATCAATGCCTGACATCTCACCCAGGCTCGATTGACTTATCAATATGACCCTAATCAGACAAACAATGCCTGACCTCTCAGCCTTCCCCCAATAGGCATATCAATATGACCTATCTTGCAGCGATTGTCCTATCAATATGATCCCAAAACAATTAAACAATGACTGACCTCTCATCCTGTACTTCGATTGTTCTATTAATATGACCACTAACGAATCAAACAATGCTTGAACTCTCACCCTACTCCCGATTGGCCTATCAATATGACACCTAACCAATCAAAAAATGCCTGACCTCTCATTCTGCCCCCGATTGGCCTATTAACATAACACCTAACCAATCAAACAATACCTAACATTTCACAGTGAGACCGACTAGCTAATCAATATGAAACTTTACCAATCTATCATTGCTTGGCCTTTCATCCTGTCTACGATTGGCCTATCAATATGACATATAGGAAGTCAAACAATGCCTGACCTCTCCTCTTGTACTTCGATTGTACTATCAATACGACCTCTAAGCAATCAAATAATGCCTGACCACACATCTTGCACCCTATTGGCCTATCTACATGGCACGTAGCCAATTAAACAATGCCCGACCTATCATCCTGCCTACGATTGGCCTATCAATATGCCACCTAAACAATCAAACAATGCCTGACCTCACATCCTGCCGCCGATTTGTCTATCAATATAATCCCTGACCAATTAAACAATATCTAACCTCCCAACCTACCGCCGATTGGTCTGTCAATACGGCACCTAGCCAATCAAACAATGCCTGACCTCTCACCCTGCCTCCTATTGGACTATCAATATGACCACTAACCAATCAAACAATGCTTGATCTCTCATCCTGTCATCCTCTCCGTCTATCAATATGACCCTAAGCAATAAAACAGTACTTGACCCCTATCCTGTCCTCAATTAACCTATCAGTATGATCACTAACCAATCAAACAATGTCTGCCCCTCCCATCTTGCCCCCGATTGGCCTATTAATATGACCCCAAAGCAATCAAACAATGCCTGACCTCACATGTACTATCAGCATGACTCCTTACCAATCAAACAATTTCTGACCTCCCATTATGCATCCGATTGGCTTACCAATATGATCCCTAACAGATCAAACAATCCCTCACTCTGCCTCCTATAGGACTATCAATATGACAACTAACCAATCAAACAATGCTTGATCTCTCATCCTGTTCCCGATCCGCCTATCAATATGACCACTAACTAATCAATCTCATCCTCCACCCGAATGCCCTGTCAGTATGACCCCTAACCAATTAAACAATGCTTGACCTTCTACCCTGCCCACGATTGGTTTATCAATATGACCTCCAATCTAGTAAACGATGCCTAATCTTTCAACTCTAAATATCCTATTGCATTTTGCTACCTATTTAATTTTGGTACCATAGACATAACATTTCGAGTAAACTCGTCTGATAGGGCGACTAACCAATCCCTGTTGCAGACGCCTGCTCAGGCATATTTGTGATTGTTCAACAACCACAGAGCACAACCGTGGTTTATAATGCAACTATGCTGAGCGGAAATTAAGTACACTCATTTAGGAGACTGATTGACACTTTGAACACGGCAATGATGACTTGTGACTTTGTGCTTGATCAACACTCAACAGCTCATGAGAGGTATTAAAATAAGAACTACAGGATATCCCTAGACAGGGACAATGAACATCCTACCCTCGTAGATTAAATAAAGGGTTCAGTTCAGAAATTCCTGTTGATATTTACTCGACAAAGGTCAGAGGGTACAACGAACAAAGATGAGGACAATAGTCAGTCCGAATATAATTAATGTTAATAATGGTGTCTCCTCACCCAAGAAATTCAAGCAGAAAAAAGCGATTGTTGATGGTTTTTATAATTAAATTATTTAGTCATTCAAACAAAGTAATTTTCTGTAAGCAATATATAAAGGGAAATAAGCAATGTAAGAATAAATGCAATATATTTTGAAAACCTAATATACATTACAATATTAAAAGTTGCCGTATGTGAAATAAACAAGTCGTTTAAAACGCTAGAAGTGTTTTAATTATATTTTCGCTAATATCATTTTACGGGCACACACAATGATTTTTAAAGCATACACGACTGTGCAGATCTCTTAAAGAAACGACTGTGTACCAGAACAAAAAAGTGGTTTAACCCTTGCAATATCAGGTATGATTATTAATATAATCTTTGTGAGAGACGGGTAATCAGCTGAGCCCGGTCTGTACAAGAGAAATTAAGAAAAAATGGTTTCATGACACGTGAATAGACACAGAATTTTGCAACTATGTGCCGGACTCTTGAGGCTACTAATTTTCCTTTTCAGAGTAGGGGAGAAGGTATTTGCCATATTTTGTATATTTTGCATATTCTTCTTCCAGAAAATGAACATTTCATTTACGTTTGTCCAATTTTTCCCAAGTAGTCATTGTTATTATTTTTATTATAATGTTTGGGGCAATTATCGTCTTTAGCCGGCCAGATACTACCAGGGTTGCCCAACAGTTAGTTGAAATCTTCAGTTAAAAGTAAACATGGATCAGGTTTATACTTGCATCTGTACGCAAACCTTGGTCATGTTTTTATTATAATTTTATGTACCGCGTCCTTTGAGGACGTGGATATTCATGGCAGTCCACAACTTCCTATCTTTTGGAGCTTTCGGTAAATTACTTAGACAAACTTATTGTAACTGAGATAAAGTCTGCATTCCGTTGTGATAGTGATTTTTAAAAGCACGGACGAACGCGCTGTTATAGTTATTTTAAATTTATCCGTTTCAGTCATGGAATCTTTTGTAAAACAAGAGTTTCAATATAAGAGAGCTGTCCGGAAATTGATAGAAATGTAAAATGTTATTAAATGTTATATGCATTTTAATATGTTGTTGCTATATTCGTAATAATTTTTGTTGAGTGTTGGTTTGAGGACCTCTGTATAGAAATTAACCAACATTTTTTTCTCTCGAGTAGTGAGGTTCACCTATAGTCCGTTTTTTTTAACAGTAGTAAAAATTTAACCTTTTAATATCCTGTTTAGGATTGGGTTTCCGGTTCCTTCTAAAGTCTACTCCAACTCTATACTTCTACTACTTAAACTATGAAATTTTATTTACTATTTATTTAATTCCCCCCTCCGATAGGAGTAGATAGCTTCGCCTATCATCCGGTTCACACTCCTCCCCGATCTTTGGAACAGGAGTAGATATTTATCCCTTGTTTCCTGTTTAGGATTGGGTTTCCGATTCCTTTCTTTTTCACTTCCGGTAGATTACTTGCGTCATAGTGGCGTTATCGCTTTGTTTGGGGTGAATTGGTTAAAATAAGTGTAGAATTGGGAGTTAAAATTAGAAGACTGGCAAGGGATACCTACGTTGAAATCTAAGTGTGCTTGATAAAGTAAGTCACAAAGAACTGTAGGAACATTGACATATCTGGGGAGGATATTAGAATAACCAGAAACTATATTGGGGGCAAAAATAGAAAGTGCTGTAAGACAAGGATGTGTCGTCTTACCGGACTTATTCAGGGAGGCAATTTTGAAGATCAGGATTCATTATTATCACAATATTAACAACATAAGATATGCAGATGACATAGTGTTGATAACAGACACGGAGAGAACTCCTACAGAATGTATTGAAGGAAAGCGAGAAGAAAGGACTAAACATCAGTTGGAAGAAGACAGAATGCATGATTGTTAGCAAAAGGGAACAGCCCAACATGCAAATTACAGATTGAGGATACCAAAATCAAAAAATACAACACTTTTAATAATTGTGAAGTATTTTAACAGACGACGGAAAGTGTGACACTGAAATCCGAAGGTGCATTGGGTTAGCGAAAGATGCCTTCCAGAAGCTAAGCAAAGTATCAAGAAACAGAAAAAATCGTTAGAAACAAAGGAAAGAGTACTTAATACGTAATATCAGTCCTCTTATAAGGCAGTCAAAGATTAAGAAGAGACTTGAAGCAACAGAAATGTGTTTCTACAGATGGGTGCCGAGAATGACATGGACAGAACATGTGAATAAAATGAAATTTTAGAGAAAACAGTAAAAAAGAAAATATATACTTAACATCAGAAAGAGAGAGTAGAAATTCATAAGGAACATAATAAGGAAAGAGGGCTTGGAAAATTTGATACTCACAAGACAGATTGAACGCAAGAGGACCAGGGGAAAACAGCGCATAGCCTACTCCACGAACTTGTGTAAATGGATGGCGGACGGGGTTAAGGAGAGTTAACAAAAAGACAAAATAAATTAAGCGCTACAAAGAAAAGGAAACTGTGGAGAGCTATGATCACCAACGTCCTGAAGGGACACGGTACATATAAGGAGAAGAATGAGCTTGTGTAGATGAATGGCGGACGGGGTTTAGGAGAGATAACAAAAATAAATTTATTAAGAGCTACAAAGGACAGGAAATTGTGGAGACCCATGATCGCCAACGTCCTGAATGGACACGGCACATATAAGGAGAAGAATGAACTTGTGCAAATGGATGGCGGATGGGATTTAGGAAAGATAACAAAAAGACAAAATTTATTAAGCGCTACAAAGGACAGGAAATTGTGGAGAGCCATGATCGCCAACGTCCTGAATGAACACGGCACATATAAGGAGAAGAATGAGCTTGTGCAAATGGATGGCAGACGTGATTTAGGAAAGATAACAAAAGACAAAATTTATTAAGCGCTACAAAGGACAGGAAATTGTGGAGAGCCATGATCGCCAACGTCCTGAATGGACACGGCACATATAAGGAGAAGAATGAACTTGTGCAAATGGATGGCGGATGGGATTTAGGAAAGATAACAAAAAGACAAAATTTATTAAGCACTACAAAGGACAGGAAATTGTGGAGAGCCATGATCGCCAACGTCCTGAATGGACACGGCACATATAAGGAGAAGAATGAACTTGTGCAAATGGATGGCGGATGGGATTTAGGAAAGATAACAATAAGACAAAATTTATTAAGCGCTACAAAGGACAGGAAATTGTGGAGAGCCATGATCGCCAACGTCCTGAATGGACACGGCACATATAAGGAGAAGAATGAATTTGTGCAAATGGATGGCGGATGGGATTTAGGAAAGATAACAAAAATAGACAAAATTTATTAAGCGCTACAAAGGACAGGAAATTGTGGAGAGCCATGATCGCCAACGTCCTGAATGAACACGGCACATATAAGGAGAAGAATGAGCTTGTGCAAATGGATGGCAGACGTGATTTAGGAAAGATAACAAAAGACAAAATTTATTAAGCACTACAAAGGACAGGAAATTGTGGAGAGCCATGATCGCCAACGTCCTGAATGGACACGGCACATATAAGGAGAAGAATGAACTTGTGCAAATGGATGGCGGATGGGATTTAGGAAAGATAACAAAAAGACAAAATTTATTAAGCGCTACAAAGGACAGGAAATTGTGGAGAGCCATGATCGCCAACGTCCTGAATGGACACGGCACATATAAGGAGAAGAATGAACTTGTGCAAATGGATGGCGGATGGGATTTAGGAAAGATAACAAAAAGACAAAATTTATTAAGCGCTACAATGGACAGGAGATTGTGGAGAGCCATGATTGCCAACGTCCTGAATGGACACGGCACATATAAGGAGAAGAATGAACTTGTGCAAAAATGGATGGTGGATGGGATTTAAGAAATATAACAAAAAGACAAAATTTATTAAGCGCTACAAAGGACAGGAGATTGTGGAGAGCCATGATTGCCAACGTCCTGAAGGGACTCGGCACATAGGACTAGAAGAATCAAGGGTGAGAAATACGTTAGTAAAGAATTAAGACTGCGATCAACCGCGCATCTGATTGGTTGACTAGATAGTCTTACCAAATGGAAAGATAAATCATTTTGTCCGCTGAATCATGAGCAGGCGCCATTAAGTAGCGATTCTGTCGTAATGGCCTTCCTTGGGGACCAGACAAACTGATTACACATTCGGGAAAAGAGACGAGTAGACGAGGTTGTGTAACGGGGATGATGGATGGCGGAGAACGAGCAAGTACATCTATCCACGAGCGTTTTCCCTTTTTTGCTTTGGATTTGTAAATTAAGAAGGACCGATGAAATTTCATTCACAAAATCAAATAAAAAGAAAAACAAAAACAAAAGAATATTTTGAAAAGCTCAATAATTTATAAAATGATTAAACAAAACAGACTGGTGCACCGGGATAGAGGCACGGTGGAGTAATGGATAGCGGCTGGATTGAGGAATCGGAGAGCCGAGTTCGAATTCCAGTCGAATCCATTACATTCACTTACGTGTTTTAGGAATAAAAGGAAAGGTATGAATCCTCTTCTACTCCGGGTTCTGTATCCTGATGACAACTGGTCTATCGCAGAAAGAAATGGCAACCTATTAAATAATAAATCTACCTCGTCAGTCGGGTATCGAAAGATGCATGATCGCCTATCACGAATGACACATAACTGACTGAAGGAAGAGATACGTCATTCAAAATATGGAAAACAGGATAATATAGGGTCCTCGTTCTAAAGAAAGCCAGTTGGTTGGCTGTTTTTGTGTTGCGGCATATCAACAGCTCTATGGGTTATTTAATGCCGGAATTGAAATACATTGAAACGTAGTTTTATAGATTCAACTTTATACATTTTGTATGTATATTTTTACATATATATTTGATAAAATATATCGTTGGTAACCTATATAAATAAATGCGAATATAAGTGTGTCATAGTCAAGCTTTTTCAACTTTATTCCTAAAGGCCGTAGCTTAACATATCATACCATTTTAGAATCAGCCGACTACGTGAGCAAATTAAAAAACATTCCCAGCCGAATCTGGACCCGCAATCCTGAAATTTTGAATTGCCAACTTTTCATTACTGCGATTGTTTTAGGCGATTTTTATTTGATGTTTTGCGACGAATTTTTTGTACGCTAAGAATTTTTATAATTTAGAAATAAATTTATGAATAATTGAAATTGATGGCGAAATCCAGAGGAAGTCACCCATGAAAAAAAAAACAAACAAAACTTGTTTGTACGGAAAGTAAGGATCTACGTACATCAAATTGTTTTTAAATTAATTATCGTTCAACTTTTAAAAGGTAAGCTTAAATATTAATACAATAGTTAAATGCAGCGATCAATTTTGAGTACTTCTGTATTTTATTGTTGCCTATCACATACGTTAACAGTCTCACAAGAAAAAATCTCCGTCATCTCAGGATCAGTTTGCAATCAAAAGAGCCAAGGCTGCAGCGAGGAAAAGTCCCGTGTAAATGAATATCCAGATGAAACGGCAACCAGGAGAGTTTCCAATGCTGAGAATATGCAAAAACTTAGGGACTCTCAAACTCCTGAACAAGCCGAAGGCCCAATCAAGAGCCCTCCGCAGGAGCTAGCTTAAAAGCTGCCCGTAAAAAACCGTCTAACATTTTTGCCCACACCTGGAAGTGGCTACCAGGAAATCGGTCAGACTGTCGGAAAATTTGTCACATTTTTCTAAGTTGCTTTTAGTGCCGTCGCACTTAGCAGGACTATGAAATTTAAATGGTTGCGTTTTTGTGTGTATTTTATGGGGGGGGGTCATATAATAAATAATTAAAGAAGAAGCATTCAAAAACTTGAGTTTATACTATAGGCCGTTTATTCATTTTTATGGAAACTTTAGTGAATCAAAGTTCTCAATGTCTCTTGGGTATGTCCGCTTTCTTTTGATGGGGGCCCAGAAGATAGGTTAAATAAGTGTAAGCATCGTTACAATGGTTGCGCTCAAGTCAGCCTTGCGCTGAGTTGGAACAACCAAAAAGAAAGCTTGGTTTACTTTATAGGTGGAGGTTTTCGAAAGACACGTGCGAACGCCATGCTTTGGACAGAGATTTCAGTCGTCAGTGGGACCATAATTACCACGTAGTGCTACATCTCAGACCAAGAAGGTTGAAAGCGAAACAGGAATGAAAACGTCTGTCTTTTTAAAGACTTAACCAGCGCCGCCTAACGGTGTTTGACAAAACTAAGTGGGACAATCATGTGTTCCTGGGAAAATGGATTTCTTTATTATTACCGCCATAAAAAAAGACAAAATTTATTTTTATTACAAATCATGATGATAATAGATAAAAAGTAAAACTGAAAAACGGGCTAGCAAATCCAGGTTAATAAATTATAATAGAATTATCACTAAAAAGAGATGGACAATATGTATTTGTGGGTGGGGGGAGATATGAAGAAAGATTCTGAACATTCTAACCAATACCAGGATTAGCAGAAAACCATTTTTTTTATAAATGTGTTATACTAGCACATACCTATTCTACTGTAAATAGACTCTCCCAGATATAATAAGTGGTAGTAGTAGCAGTCGCCAGTGAGCTCAGAGTGAGTTGGTGAGTCAGTCGATGTCGGACCTTAAAGTATCAACCACCACAACTAGATTGCTGCGTCATTAACTATTATGTCAAGTTCCTAACGTTTTGTACGCCGAACCCTTTTAGGATCGACTTTGTGAAAATACAAGCCTCCACTGTGAAAACTACTCTACAACAAAATGAAATGATGCAACTTATTCTGATGTTTACTCACCAATCGAGAACGACTGCGCTCAAGAATAAGTGTAGCATAACGGACAAAACGAATCCTATCAAAATAGGAAAGTAAGCCCATTAATTAATAATATTTTTTATACAATTCGGCAAGACTATAAGAGAGCTTAGTTATGAAGTTGGTAAATAACACCTCTTCAATTTTCTGTCCTGGATGTAAATTATCCCTTTTTATTCTAAATAATTTTATTCTTTATAATTAAAGAAGGACAGATTTTGTTAGTCAAGCACAAATGAAGAAGGGACTTGTCAGCTGAGGCAGTTCTGATTTTACACTATTTACATTATTCGGACTATTGTCCTCATCTTTGTTGCCATATTTATCACAACGTTTCGGCCGTTGTACGCTCCGGCCTTCTTCAGGTGGTTGGAATGTCGAACTGAACCCTTTATTTCGCTCGCTGAGGTAGACTGTTCTAGTTCCACGTGCCATATCTTGGAGAGGTGAATTAACAAGAGATAACTGATAGCTGACAACCATTAGACATGGCACGTGGAACTAGAACAGTCTAGTCTTTCTTCTATGGCAGCTAGATTTTATGAATGTAAGCGAAGTACTAGATTGGCAGCAAGGTCTCATCATTTTATTGTTGAAATGGCTAGATGTAACCGTAAGTTCTATGTTAACAAGTTCTTTTATCGCACTTCTCGCTTGAAGAACTCTCCCCCGGCTTCTAGCTTCTCAGTCAACTTTAATCTTCAAAAATTTACACGCAATATCAGCTGTTTTCTTCTGTCTTCTTATTTCCTGTTCTTTTATTGTTCTCTCTGCATAATAATGTTTTTTTTTTCGTATATTTTCTCACACTCATTAACACCTTGCGTCTTATTAACTTTATTGCCTTCCTTTGGGTGAACTGATTAAAAAAATCTCTTACGATAAACAAACATGAAATTCATATGTTGGATATACAGCCACTACTATATTCTGTAGGTTAACTTATCACCTGTCTGCCCAAAGTGCAATTCGGGCCTATATTAATGCATATCGACTGGTAGCCACAGATATCGCCACGAGGGACATTTAAAAATGGAATTAAAATCAATCACATTCAAGTATAAGCTTATTTTCTTCTCATAGGCTCTTATCAATATCAAATGACTTTTTCAAGCGATGATGTCAGACATTTATACAATTCTGAGTGAAGTGAAACCTTGGTAATTTAATCATGCCAAAGCAATCGTTTTACATCATTAATGGTCTCAAAATAAGTATCTCCAAAAAGATTTTTTTTGAGAAATAAGAAACTTCAGAATGTGCTAAATAGAACTGTAAGGTAGCTGTCTCATCAAAATCCTCGCAATACTTCTCTGATTTGAGGAAGAAGTGGGACGTCGTCGTGTTGAAAAAGGATTTTCTGATAAAGGTTTCCACGGCGCCTTTTGTTTGTGAATGTTCTTCAAACATTTTTATAATAAATACAGGGTCCATTGGGTAAATTGCTGCATTTTATATTATTAATTTCGCGCATGCACGTTGTTTTTTTATTTTGTCGACTGTACAGTAGGGTCAGTTGGGCACCGTCTGTGAGAAAAAGAGTACCATGATGCAATTAGTTCCGCCAGAAATTTGGAAACGGCATAATGTACTGCTTGGCATTCACGTCGGAAGCTCCAATACAAACATTTCACAGTGCTTATATATCAACCTGAGGCAAGTGCAGAAGATTCGGAAGGAGTTGGATGAGTCTAATGGTGATTATGAATGTGTTAGAAGTGATCACCAGTGATAGTGAAGTTATGCCTCCATTCATCTTCCCACAGGGTGACGGATTCAACACAGAGGCCTGCATCAAGTGCTTTGAGGAGATAGTGCTGCACTGAGTCGTGGGTGGCTGCAGGAAGATCTGGCAACGGGACTCTGCTCCATGACACACAAGCAAGAGAACCCAGTCATGGATGCCAGACAATTTCTGCAACATCACCTAACTCATCAGACTGCAACCCCGGGTGCAGTTGAGCGAGAGACCAACAAAACCCATTATAACACCAAAGATGAACTGAAGGCAAGGATTATGCCAGCATTCACTAACTTAAACAGGGAGACCATCAAGAAGAGTTGCAGGAGATTTCGAAGTCGTTTGGAAGACGTGGTTGAAGCCAATGGCGATTTTATTGGATAAATTTAGTTCTTCAAGATATTTTTGTGTAGTTTTGGTAAATATATGTTAAAATGAGATGTTAGTGTTTTTTCATTTTTACACAATTTAGACGACAATTTATCAGTCGCACTCTGTAAATATTACTGCCGTCGAAGTATTAATTAGATATTTGAAATGACCGGTTAGTTTTGGAGTTCATGCCAACAAATGCTAATGGAAAATTTATAAAAGTAATTCCTTATTTACTGAGAGAGAGTTAATGATAAAACAGAAGAAAAAAAATGTCTTTGAAATGCTCTGTGAGGATAAAGTTCTCCAACTCTCCTTCGTAATACTATCCAAGAACTTTTAACTGACTATCTCTGATTCTGAATATAAGTGACCTCTCTATTACCATATTCTTTAAGATTTCCTTATTGCTTATTCGTTCTGTTGATAGAATTGTCATTATCTTTCTGTAGAACCACAATTCTTTTCCCTCCAGTTTTCTCCTCATCCGCAGAGAGATTGTCCAGCATTCACTGTCATGGACTCACCCCTCGCTTTAAGTATAAACTTCTAATAGCAGGTCATTCCCTTTTTGCCCAAACAGCCTCAGTTCCTTTTGGTCTGTATTCAACGATATTCTACAAGCACTCTTTAGAAATTTGGTCCACATTGTTATAATGCCATCTTGAAATTCTAGATTACTTGGCTCTCATGCATTATGGGATTGAGAACCGGTAATTATAGAGCCAAATTTTGTACATGAACAAACCCCCGACTATTTTAGTTGTTGCCACCAGAGGATTTTAATTACCTGACATTAAGAAGCTATCATAGGGTTGGAATCAACTGGGACCAAACACCTTCATCTAAAACGAGACGAACAGATACTACACTTTTATTTCGGCCCGAACGCTGATAAGCGATTTTATTTACTAGACTGCCCAACTAAAATAGAATGTGACACAAGGCCTTTTTTATGTGGAGACCCCATATATTTACATATGGGGCAAAGACAAAAATTGCTCAGTACCCGCGACCATTGTCACGCAGGCATCGATATCACACCTCTCTTTGTGCGGGGAAGGTGCAAGGTTGTCCCTCTTCTAAAATGAAGAGAACGTATACCAAGCTTTGATCCTGGCAAAAGGTAGAGAAGAGACGTGACTACCAGAGAATAGGTGCATCGTAGTCCTAAATCGCGGTATGCAGTCATCCAAGGGTTCTAGGTAGGTAGATGCGTTTCAACGATTTTTTATTGGAATCAGGAGGACTAATATTTACCAAGAAAATGTTCTCCACACCGCCACTGGCAGTCTATTCCGCTGGTAAAAGACAGGATGGATCCACACAAACTAGAATTTATGACAGATTCTGATTTTACCATAAAAATGTCTCAGCAAAAATTGAGATACTTTAGACTCGGCAACGCTTTTCAAATCTTTTATTGTCCAATTTTTCATCCTCATTGAATTGTAGCCCCCGGTTTCTTGTTCTTACCTGACAGGCATTGCACCTGCGTTGATCATCTACTGCTGTAGCCCATCTGATTTAATGTTCAATGGGTGATGCGTTCACAGGTGCTCTTCTGATAACGTCCGTTGTAAAGAATGGTTATTTCATCTACTATTGTCTTTGTATTAGCTTCAACAGATTCGGCTTTTATTCTCTGACCTATTTCATCAACGTTTGTTTATTCATTAATATAGACCCGAATTACACTTTGCAAAAACAAGTAATAAGTTAATCTACGGAATAGAGTGATAGCTGTATGTCCAATATATGATTTTAGTGTTTGTTCATAGAAGGAAATACAAGTATATATTTGCTTATAATTGACGATGACTTGTGTTGTTGGATTGCCTACCTCGAGTTCCTATACAGTAGTCAAACTCTGGATCAAGAATCTATACTTGTTAAAACAGAACTCTATTTCCTTTCACATATTCCAAGCGAACTCAGATTTCCTGGCCAAGAATGTTTTATTCACGTCGTTAGCCTTTCCGGTTCGAATTCCGTGGAGGTATATTTGGACGAGTATTCGCAGTATACTAAGGGAAATGTCGGCGTTTATAATCATTAATATAGGTCCAAATTCCATTTTGAACAGACATGTAGTAAGTTAACCTACGGGATAGAGTAGTAGTTCTCTATATATATCCAATATATGAATGTGTTTCTTTTTTTCATTACAGGTATATAATTGTATTTAGTTGACAAGGAACTATGGCATTGGAGCCGATGGAGCTGTTTCTTTGCACAATGATGATAGAAGGTGTGAAAGCAATCCAATATGGGAGACCAATCATATCTGTGAGTGATACCAAAGCTGACAGCACCAGCAGATGAAAACCACCTTTTTTGATGATTTTGGGCTCTTTTGAAGCTAGTCGGTGCGGTGACACGAAAATCAGCTGACACCAATGTGGTGCATCTTTCGGTACTCGAATCGATTTCCTGCTAGAAATTTGAATTTCAAGACTTCCCTGTATCTCTTAAAGTGGTCTCCATGAGAGCTGTTATGGCAGGAAAGTTCCTTATAAAAGGAAACTGTCAGCATTCGGTTGTCCTTTCGAACGACGTGTCTCTTCTGGGGGAATCGGCCCTTGAGTTTAATCAGCATTATAAATTTTAATGATTTTTCTTGGCTGAAGGAAATTAGCTGGATTAATATTTGCAAAATGTTCCACCATTTTATCTTTAAACTAAATTTGGAGAAATGCCAGTGGTTGTGTTTTTGTGAATCAGATTTAATCCGTCTTTCCAATTGCGAATCCATTAAAACAGGGAACAGAAAAATGGTTGTGATCGGATATAGTTTGACGTGACCCACCATCGATCCTCTCCGCCATATCCACCGTAATCAGTTTGTCTGGTTCCCGAGGAAGGCCATTACGACAGAATTGTTTCTTAATGGCGTCTGCTTCAGATTCAACTGACAAAATGATTTCTCTTTACATTTGGTAAAATAAGAACATTTGGATCCGTTAATCAGATGTACGGTGATCGCTGTCTTAATATTTTACCAACGCAGTTCTCTCCCTTGCTAGTCTTATAATTTCATCTCCCGATTCTCTCTCACTTAGTTTTTTCTTTTCGATTTTTATTTGTATTTCTCTATTTTTTAATCTTATATTTTTTTCATAATTTTATTGCATTTATTTTCTTAATTTCTTTGCTTTCTTTTTTTTCTCTTCTGCAGCTCATAGCTTTTTCGCACTTTTTTTCTTTCACTAATTTTTTTCTCTCTCCTTTTTCTTATCTATTATTCACTCTCTATCTATTTCTCTAATTCTATCTCTCTCTTCCCCTCTCTCTATCTCTCTAACATTCCATGTCTCTCTCTAGCATTCTCCCTCTCTCTCAAACTGAGGTAGAGAGAGAGGGAGAATGCTAGAGAGAGATATGTTTTTTTTTTCTTTTTCTTTTCTCTCTTGTTCATCCTTATAATATTTCGCATTCATTTTTGTATTTCTGTAATTTTCATTTTTTTTTATAAATTTATTGCATTTTCTTTTTTTTTCTTAATTTTTTGATTTTTTCTTCTGTTCATTGATTTTCTTTCTCTCGCTAATTTTTTCTCCTCTCCCTCTCTTTTTCTCGCTATATCTGCCTCCCTCTTTTTTTCACTCATTTTTTTTCTCCCTCTACCTCTTCTATCATTCCCTTTCTCGCGCTAGTATTCTCCCCACCCATTCCACTCTCCCCAATCCCCACCCCTCTCCCTCGTCTTAGGTTAACCTTTATCTTTCCCACATAATTTATCCCTCTTATTCCGTCCCCATTACTCTGTAACTCTACATCGAGTGGCTCCCAGGCCTTGTACAAGGTAAAGCTCACTGTAAACCCCCCCCCCCAAAAAAAAAACAGAAAACGATTTCCTAATTTGGGCCTACGTGGCAGGAGGAGGGGAAGGAATCGTGCAGCGTTTGTTTATTTTTTACTTTCTTTTCCCAAAATTGAAAAAAGTTGAGGTTACCACATTTACACGAAAAGATAATTAATTTTTATAGCTAAAAATTTTTACATAAATAAATCTACTTTCTATTTTTTGTTTTATTTTTTCCTTTTAATCTTTTGATCTTCAGCTTTGAAAATGTCCTCTCACATAGAAGTTAAGTAATTGATAGTGTGTAGATGACTACATGAAGTTATTATACTTTTTTTATTACTAGTTTAGTTTGTTTCTTTATGGCTTTTTTATTTGATAAAGGGTGTCTACTCCACCAGATGCCCACTCGCCATCGAGCAAGCTGACACCCTACCCAATCCGCCACTGTATCCAGCTTTAAAAATGTATCAAGTATTAACGAAATGAATAGCTTGATTAGGACCACGCACAACGTCCGTTCCACTTTTCAAAAAAAAAAAAAAAAAAAAAAATGGCGGATTGCCATCACTTAACCATTCGCTGTCTCCTTCCGATTAGGATACTTCGTATTCGGACTTTCATTTGAAAGTTTTGAAAACCATATTTAATAAATCTGTGCAGCCTTCTCTGTGTAAACAGGATGAGTTGCTGTTTTTTTTTTACAGTAAGGTTCAACCTGTACAATGCCCGGGGACCGCTCGAGGTAGAGAGTTACGTTAGGAGGCAATTTGTGGAGAGGAAGATAACAGTTAACCCTAGATTTGAACAGGTTAAGATTGTAGTAATCGGGGAAACATCCTTCTGGGAGTTTGTTTCACAGAGCAGTAGTTCATGGGAGAAGATGTTCGAGTGGAACTTGGAATATAGAGGGATTGTGGGTGGTTTATTACAATGTAAGTCGCATGGCGGGTTCTTGTCGTGAAGATTAGAACTGGTGGAACCATGGAATGTAGTTCGTCTGAGCACTTTCTGTGTATGTAGGGATAGAGCAGCGAGAGGCTTGTCACATGCCACCTGTGAGAGAGAGGTTGAATGGTGGAAAATAATTCGTCACCCACAAGGACTCGGAGACTCATTTGGGCTCTACCAAGGCTGGAGTGTGCGGTCTGTGTAGTTCCCGTCCAAATATCACAATAATACTCTAGTTGGCATGATCTGACTCTTGTAGAGGTAGTGGATAGCACGTGGAGTCAGGTACTTACTGAAGCGGTACAGGGAGATGACCATTTTACTTGCATCTTTAGCAATGGCCCGTATGTACGAGTTCCACTTGAGGTCAAGTGTGTGTTTAAGGCCCAAATATTCTATTAAGGTACGTTGCCTCACCGAGGGGACATCCGTTCATCGAAACTGGCGGTATTCCGGGTTCCGATTGGCGATGCCGGAATGTAGCTAGGTTGGTTTGGTCTTCGATGCATTGAATGTAACCAGATAATCCCTCCCCGCCTGCGTTTTTCGTGCTAGATCGGTAGAGAGATTAGCTGCCAATCTCTGATTATCAAGAATTTTAGAGGTGAACCGATATATAGTCATCTTATCGGCATAGATGTTTACAAATGATTTGAGTATATTCTTAGATTCGTTAGGTCTTAAAGTGATTTGCTTATAATCTATCCATTGGCATATTATTAATATAAGTGTATTTTTTAACCGTCGGTGGGGAAGTCCGTTTTCTTGGGGTTTTTTTTTGTCATGCGGTACAGCTGTTTTTATTTCCTCTTAAGAGAAGAACGAGAACCGGCTAAATTTATTTTCCTTCATGTTTTTCTTTTCCGAATTTCCATTTATGATAATTATACAGTTTCCCTCCATTTTCCTATCTTTTATTGGAATAGGTCTATTTTAACAGCCATAATTAGATTACGTGCTCCAAGAGAAATCTTTTAATATTACAATACTCTGGCAATATGGCGAGAGTTGGACTATCAAAAACAGACAGTCAATTGCAACTAATTAAGACATTAAAATTTGTTAAGACAAAGTAACAAGACCGTCATCAAATGATTCTGGCGATATTATAGGTAGGATGGAATTTAATAGTATATAAAATATTTGCAGGTGAAAAAAAGTATAAGGTTTTACATCGGATTTCTACTTTAATTTTTATAATTAATAATCTATTTTTACATCAATTTTTATAATTAATAACGAATTATATTTTAATTTTTATAATTAACAACAGATTTATATTTTAATTTTAATAATTACTACTGCATTTCTACTTTAATTTTTATAATTAATACGGGATTTCTATTTTAACTTTTATAATTAATGCCAAATTTCTATTTTAATTTCTATAATGAATAGACTATTTTTAATTCAATTTACATAATTAATATCGAATTTATATTTTAAGTTTAATAAATAATACCGTATTTATATTTTAATTTTTATAATTAATACCGGCTATTTATTTTAATATTAATTAAATGAATATAATTCACAAAATAATGTGAAATTTAATTCCTGTCTGCGTCTCTTCACCAATGACATGTGTTTTTCTAATTTTCCAAGAAAGAGATAAAGCCATTTCACAATTTGCTTTACCCGCATGCCAGATTTTCAATAGATAAAAAAAGTAAACTCGTAGTGCATCATTTCAATTCGTTAGAGTGAGACAACCCAGATGGCCATCTCTTCACTTCCACATTACTAAGGGAAAATGTCTTTCATTCTCTATTTCTATCTCTCTCTTTCAGTTTATATTTGATTTTGGGCTTAATATATTTTCTGCTTAGAATTAATTTTTGACCACCTCCCAGCCTCAGTGTCACATTTATAATTAACAAGGGATTTCTATTTTAATTTTTATAATAAATAAGCTATTTTTATTTAAATTTTGACAATTAATACCGAATTTATATTTACTTTTTTATAATTAATACCGAATTTATATTATAATTTTTAAAATAATACCGGATTTCTATTTTACTTTTTATAAATAATAACGGATTTCTGTGATTGAAAAAAAGAAAGAAAAAAATGATTGAAAGAAAGATTGTGTGAAAGATTCACTGAACGAAATAAGCACTGAACGAAAAATTGAATGTAAGAGTGACTGAAAGAATGATTGAATAAAAAGAATGAGTGAATGAATAATGTTAAAAAACTAGGAAATACCAACAAAAAGAAAAAGATAATAGTGTGTAACATTTTTGTTATTAAAATTCTAAACATCGCTTGGTTAATGAAGTTGAGGGAGCGTACATTAATGGCGGTGTCAAGAGAAAAACCGTCCTTTTGACACACAGTTTTCGCTGGACCGAATATTAGAATTTACCTTTCTTTCTTTCTTTCTTTCTTTCTTTCTTTCTTTCTTTCTTTCTTTCTTTCTTTCTAAGCCCAATGTCACCGCCTCCGACCACTTCAAACCCACCTTCAAATCATCCTTATCGTGACTGTTTCATTTCGCATTTTCGACACAAATCCTGCTTACCCTCCAGTTGACATCCACAAATAGATGACAGATTTCATTTAAGGAAACTTCTTCCACCGATTGTTTCTAAATGCCGATGATAACAAAATCTGAACATCAAAATCATTATTTCTTATAGGAGGCTTTTGAACAGGCCAAAAATATGCATCTGCTCTCCTCCCGTCTTTCCTTACTCTCTTTACTTCTCTCTCATTGCTTTCATTCTCTCTCTCTCTTTCTCTCTCTCTCTCTCTCTGTCTCCGTATTTCGGTAAAGGTAGTTATACACATATATAAAATATAGTAACAGTTTATTCCCTCGGACTTCTCGTGTGTTGAATTCTATCCCAACCTTTTGCTTTCCAGTCAACATTGATCTTCAAAAATTTAAATGCAATGTCAATCGTTATCTTCTGTCGCTATAATTCCTATTTGTTTAGCGTATATAATACTAATATGTAATCTCATATAATCTCAAATATTAATGACTAATATCTACCCATTCCTGATATGAATAAATGCATAGTGTAACAAATATAAACAAACAATAATTACCTATTCCAGAAGCAATGTATTCATATAAACTCAAATATAATGACCAATAATTACCTACTTCAGAATCAAAGTATTCATTCAGCGCTTAAAGGGCAGACGAAAATTAGGTCTTCATTTCACTGTGATCAATCATGCACAACGTGGGACAGAGCGGATGAAGAAACCTGTCTAGCAACCTTAAACTAAGTAGATACTCAAATATAATAATATAAATAAGCAAATTCATAGCAAAGAGCTCATCTGAACAAATACCATGAAAGTATTTATAGAAAAGACAAAAGACACGGCGGCGGAAAAGTGATTGAAGCCGAGCTGTCAGATCATGACCAATAATATTGCTGGTTCTTCTTTTGGATTTTATCAAGGAGCTCAAAGTAAATAGCAGGAGCACCGGATCATATGTAGCAGGAATATTCTAAGCATGGATGAAGCGTTGACATTTTTTACAAACAACCGAATCGTGAAGACATTGAATAATTTTGTTGAGTACGTTAAGGAACAGAATGTTTTCAAACAGAGACTAGAGAAAAGCCATTAGTGTCTAAATCCAAGTTGTTTTAGGGAAAACTATGCCCTTATTACGGTCTCACTTCGCAAACGATGATCTGGAAGGTCTTTTCACGTATTTTATACGTCTATTCCACGTAGAGAAGGCATGCTTTTCCAAACCGGCTGCAAGAGAACACTGGAGGTAAAACACGATAGATTAATTTTTCTTTCGTCAGCTTGCTCCCTGAACCTAATTTTCTCGAGAGAAACTAGAAGCCAACCTGCCCGAAGAGGTACAGACAATGATTAATTACCGCAGCTCCAAATGTATTGAGGTGCCATACGGTAGATTAGATTTGCTGATGGGTTCACCGCGAGATATTACAACCCTCCGTTTAATAAAATAAGCTTGTTATTGTCGCCGGTGGGACAATGATAAAAATCGAAATATATCACCATAAAGTTTGGCTTATGTTCGCCAAAATAGTGATTTTACCACCTTGAAATAATGTCTTTTGATAAGAACTTATTTGTTTAATAAAATCAACATAAATCAGCTAGCAACAACCGATATTATGCCCACAAATAGTTAACAGTATTTTCCATATATATATATATGGTGTATTTAGGCAGCAATCCTTCATTTATACATGTTTCATTAAAGACGACAGACAAGTTATTGCGATTAAGTTTTTATTTAATTTTTCTTGTGTTCGAACAAGTGTTTTCTTTTCTGGACCCAGAACAGGAGGGGAAGCAATAGTTCCAATTCCAGTCGGGTTCTTTATATTTACTTACATGCAAATACACTAGGGAAATGTATCAATCCATTTTCCTCTCCTCGGATATGGGTTAATTAGTAGGATTGTATCAGTAAATCAGTATTATCATTAAAAAATTCTTAGAATCTAATAATATTTTCTGCAAATTATTTAAAGAGAGAAATATGATTTCTTAAAATTCTAAGAAATGTTTCTGGAAATAATAATGTTTTAGTGATACAAGTTTTACTAATTAACCCATAGCAGGGAGGGAAGAGGTGGATTCATACCTTTCCCAATTTTATTTGCGTGTAAAGTTCCAATTCTAGTCGGATTCGAAATATTCACTTATGTCCAAGTACTATTGGGAAAGGTATGATTGTACCTCTTCTCCCCAGCTATGGGTTAATTAGTAAGATTCGTATCAGTAAATCATTATTATCTTCCCCCAAATTATTACAATCTAAAAAACTTTCTCATTAATTTAATGCTTAGCATCCTTTGGCAGAACGACATCTCCATTGCTTTAAGTCTTTAAAAATCATCCACCTCCCAACAAATAAAGCTACCAAGATAAGATAGCGATTGACGTTGTATTTGAAATTTTAAAGATCAAAGTGGGCTGGAAAAGAAGCAGCCAGAAGAGAGTTCCACAAGCGAGAAGTGCGAGAGAAGAAACTGTTAGTGTAGAACTCACGGTCCCATCTAGCCCTATCTGCCAATTGAGTACTGCGCTTAATGTCGTAAATTCTAGGTACCAAAGAGGAAAGTAATATTTATTTTGAGTAATATAAAAATGTGGTACAAGGCCGAAAGGTGGGTAGGGGAAGGTTGGTCTTCATTCTGTTTTATCTTAAACTTAGCTAGACAGGATGACTGACCTAAATATAACACAGTATTCCTTACAGCAAAACAAGGCATTCTTACTTGCCATTCTTACTACAGTCACCATAATGCCACTAGGTCTCTATGAAGTCCTAACTAGTACAATATGTACAATTTGTCTGTAGGGCTGCGGAATAAAATAACAACATAAAGGAGAATTCACCAACACAATTACCATGAAAGTATTTATAGAAAAGACACAGGGAGCTACGTAGCGGCGGTGGGAAAGTTACTGAAACCGAGATACCAATTCAGGATCGATAACAACACAGATTCTTTGGATTTTTCAAGAATATCTTAATACATACTACAAGCACTAGATCAAATTAGGCAACAATATTCAATGCATGGACAAATGGTAGAGTTATAAATGTGTAAGATGACATACAGATGAGAAAAATTGTCTAGTATGACACAGTGAACCAACATTCCTCGCAATATAATATTTTCACTTCATATCAGCGGAAAACGTTAGCTCGAGAAGGCGCAATGAGTCAATCTCTTGGAAGTTAGCATCAGACATGTTGGGGGAAGGCAAAGAATTTCTCAAAGACCGATTAAAAGAGAGCAGTTTGGTTTTGGAGGCATTAAAATCGTTTCCGTTCTAAATTAAAGATTCCCGCAGAAATAGAAAATATACCAATATACATTCAATCATTACAAATTACATCTGGAAACATAGACAGTAATTAAGAAAGTTATTAGAAATAATGATTATGCATACACCTGGATTCCCCCTCACAGTAATATGATTGGCTGGTGTCAGCCATAAATACAGACTGATGTGGAGGTACATAGAGGACGCCTATTGACGACACCTATTGTCTTCGCCTATTGTCTACGCCTATTGCTTACCACTACGACGAGGACCAGTCCATTACGGTTACCTGCTAGATTGTCCTACTCGGTTACAGTAGTCCAAAACCACTTTGCTATTTCGAACAAGGATATCCATTTCCGGGACATATAAGAAAGTAAGGAATAACAAAGCATCACTTGACATTGAGGCTGAACTTTTGAAAATAGTTTCTCAATTTTATTAATTTTGCCATTAAAAATTTGGCATTTACACATATTAATGCAGTATGTAAACAAAAGGAAGCTCTCAAGACCTACTCACATAGAGAGGTATCTGAATTGGATCTATTATGTGGATATCATTAATGAATATCATATTAACTAGGGCTTCATCGTTTTATGAAAGTCAACTCTTCATAAGTCAGTTGGGTTTTAGTTCTGGCAAGGAGTGTTATAATGTCATATAAGTCATCAAACAGTTCCAGAAGTGTTCATATCTCTCTAATAGGAAATTGTATACCTACTTTCTCGACCTCACAGTAACATATAAGCACATTAATAGAGACGACATCTCATTCATAAGGAATAACCTTTCAAGTTCCGAATCGACCAAATGCATCGATCTGAGAGGAACTTCAAAATCTTACATGTCTGGTGAGTTATAGTTAATACCGGATTTCTACTTTAATTTTTATAATTAATACCGGATTTCTTTTTTAAATTTTATAATTAATAACCTATCTTTATTTCAATTTTATAATTAATACCGGATTTCTTTTTAAATTTCATAATTAACAATCTATTTTTATTTCAATTTTTATAATTAATACCGGATTTCTTTTTTAACTTTTATAATTAATAACCTATTTTTATTTCAATTTTTATAATTAATACCGGATTTCTTTTTTAACTTTTATAATTAATAACCAATTTTTATTTCAATTTTTATAATTAATACCGGATTTCTTTTTTAACTTTTATAATTAATAACCTATTTTTATTTCAATTTTTATAATTAATACCGGATTTCTTTTAAACTTTTATAATTAATAACCTATTTTTTTTCAATTTAATACTGGATTTCTATTTTAATTTTTATTATTTATTATATTTTTATTTCAAATTTTATAATTAATACAGAATTTATGTTTTAATCTTTATAATTAATATATGATTTCTATTTCAATTTTTAAAATTAATATCGGATTTCTTTTTTTTTTACTTTTATAAATAATACCGGATTTGTATGATTGAAAAGGAAAGAAATGAAGAGAAAAATGATTGAAAATGATTGAATGTAAGAATAAATGAAAGAATGATTGAATAAAAAAGAAAGCTTGATTGAATAATGTTAAGAAACCGAGAAATACCAACAAAAAGAAAAAGATAATAGTGTGTAACATTTTTGTTATTAAAATTCTAAACATCGCTTGGTTAATGAAGTTGAGGGAGCGTACATTAATGGCGGTGTCAAGAGAAAAACCGTCCTTTTGACACACAGTTTTCGCTGGACCGAATATTAGAATTTACCTTTCTTTCTTTCTTTCTTTCTTTCTTTCTTTCTTTCTTTCTAAGCCCAATGTCACCGCCTCCGACCACTTCAAATCATCCTTATCGTGACTGTTTCATTTCGCATTTTCGACACAAATCCTGCTTACCCTCCAGTTGACATCCACAAATAGATGACAGATTCCATTTAAGGAAACTTCTTCCACCGATTGTTTCCAAATGCCGATGATAACAAATAAAATGTAAACATCAAAATCATTATTTCTTATAGGAGGCCTTTGAACAGGCCAAAAATATGCATCTGCTCTCTTCCTTTCTTTCTTTACTTTCTTTACTTCTCTCTCTTTGCTTTCATTCTCTCTCTCTCTCTCTATCTCCTCCGAATGTTGGTAGAGGTAGATATAGGTAGTTATACTTAAATATACTGTAAAATATACGAACAGTTTTTTTTTCTCCCGTATGTGGAATTCCATTTCAGCTTTTTGCTTTCAAGCCAACATTGATCTTCAAAAATTTAAATGCAATATCAGTTGTTATCCTCAGTCGTCATAAATCCTAAACACACACGGAAAATAGGGGCCGATAAACTTAAATATACACAAGTAATAATTACCTTTTCCTAGACCATGTAAATGCCTATAAATTTAAATATATACAACTAATAATTACCTTTTCCTAGACCATGTAAATGCCTATAAATTTAAATATACACAACTAATATTTACCTTTTCCTAGACCATGTAAATGCCTATAAATTTAAATATATACAACTAATAATTACCTTTTCCTAGACCATGTAAATGCCTATAAATTTAAATATACACAACTAATATTTACCTTTTCCTAGACCATGTTAATGACTATAAATTTAAATATACACAACTAATATTTACCTTTTCCTAGACCATGTAAATGCCTATAAATTTAAATATATACAACTAATATTTACCTATTCCAAGACCAAGTAAATGCATATAGACTCGAATATAAACGAATAATATTTAGCTAACCCTTAAATGATGTCATGATGTCATCCGGTAGGACATCCTACACTACGTTTAAATGACGTTTGCAAGAGCAACCGGAAACGCATAGAAACCTAATCTGGTATATGGGAACAGCTAGCAGACGATCGCAGCGGCTGTCGCCATGTTTTTCAAGGAGTAGTTAAAATCAACTGTTGGAAATAAGAAGACAAGTAAGAAAGCAGACAGATTAATGTCAAATCTCCATTCTACATCTAGCTTCATCTGTCACACCTGCAAAAGTGAGTGCCATGCAAAGATCGGTCTGTTAAGCTACTCCAAACGCTGTTTTCAAAAGGACAGTGTTTAAACAAGAAAGTCGTCTCCCGTTATCTCGCGAGATAAATGGATGCCTGCCTGCTTACCTACCTACCTAACTTCAAGTAGATATTCAATTATGAAATATAAATAAGCAATTTCGACATTAAATATTCCGGCAAGGCCTGACAAATTCTAAAATCAACCGAACTATCTTAAACCATTTTTATATCATGTTAGTCTAACAGCCATATCACGTTGAAACCCAGGTTCTCGTCTGATGACCGTGGTTAAGCAAAATCAAATCTGGTCAGTACCTAGATGAGTAATTGCTTGTGAATACCAAGTGCTATAGATAACAACTTGCAATTGAAAATCGGAGACCCGAGTTCCAATTCCACTCGGATTCGTTATATTCACTTAGGTAAAATACTCTTGGGAAATATGAGAATGCACCCCTCAACTATGGGTTAATTAGTAGGACTTGTATCCTTAAATCATTATTAACTCCAAAATATTCTTAAAATCTAAAAATATTTTCTGGTTTTAAAAGAACGTTCAACGGGTTGATAAGCTGTAGAAAATAAAACAATCACTCAATATGATAAATTTCCTTCTTTTTCTATGTGCCGTGTCTCTTTAGGACGTTGGCGTTCATGTCTCTCCACAACATCCGGTACTTTATTAATTTTCTCTTTTTCGTATCTCTACTAAATTTTGTCCCGCCATCCATTTATTCATGCTCACTGGATGGGTAATGCTTGAGGGCTGGAAATCAGTTCTGTGAGTATAAAATTTTCCAAGCCCTCTTTTCTCATTGTGTACCCTAGAAATTTTAACTGTTTCTTCCTGATGTTAAGTATAAGTGTCCATTTTATTTCCAATTTTTTCTAAAACTTCACCGTTGTTCACATCTTCAGTTCTTACTATTCTCAGCGTCCTTCTGAAGAACGATATTTTTATCCGACAGTACCGCTCCAGGAAGTATCCGATTCCTTCTACCATCTTTTATCTTTACAAGAATCAAATTAGACAAAAGATGGAGTATTGTTGTCCTATTTGGGTTGGAGTTGCCTAATCCTAACTTTAAAGACTTGATAGATTTCAAAAGCGTTTACAGGGCCTTGTAGATGATGTTTACAGGGCCTTGTAGATGATGTTTACAGGGCCTTGTAGATGATGTTTACAGGGCCTTGTAAATGATGTTTACAGGGGCCTTGTAGATGATGTTTACAGCGCCTTGTAGATGATGTTTACAGGGCCTTGTAGATGAAGAATTATCTTCCACCATACGATGTCGCAATCCCATCGTTGCTGTCTCTATTTCCATGGAAAATCTTCCGACGATTTCCATACTTTCGTGCCACCAGCTCAAATTTTACAAACAAGACTCACCTTGCTACATCAAACAGGGTTGAATCACCCTCATTAATTCCATATTCCATAGACAAGAAGGATGTTCCACTCAGGATTCTTATTCTCAAGAACTGTTACTTTGTGCAACAGACTCCCGCGTAGATGCTTTCCTAGCCTCTACACGTCTATGATCAATAGTTATCTATCCACTATATACACAATTTCTTAAAAATAATGCGAACCTATGAATAATACGCACCCCCAAAAATGATCCAAAAATTAAGAAATATATCTATCTCTATGTATAATACGCATCTATAAATTTTGTCCCCCCCCGCCCGCCCGCAAAAAAAAAAAAACGAAAAAATAATTACGAAAACATTTTGTCGACCTTGGCGTTAAGAATAAAATTGAAAGTAAAAGGCTAAAATAATGTTGAAAATTACCATCGCGCTTTTCCTAATAAAAAAAAAAGTAATAGAATTAGCAGAAAGAATAGGAAACAAAGCTGCAGTTAGAGAATATGAGTTGAATGAGGCTAACATACGTTTATGAAGAAAGAATAAAAATGAACTAAAAAGTGTCAATCAAGTGCCAAAGCTATAGGCAGAGGAAGAAAAGAAGAATGCTGGAGAGACAGCGTATAATCTGGCGTGAAGATTAATTGAACAAGACCAGTACGCTTGATGGATTCGTTTTTTTACGGCTTATCAACCCTTTGCAGGTTATTTAAAGCCAGAAGGTTATTTTTAGATTGTAAGAATTTTTTAAAAGATAATGATTTAGTGATACAAGTCTTACTAATTAACCTATAGCTGGGGGAGAAGAGGTGGGTATTTGCGCGTAAGTGAATATAACGAACCCAACGGGAATTGGAACTCGGCTCTCCAGTTAACAATTCCGTGTCATTATCCATTACACCACCCGCGCATACAGAAAGTGGTCACCCATCTAGGTACTGACCAGGCTAGGTGTTGCTTAACTTTGGTGATTGTACGGGAACCGTTGTTTAAACAGGATGTGGCTGTAAGCCAGTACGCTCAAATCCTCGGCCATGATGACTTGTCTTAGCAGATCCATCGACAGTTTCCCAATAGTTTGTCTCCACAGTTTCCCTTTACTGGAATTAAGTTTTCAGAGTCGAGTCCATCATGGTATTTGACACATAGCTCAGGAGAGACGTGATGGATTCATGCCTTTCTAAAGGGAAATTGTGTGAAAGTAAAGGGGGTTCCAATAACTTGGGCCGATTTTGTGAAAAGTTTAAGCGTCTAATGATTTTTTTCGTTTTATTTCAGATTTGGCGGATATTTGGGCGATATTATTTTTCACACATAATTGCCATGACGTAAATAACATAATCCAATTGAGAAATAAATAAATTTTCACCAATAACACTGATTTATCTACTGTTGACTTCGATCCCTCTTAATGAAACACCCTTATATATAATCCGTCTTAATGTAACAAACTCGGTTGAAATTCGAACTCGTTTTGCGGAATCCACTTGTTGTTGGGAACCATGATTGTACATGACCTGAAGGGCCACGACACATCAAAGAAGAGGAATGCTAAGCGCATCTTGCACTTTCTGTGAGAGACGTGTAATCTGACATAATCAGTAGTTGAACAAAGCTGAAGATATTAAATTTCGTATAATTATAGGAAAGCTCGTAATTATTAGCTGGGCGTGTTTCTACCGTTGAAATCCGCGGATAAATGTGTTTTTCAAGACGAGTCTTTTATCTTCAGATTTTTCTCATTCTCTTTATTCTGTGATTATAACTTTTGGCCATATCAAGCTCTTGTGAGCCACCGCAAGAGCCGTGTTTTGAATCCTGCAAACAACGGAAATCTTAAATCTTGAAAACCAAAAACAAACCTTAGGCAAATGTCAATGTCAATTTTAAATTTTAAAATTCCAATTTAAAATGATGCCACTATGTTTTCTTGTACCATCACATCATATATGGCCACGCGTGCATATATAGATACAATGGTTCTTTGAAAGAAATAACTCATATTTTCTTCTGTTGGATCACGACGACTCACGAGACAAATGATGGTGGTATACAATAAAGGTTGAAACGTCCGACCAATAATAAATTTTGATTTGTTACAGAAAACAGCTGAGTGGCAGTGAGTTACAATGTTGTTTGACATGAAAGTGAGTGCGAAACAGGGGCGTATCATTGAATTCCTCTACGTGGAAACATTTGTGGAAACCAAACAATAGGAATAGCTAGGCAGTGAATAATATATAAGTTGCAACAATGATGTGTGTGTGAAAAAGTAGCACAGCATGAAGACTTTTCTTCATCATTGACAAAAAAAGCACAACCAACAATGGTGACGAAAGTGTTAAAATTTCTTCTATCCAATGGTGTTATCGTGGTATTGTAACTATTTCAGCTTCTGTAGAAATAAATAGAGGGAATTAATTTTGGATTATCCAAGAGAAGGGAGCATGTACGTCCGAGCGAGGACCATTTGTCTTCGAACCTTGTGGATTGACGCTATAGAATCACAATAACCACGGTCGAACTGTGCTCACATCCAAAGTTTGCTCTCCATAAGCGTTCATCAAGCCAAGATGACTTTCAACTTCACATACTGCACAATTTCTCTACATTTACACATCTGTTTTATACACACTTTTAGGCTAGACAGTATTTTTCACAGGCTTCTTTTTCTTATATGTTGGTGATCACGACTCTCCACAATTTTCTGTCCTTAGTAGCTCTTAGTAAATTTAGTATTTTTGCTATCACTCCTAATTCCTATTCTGTCAACCATTTTCCCTCACCACCCTCTATGTCACCTTATATAAGCTTAATACTGTCCTTCAAAAGTGTAAATTTTAAATTTATTTTTCACCCTTGAAAGTGAAGTCTGAAAATAAAATCTCTGGTGAAATAAATTATAACAATGGAACCTTAAAGTGGTCTGTTTTTTCTTTAAATTAATATATATATATATATATATATATATATATATATATATATATATATATATATAGACAGAAGAAAAACTTTTCTTTTACAGGTTTCGTCCTCAGGTGGACTTTATCAAGGCAAATATATATATATATATATATATATATATATATATATATATAAAAAGGGAGTTCAAAATGTAATGCAATTTTATTTTATTATATAAGAAATAAGGAACACCACCAGACATATCTTACATCAATATATAGCTATACATCACAGGTTCGCATTCCTACTTCCCAAAATAGTTGCCACCTCGAATAAAGTTAAAGATAACCGCATGAAATTTTGCATTTTTATTTCCGATAGAATCTTTATTTTGGTATTTACTAAGTTTAACTTAGTCAGGCACAATGCCATAGTTGTGGAGCATTCAGTAAAATCTGTGAAATAGGCTTTTCATCCATTTCTCCATAATGAAACTCTATTTAGTCACGAGTTTCTTTATTTGGAGATTGAAAAAAAAAAACCCAAAACAACAAAATTAAAACCAAACTAAAAAACAAAACCAAAAAGTTCCAAAACAAAAGACGTAGCTGCACATGCGCACGACTCTGCCGATGTTAACTTGAGACTTAACGTGTTTTGTTGTCAACAGCCATTTTTAACTGATTACCGATGCAAAAGTGTCTAGTTGCTCTTTAATGAAAACGAAAGGAGACCATGCTGCAAAATAGATGACACTGAAATAAAATGCAGAAAATGCTTTAATGCATTTCTGTAAAAATACAATCGAATCATTTAAATGGACGGATCTCAAATTTAAAAGAAAAATAGGAAATTTGGCTTTTACATCTTTTTCTTTCTCCATAGAATTGACTATTATGCTCTGGGAAGAGAACACACACACACACACACACACACACACACACACACACACACACACACACACACACACACACATATGTAGCGGTATATGTGTGTATAAACGAAGAATCAAGTTAATCTTCAAACACGGCTCTACAAATTTCAATAATTTTTTGTTATTTGAGTATATTTTTTCTTTCAAATTGAAAGAAATGAATTACAAAGATTCTTTGCGCACAACTTCCTACAAAATATTTTGTAGTCAGGCGCATGAAATAGGCAAGGGAAACTGAAGACGCTCGTAAACAAACTTAGCCTGTATGTTTGCCTTTTACGCGTCAATATCGCTTTGCATTTTTGTAATATATACTCGAATAAATATGCGAAAAATGTAATTAATTGTGAGAATTTCAGTTTTTTTTGTATAACAAACGAACGAACAAACAGCCTGATCAAAGGTTCACTGAGAGTCTAGTAATATAATAAAATGATTAGCTCCAGAATTCCCCCAAAGTAGATTTATTAATCTCAAGTTTATTGGTTAATAAATATTTCCGCATTTTTTAAAAATTGATAATGTATGTCATGTCATTAATTTAGCAATAAAAATGTATTGCTTATAATTTTATTATTAAATGTATTATTGGTGGGGTGAATGAAGTGTATCGTCAATGGTAGTACCTTTGCAGCAAAGCAGTCGACCCTGCTTTACTCAGGTGAATTAGGATGCGGAACTGTACTGGTCCAATTCTCACACATGGCTCCAAGAAGTCGCATAAGTACTGCGACGGTCACACGCCAGTCAACGGCATCAACCTACCAACTAAACTGTGTGAGGTGAGTCGGAAGGATTTCCTGATCGGACCGGTGAAGGAGAACGCCTCTTTTCAACCCACCTGTGCTAAGCGGCCAAACTGCGCTTAGTAGCTGCACCTAAGAGGTCAACGGCTTTACCAGTAGATGGAGGAACTTCTGTGCGGTGGGACAGGGTAACCTCAATATCGCCGGTGCAAAAGGAACCAGCAAGCCATTGACTATTTTGCCTTGAATGTCACCAGGAAGCCCAATTACAACAGAAATAGAGGAGAATGATAACCACAGCGGTTCAAAATGCGCTGAAGAGATGAATGAATGATTGTTGCTAATTTTGCTATAAATAAATAAAATTACCAACAATACATTTTACCATAGATTCGCCATTTTGCTATTTTTGTTGGTAATTTTACTTTTAAAATGTATTGTTGGCAATTTAAAAAAATATATTTCTCGTAATTTCACTATAAAAAAGTATTGTGGGTAATTATTTTTATAAAAATGTATTGCTGGTATTTTTACTATAGAAATGTATTTTTATACTTTTTAGTGCTTTGATCTTGGCTTGGGGGTTCATTATTTGCCTATAACTCGGACCTTAACAGGTACTACTACCCTGGGTGAACCTGGGAACAAAAGCAAATTAGAGGTGGTTCCGTGCCCCTCAAAACCTTCAATCTCCCGATCAGAGGCCTTGCTGTCGGATTTAGATTTATCGTGAAATATTTCTTTACGGATAATTATATGTTCGATATAAAGGAAGTGATTTGACATCTACATGAAAGGGTCAACGTTGGAGACTATTAAGCGCGTTTGAATAAACGATGTGCACCCGAATGTTGGAGAATTTTGCATTTAAATTCCATCACTCGATCTCCCCGCTAGTCATGATGAACGAATATCCTATTGGGAGGCACTGTTCTTTGAGAGAATAGTGGGCCTCTAACTCACACTTGGCCTCAAGTGGACCTCGTACATACGATCCATCGCTAATGATGCAGGTAAAATGTTCGGACCACTCCAGTAAGTACCTGACTCCTCATGACTCCTCTACCTTTAAAAGAGCCAGATCAAGCCGAAAATGGAGGATTGTTGCCATATTTGGGCGGGAGCTGCTCAGTCCTCACTTTCCAGTCTTGATAAAATTCAAAAGCGTCTTATTTTTTACCCTTCAACGGGATGTGGTGAGCTTTTCACTGTTCTATCGCTACTCCCATGGAAAGTGCTCGGACGAACTACATTCCTTGGTCTCGCCAGGTCTAACCTTCACCTTTAGGAATTGTAGCAAAATACCAACATTCCCTTCGTATTCCATCGGCGAGAAGTAAGTTCTACTTGAACAACTTTTCGCGAACCATTTCTCTGTGGAACCGACCCCAAAGAGGATGTTTCCCCGATCTTAACCTGTTCCAGTCTAGAGATAACCGTTATCTCCCACTCATATCCGTATAAACTACCCCTTAGAGTAATACTCTATATCAAGTGGCCCCCCAGGCCTTGTACAAGACGAAACTTACTGTAAAAAAATCATCCTAATGTAAGAAAAACAAAAGAGATAATTTACTCATAATAAGATGTTTCAATAAATCTGTTGATTTTATTTTAAAAAAAAATCATGTACAGTGTAACCCGGATATAAGAGACCCGGATATAAGAGAAACCCGGATATAAGAGAGATTTTCTCTGGTCCCAAATTAGAGCCTGTGTTAATGTATATAAAATAGACCAAACCCGGATATAAGAGATTTCTTCTCCGGTCCCGACAACTCTCTTATATCCGGGTTTCACTGTATTCTTTCAACTCTAAATAAAAGATGGATTTGTTTGGTCGAATTACAGGACTTAAGGGGGCATGGTGAAATAGAATCACAAACGCGTAAAATTCAAAATATAGTTGTGGACCCAGAAAGATAAAACAAACAAAATAAATAAACAGTGCAAAGTAACTTAAAATGAAAACTGAAACAGTATAGAAAGGAAGCTTACTCAACTATAAGCCTCCACAAGAAAAACAATTTAATGAAAATATAAATAAACAGAAGCAAATTTATTTGAAATGGAAAATAAAATGTTAGCCAAAGAGGATTAAACACAAAGATATGAAAACGAAGGCGTAAGCAAATTTTGATTGGAATTAAAATTATTGAAAGGAAGGAAAGAAGGAAGGAAACCAGAAAACAAGAAAAGAAAGAAGGACTGCGGTAGGAAAGAAAGAAATGCGGTAGAAGAAAATGTCATTATTTACATTATTTTCACTATTGTCCTCATCTTTGTCGCCATATTTATTACAACGTTTCGGCCGTTGTACGCTCCGGCCTTCTTCAGGCGGTTGGGATGTCGAACTGAACTCTTTATTTCGCTCACTGGGATAGTCCGAATAATGTAAATAATGTACATAATACTTCATCTCAGAAATATAGACAGACTCTGAAGAAAATGTAATATAGAACATACGGTTAGAAAGAAAGAAAGAAAAAAAGAAAGAAAGAAAGAAAGAAAGAACAATCTGTTGGTAAATGTAATAAATAAATAAAGTATGAATGATGTGGTGGTGGTGGTAAAATTATGAAAGAAATAATAAAGACAAAAGAAAAGTAGGAATTCGGGAAGAAAATAAAGAAAGAAATAAAGAAATCAAAAAGGAAAGAAAGAAAGAAAGAACATGGCCTCGTTAATAGTATGAAAGAAAGAAAAAAGTAGAGGTAAAAAGTAAGAATATATGAATGAATGAAAAAGAAAGAAATGAAGAAAGACAGACAGACAGAAAGAAGCTGAGGTGGTGGTGGCGGCAAATAAAAAAGAAAAAGAAAGTATAAAAAAGTGATGTGGTCGTCAAGGTATAAAAGAAAGAAAGACAGAAAGAAAAACCGGAGAAAGAAAGAAAAAAGCTAGGAAAGAAAAAAGAACGAATGACAGAAAGTGATGCCGATAAATGTAAGTAATAAATAAATAAAAAAGACAGAAAGAAAGAAAGAAAGAAAGAAAGAAAGAAAGAAATATATTGAGCAAGAGATGGTGCCTACGCTGTTTAATGAAGGAAAGAAAGAAAAAGAAAGAATGAAAGTAAAGAACAAATAAAGGAAAGATATGGACGAAAGAAAGAGATATTGGCATATGGTGCCACCTGAGGTGCTAACAGTATTTAAATCAATAAATGAAGAAAGAAAGAAATATAAAGAAAACGAACAGAAAAGATAAAGAAAGAAGTAATGATATGGTGGCAAAAGAAAACGAGCAAGAAAGAAAAAATGGCGGTCGTGATGGCGAAAGAAATAAATAAAGGAAGAAAGAATTACGTGATGTTAAAAGTATGAAAATGCTGGTAAAGGCATAAAAGAAAGAAAAAAATTGGTAAAAGAAAGAACGAAAGAAAGAAAGAATGAAAGAAAGAAAGAAAAAGAAACATTATGAAATAAAAAAGGACAAAATAAAATTACTGGTAAATATTTGAAATAAATAAATAAAGATAGAAGGAAAGATATCTAGCAAGAGGTTCTGTCTATAGTTTTTAAAGAAGAAAAGAATGAATGAATGCAAATAAAGACCACATGACGAAACGATGATGAGCTCTTTGCATCAGATAGTGATTTTGTTGCTTTTTTTTTTTATTGTGCATGCAGGTATCTTACGTTTTCTGTACACTATTTAAATTATTCGGACAATTGTCCTCATCTTTGTCGCCATATTTATTACGACGCTTTTTTTTATTCGACTATTTAAATTATTCGACAATTGTCCTCATCTTTTTTTTTTTATTTAATTATTCTGAAATTTATTGTCCCTCATCTTTGTCGCCATATTTATTACGACGCTTCGGCTTTTTTTATTCTGTGCACTATTTAAATTATTCGGACAATTGTCCTCATCTTTGTCGCCATATTTATTACGACGCTTCGGCTTTTTTTATTCTGTGCACTATTTAAATTATTCGGACAATTGTCCTCATCTTTGTCGCCATATTTATTACGACGCTTCTTTTTTTATTCTATTTAAATTATTCGGACAATTGTCCTCATCTTTGTCGCCATATTTATTACGACGCTTCGGCTTTTTTTATTCTGTGCACTATTTAAATTATTCGGACAATTGTCCTCATCTTTGTCGCCATATTTATTACGACGCTTCGGCTTTTTTATTCTGTAATCGGACAATTTTCTTTGTCGCCATTTTATTACTGTGGCATTCTGTTTTTAAATTATTCGGACAATTGTCCTCATCTTTGTCGCCATATTTATTACGACGCTTCGGCTTTTTTTTTTTACGCTCCTATTTAAATTATTCGACCTTCTTCAGGTCGCCATATTTATTACGACGTTGGATTGTCGAAATTATTCGGAACCCTTTATTCCGCTCACTATTTATTAGACTGTTCTAGTTCCACGTGCCATGTTAAATCAGTTATCTCCGCCATAATTCCCTCTCCAAAATTATTCGTTCTCCTCATCTTTGCCTTAACCAAGTATTTAACTCATATTCTTTGGGTTCTGCCACTGGATCTTTAAATTAACGCCATTATCCACTGTGCCATCAAAAAAATAAAAATAGTTTTTTTTTATTCTTACATTTAAAATATACAATTACAGTCATTTTACAATGTGATTTGTTTTTAAATTATTCAACTTTGTCGCCAGAAACGCTATTTACGTCGGTAGTAATCTTACCGAGGTAGTTGTTAAAAGTATTATTGCGATCCCTGGCGCAAACAAAGGTTTTAATTTATTATAGACTTACTGTGAATTTTTTACCAGTGCCGATACAGCATACAGCTTTTTGTAAATGTTGTATTAGACGACCTCGTAATTTGGTGGGTAATTTTATGATTTAAATGTCGCCTTATACGCGGAAAGAAGTAAGGGGGTCCAAATGAAAACGTTTGAAATTGAAAACCTTTTCCACTTCCCTGAAGCAGACATTAAACATTTCTATATTTCCTTCTTTCTTTTATTTTCTTACTGAAACCAAGTAGCATTTTGGTATGTATTTTCTCTTCTCATGCGATCAAAACGGTATAGCCCATTATTTAGAAGGTTATGGGCGTTAAAACCTTCGATCTATTTTCCTTTCATTCTTTAAATCTTTTTTTTTTCACTGAAATCAAATCGTATCTGATATGGCTTTTGTTTTCCACGCGATCAAAACGGAATAGTCTATTATTTATAAGGTTTTAGCAGGCGACGTCAAACGCTACTATCTATCTATCTATCTATCTATCTATCTATCTATCTATCTATCTATCTATCTATCTATCCTTCTTTCATATTTATTTTTTTCCACTGAAACCAAGTAGCGTCTCTTATATGTCTTTGATCTTCCCAAGCGATAAAAAAGGAATAGTCCATAAATTATGAGGTATTAGCAAGAGACGTTAAACGCTTTTATCTTTCTTTCTTTCTTACTTACTTTATTAAACTGAAACCAAGTAGCGTCTCTTATATGCGTTGTGTCTTTCTACGCGATCAAAACATAATAGTCCATTATTTATGAGGCGTAATGGTCGGACGAACGAAGGAGCTAGCGAAGAGTGGGACAATATGATAATTACAGTTTAGATATATGGCGAAAAAGGTGCCAGTTCCAGCGTTCTTGGCATCAGTTTAAACGGACATCATTTTCCCATCTATTATGGCCGTTTTGCTTAAATATGCTATTTTCTTGATTTCTGATGAAAACATGGAAACTTTCCAACATATTTCACTGATATTTTTACTTTAAAAATTACAGTTTATTATTATAGTTTCTCCGTCTGGTCAAACAGTGAAGGTTCTGTGTTGGACGTCGGCCATTCCTAGATTGCTTTCTTTCTTTCTTTCTTTCTTTCTTTCTTTCTTTCTATTTTTTCTGTTTTATAGTTCTCTCCTCCTTTTTTCTTTTGGCGTTTTGTTTCTTTTCTTTCTTTCTTTTCTTTCTTTCTTTTCTTTCTTTTTTTATGCTCTTTCTATCTTTTTCACATTTTATTTTGTATTTTTACTTTTATTTCTTTGTTTCTTTTTTTCTTTTTTAAATTATTTCTTTTTTCTTTTGTTTTTCTTTGTTTTAAAAGTATTTATTATTCGTTTCTTTTCTTTTGATTTCTTTCTTTGTCTTGTTTTAGCTCTTTATTTGTTTTTATTTTTATCTATCTATCTATCTATCTATCTATCTATCTATCTCTTTTCATTTGTGACCAGACCATTACTTGAGGCCAAGCTGCCAACACATCTGTCTATTCTAAAGTACTGAGTATCTATCTATCTATCTATCTATCTATCTTTTTTCTTAGTCTTGTTTCATTTCTTTCTTTCTTTCTTTCTTTCTTTGTCTCGTTTTATTTCTTTATTTGTTTTTCTCTTTTTCTTTTTATTCCTTCCTTTCTTTCTTCGTCTTGATTTATTTCTTTATCTCTCTATGCATATTTGTCTTGCTCTTGCTATCTTTCTCTCGTTTTTTTTCTGACTTCCTTTCATTCTTTTTTAAAATTATTTCCCACTTCTTTCTTTCTTTCTTTCTTTCTTTCTTTCTTTCTTTCTTTCTTCAGTAAATCCTTCTCATATACACAATGAATTCTGACTTTCAACATCACAATCTACGTTGACAAATATTATTTTGTCCATGTATTGTTTACGATAGGGAATGATTTGATGTGCGCCAAAAACGAATATAAACAAATTAATTGAATATCAAGAGAAACTCTGTTTTGGTTAAGGTTCCATTAATAGTAAAAGTTTCCCTTTTCCGACCTTCACGTTTGATAAAAAGAACTCAGAATATTTTTTTTATTGGAAAGATTCTTTGAAACTAAGGAAAGTGTCCAACTTTTGAAGACATTAAAAGGGTCGAGAAAAAAAATTATTTTGAAATTTAGAGAAAAATATTTAAATTCCTCACTTTGAACCGCCATTCTATTGAATATAGAAAAAAATGTTATATATTTAAATACATTTATTGAAAAAATAAAAACTGGTTTTCTGATGGAACTTTTTTTTAAACTTACGCCACCGAATGAATTACTTTGATACTTATTTTCTCTTCCAGGTTTCCATTGATGGCAGAAAATAAAATTGTTTTCATTCGTTTAATGAAACTTCCAATTCTCTTGGGAAAATATTAAGACCAGAACAAAACTGAAGTAGGAAGAATACATAGATATAGACTTCGTTCCATTAGCCATTACCGCTGTACAGAATTTGAACTTTGAACCAAATTATTATGGCTTTGAGCCAGGCTAAACTACGCTTATTAAATATGTGGATACAGGAGAAGCATTATTCCTGTCTACAGACCGAAGAACTATTTATGATTCCGTCACATTATTACACCCTGGTGCAAAGGTGCAAAAAATACACCGACTCTATTCCTCTTCCAAAAAGGCTACCTGTTTTGTCCGTCATGTCGGTCTTCCCAACTCTAGTGTAAATCAAAACTATGTCTAGATTCAAGATTCTTGCATAAACAAGACCAGTGTCTATCTACCGTCAATAATGCTAGGTGATGCGCTTTCTCCCCGAAACTGTAACTAATGTCCGCTCAGCATAGTTGTAGTAAAAAGTACGGCTGTGTGTCGAATGTGAAATGTGACTGAGTCAGGATCTGCAACGGAGTTTGGCTAGTTGTACTGGCAGATAGATGTGCTCGAAACGAGTAGCGTCATTATATATATATATATATATATATATATATATATATATATATATATATATAGAATTCATACCTTTCACTACGATATTAGAACATAAGTGAAAGTAATTATAATGAACTCGACTGGAATTCAATTCGAGCCGCTATCCATTAATCCATTAATTTACGCTGACGTGCCTTACCGACCAGCCACAAAAAAATGTCTTTAATAAATAAATTGTCGAACTTTGTCCATTTCTTAATATATGACGTCATTTATTTATATTTGATACGCCAAAGCAGTTATGAATGTACGAGATTCATGGAAGATTGAAGTTTATAAGCAGTAAATTCGACCTTGTCTACCGAACGCCCTTTGTGGCTGGTCGGTAAGGCACGTCAGCGTAAATGACGGTTCCGTATAGGATGCAGGTTCGAATCCTGTCAAAGGACGAATATTTTCTATGAAAATTTCTCGACATTCAGGCCGGTAAATGTTATTTAATACTGTTTATTATAAACAGAGCATTTACTTAAATACTTGTATCTATAAAAAAGAACGTTAAACATAAAAAAAAATGTCTTTAATAAATAAATTGTCGGACTTTGTCCATTTCTTAATATATATATATATATATATATATATATATATATAGTTTATGAAAAACTAGGTAATCCGTATGGGTAAACCTAAGGAGGATAAAATCCAGAGAGCTCAATGTAAATTCAGAGCAAATAATTTAAATAAAAACAGACCGCTTTAAGGTTCCATGTAATAAATTATTTCACCACAGCCCTTTTAAAAGGACTGCGGATCATCAGACTTTACTTCCAAACAAAAAATGAAAAGAAAATTTACACATTTTTGACGGGCCGTATTAAACATATGTAAATTAACGAAATGTGGAAGTGAGGGGGGAGAGAGAAGACATGAGTGAGTTAGCAGATATTGACACATTTAAACGGTTAACTTAACGGAAGTTATATATTGATATCGAAGGGGTAGAGAAGAAAAAACTCATAGAGAGAAAAAGAGGGAAAGAAGTTAGGAGAGAAGATGTCACTAATTTTCTTTGTAAAAATGGCTAGAAACAGACGCTGCTATTTTGCCTTACACATAAAGTGTTATTTTGGGGGTTCATAAAGATTATTACACACACACACACACACACACACACACACACACACACACACACACACACACACACACACACACACACACATATATATATTGTGTAGTAATGGATATATATATACATATATATATATAATTATTTATTTAAAATTTATAACATAAATATGTTATAAAATCACTACAAAAATAGCCATTTTGTTTCAACACCGTCGGTGTCTTATCAAGTGATGATGTTGAATGTAAAATAAATGGTTTTAAAAGTTTCAAATTAATTAACGATCCTTCGCAAGGGAAAAACGCGGTTATAAAAGCTAGAATGACCAATCAAAACACAAGTATAGGAGAATTCAAAAAACTTGACAACGAAGTAAGGTTATAATAGCTATTAAGAGCTTTAAAGTTGGGGTTATACTAAAATAGAATTTATTCTAACCAATAAATATTATTGATATGATAAAATTTCATATTAAAAAAAATAAGTAATATTGATATGATAAAATTTCATATTAAAATTAAAAGTAAAAAATTAGCAATTTTAAAATCTAAATTTAATCTCTATTAAGTTTAAAATTATAAAATTACTGAGGAGAAAAGAAAAAATACATATGTTATTCAATTTATTTCTTCATTGAAATTACGTTAGTATAGACGCTAATATCAGTTGGTCTTCCTGACAAAATGTATACATTTTATTGCCAAGTGTGTGAGTGTGGGGTGCTAACCTCTCGCGTAAAACAATACAAGCACACTCAGATTATAATGCATAAGCACTCAGACATATTTAGATATATACACACATAAAAAAGTGACGAGATAGGATTGTTAAATATAAGAGAAAACGAATGATTACTATGCAGCAATAACAGTCGCGGAATAGCAGACGCAGGTCGTAAATTCATGATGCGGTTTTAGAAAAAAAGGTGGCCTAAAGGAGATCCCATTGCAATACCGTCTATTTGAGTATAAATATTACCTAGGGGGTAATGAAAATGTACTTGAGTGGTACATGCTAATAATAATTTCTAAAAAAATGGTTTTAATATAAAACCGCATCATGAATTTACGACCTGCGTCTATTATTCCGCTATCGACGCATAGTAATCTTCTATGTCAACATAACAAAATACCATCTTTGATCGTGAATATCTTTGTTTGAATGTTCATATGTCCACTCTGATGATGGCTCATGTGAGCCGAAAGCTTAGATCAAGGAATAGCATAATAAAAAACTATCCAAATATTGGACAATTTTAGTCTTTATTTTCTCCCGAAACTAAAGAAAATATACGCAGTTTAGAACGGGTCAAGATCAAACATAATACGCATTCATTGTCTGTTATATTTAACAATATATGTTTGAATAATGATCTGCTGTCCCAATACACTAAATATATATAGATATAGATAGTGACTAATCGACATATTGCATGTTTGCATGAAATTTCAAGTCGTGCTATCGACATTGGATATTATGTATATTCACTAATATATATATATATATATATATATATATATATATATATATATATTTATTTATGTGTATTTAGGCTGAATTTTTTCATTGATGCATGTTTCATTAAATAATATAGACAAGTTTTGTCTGTTTATTTTAAGTAAATTCCTTTCATATTGTTTGATAAACTTAATAACATTATCATTGAAAGATGAAAACATATAACAATATGGTGTTTTTCTTTCATCTTTCAATGATAATATTATTAAGCTTATCAGACAATAAGAAAGGAATTTACTTAAAATAAATAGACAAAACATGTCTATATTATTTGATGAAACATGCATCAATATATATATATATATATATATATATATATATATATATATATATATATATATATAGTTATGATAGGGTAGGGTGCCTGTTTATCAAATGATGACATCCGTTTTTTTGCATGTCGTCTGTTTTTTTTCAATGTCATTATATAATATTCCATATCCAGTTTTTAGGGATGAAAAATGATCATTATTTACACTGCGACTAATGTCCTTATTGTTGTTGTTATTATCATAACGCTTCGGCCGTTGTACTCTCTGTTCTTCTTCAGGTGTCTTTATATCCGTGTAAATTTCATGGAAGTGGTCGATTATTCTTGTTTCTGCTGTATATTTCTCGGGATATTTCATCTTATTCTTTTTAGCCCTGCTCAGTCATGGCTCGTCCTGTCACCATTGAGTCTGAGTTCCTGCTACTCGGTTCAGAGATTAACTCCATAATTATCATGCTATCGAATTAAGGAAAAACAAAACTGTAATCCTCAAGGCTATTGACAGCTGTAAGAAAGATAAGCGGAAATATAGGATGTTAAGTTTGACGGAAAGACAGCGTCAGCAGTATAAATGAGTCAATAAGAACATGAACGCTAAGGCCCCGTGTATAAGACGAAAGAGTAAAGAAAAAAATTAATAATATCGGCAATATTTTATTAAAATTTTGAATAGCATAAACAAGCAACTAATATAAAATAAAAAAAGTAGAAAAATTAATAATGGCAATATTTAATAAGAATTTGATTAACGTAAGACTGTTACATCAACTACTACTAGTCGGAAACACACGTCAAAAATAAAATGAACCAGTAAAGAAAAATAATAATAATGACTGTACTTCATGAATGGTCCCAGCAACCTAACACTATTACATCAACTACTACTAAGTGAAAACAAGTACCAAAATAGTCTTAAAAAAAATTAACAATAATAACAATGTTTGATGAACATTTCCAACGGGTTAAGACTGTTATATCATATTAAGGTCAAATATGCACCAAACATAGCACGAATGAAATATTAAAGAAAAAAAAAATATACTAATGAATATGCTTCACGAAGAAACTTGGGCAACTAAAGACCATTACATCACCTACTACTAGATGAAAATGCATAAAAAATAAGCAGAAAGAAAGATTAAAGACAAATTAATAATAATGACAATCCTTATTGAAAAACTCCGAACAACTTAAGACGTTTATTTTAACAACTATTCGTTGTGATCACTTTTCAAGTGTTTGATGGGGTTGTTATTCCTCAAATGCAGAAGTTGAAAGGAAGTGGGTTGAACAATGCAAATCAGGAGGGAAAAAAACAAAACAAAAATAAAATGAAGCAAAAGCAAGGAAGCTTTCTACTGAGTAGAGTCAGTTTAATTGACTCCGTTTCTGTCTAATTAAGCTGGTTACTTCGCTCGATGGTGCAAAGAACCACGCCCTCTATCTCTTTTCTATTACGGGGGGAAATAAATTCATCCGAGAAGATCCATTAATGTAATTACAGGTGTATGTTTCTTCGAAGACGGCAAGCTGAAGAAATATGGGCTACTGCAAGAATAAATCGGCGTTGAGATAACACACCAGAAAGGGACTTCGGTAAAAACGAGAAAAGAAAAATGGACGCCATTGTTTCGATCAAAATCATTTCTATTTTTCTTTTTTTTTACATACACAGATTACAAAGTTTATTTCATATACATATCTAACGACAATAACTGTACTATATTATTACCACTACTACAACTATTATTATTATTATTTCCTTGAATGTATGTTATATAAACATTTCCTTCCGGGTCCCAACCAGAGACACACTGTCCTGGGTAAGACGATAAACTACGTCCAACAGCAAGGGAGTTTTGCGGAGCTTGGAACCACCTCTTAATTGCTGGTGTTCCCATGTCCAGCCTGACCCGGGGTGGTAGCATCTGTTAGAGTCCCAGAAACTAAATATAATTATCCCACAAACAATACCAGAAATACTTTGTAAAAAATTATTACCAGCAATAAATTTTTGAAGGAAAAAAATATTGCCAGCAATAAGTTTTTGAAAGAAATATTACCAGCGATACATTTTTGAAAGAGGTTTTAATACCAGAAATACTTTGTAAAAAATTATTACCAGCAATACATTTTTTGAAAAAAATATTTCCAGCAGTTCATTTTTGAAAAAAGAAAATATTACCAGCAATACATTTTTGAAAAAAATATATTAGCAGCAAAACATTTTTGAAAAAGATAATATTGCCAGCTATACATTTTTGGAAAAAAATTACGAGCGATACATTTTGAAGGAAAAATATTGCCAGAAACAGATTTTTGAAGGAAAAAAATTATTACTAGCAATCCATTAAAAAATATTA
Source organism: Acanthosepion pharaonis (assembly GCA_903632075.3). Lineage (NCBI taxonomy): Eukaryota > Metazoa > Mollusca > Cephalopoda > Sepiida > Sepiidae > Acanthosepion > Acanthosepion pharaonis. Next base: position 853,721 of record CAHIKZ030004490.1, on the reverse strand, counting down.
CCAGCAATAAAAATTGTCGGCATTAAATAACCCATTGAGGTTAATATGCCGTAAAACATATCAAACCAAACCATATAAATTCAAAACTGGCTTCATGACATTTTCGACTGATCATTTTTCGTAAAAACTAACAATGAAAAACAAAACAAAAAAAACCCCTAATATCACACACATTTTACATAGATAAAGCTCTTTGTAATGTGTGGACTGCCCTTGTGAGTACAATTTTTTGTATTTCTTTAAGGCATGGGCTACCAGGAATCCCTTCAATGAGTCTATCGTTACCTTTTCCAATCAATCAGATGGCTGCAACTACAACTGTAATTATTGATGTCCTCACGTGCCAAATTTGTTTTAGATTTTCACTTCAAGGTCCTTGTATTTTGATTTAAAAAAAAAAAGATTTTCAAAGATTATAATCTGCACGGATTACCTTGTCAATAAGAAAGCACATTCTAGTCCTGTGGTCTTTGATCACAGTGTCTGGGCGACTAACTTTGATTGTTCTGACTTTGTGTATTGTAAAGTCCCATAAAATTCTTACAGATCCTATATCTGAAATCGTGTCTGGGTGATTTTTGTTCCAGTTTCTTGCAGTTTCCTTCATGTAAAAATTGCATATTTTTCGGTTCAGATATTAGACTACTCTATCATGCGGAGTTTTATATTCAGTGGTTACTAACACTGTGCAAACTGATACAAGATGCTTAATTGTTTCTGGATATTTATCACACAACAAGGTTAACAATTTTACAGTTTGAGTACTTGGTAATTTCTACTTATCAAGCATTCGAATTTTTTATATACACAGATTACAATGTTTATTTCACATCTAACACCAACAACTCCCCTATATTATTATTATTATTATTATTATTGTTGTTGTTGTTGTTGTTGATGATGTTGATGTTGTTGCTATATAGGAATAAAGTGTCTCTGCGGACACTTGAGTTTGAACATAGATCGCCATTGAGCAAACAAAAGCGATCCCATTATTGAATTAAGTAGACGGTATCTAGCAACTACCCCACGCAGTCACATGTGGCACAAGGCTGAATTTAATGTGGGGTTCCCGAGCCAAAAAATCCCCGTCGACCCCGCATAAACGGGATCGGGTCTGCTAACCTCCCCGGACGAGACTCTGCCTTTCAGCATAGCCTCGTTTGGGTTCCTCTCTGCCCGAAGACAGAGAGTTCGACCAGCACAGCTGGAAAAGATTCCAGCTCGAGCGAATTAAGTAGCCCACGTGACCATAGAGGAAACACATATATGTAGGAAGTAGCTGAAGACTAACGGCCGTTTTTTCTACTCTATCCTCACTATACGGACCGCTATTCTCTACTCTATTCATTGTACTCTTTCTCTATTCGGCTTACTTGTCGAGCGAGTGTTATCGAGCAAGTACTATTAGTACGAGTGTTATTCGAAGGCGTCTGACACCTGTATTGTTCAACGGCGTTACTATGGTTTTATCTGCGATTACAAAGACTCTACCACAACAAACATTACGAAAGTGACAACGAGTATTCGTTGATATTACAGAAGTGTCAAACGAGTGTTCGTTGACATCACAAAATTATTATTATTATTGTTTTTATTTCCTTTGATTTCTGGCGTGTACTCATTTTTTTCGTGTCCCGCCCAGGGACCTAAGTTTAGAAATGGCATCATGACACTTTCCACTGACAAAAAAAAAAAAAAAAATACATAGATAAAGCCCTTCGTAAAGTGTGGGCTGTACTTGGGAGAACAATTTTTTGTATTTCTTTGAGGTATGGGCTTCCAGGAATCCCTTCAATTAGTCTACTGGAATCTTTTCCAACCAATCCGAGGGCATCAACTGCAATAGGGATTGTTGATGTTCCCATGTGCCACATTTTTGAGATTTCTATTTCAAGGTCCTTGTATTTTGACAGCTTATTATTATTATTATTATTATTATTCCTTTAGTTTCTGCTGTGTACACATTTAGAGACCTAAGGTTAGAAATGGCATCATGACATTTTCCACTGACGAATTAAAACACACACACACACACACACACACACACACACACACATAGATAAATTTTACATTCGTAAAGGTTCGTAAGGGCTGTACTCGTGAACAATTATTATTATTATTATTATTATTATTATTTCCTTTGATTTCAGTTGTATACTCATTTTCTTCTGGGTTTTAATTAGGTCAAAAATGGCATCCATTTATACACTGGACATCTTTGTAAAAGAAATATAAAAGTAAAAAAAAACAAAAAAACTAACAGCACTTACATTTTAGATAGATTAAGGTCTTCGTAAGATGTGAACATTTTTTTTGTATTTCTTCAAGACATGGGCAACCAGGTATTCCTTCAGTGACTCTGTCCTTGTATATTGATAATTTGTTTTGAAGATCTTCAAAGATACATTACAGTCCGAGGGAACTGCCGCATCAATAAGAAAACACTTAATAGTTTTCTTATCTTTGACCAATATGTCTGGGCGATTAACTTTGATTGTTCTGTTTGTATTTTAAAATCTCATAAGATTGTTACAGGTTCTGTTATTATTATTATTATTATTATTGAGTAATGCTGGCCTACAAATATACGAGGGTCATTCAATAAATAAGGTGAATTTTTCGGTATAAGGACTTCTAATACAGATAAAAGCTTACTTTTTTAAAATTATTTTTCAACGTAGTCTCCCAGCACTGTCACACACTTTTCCCATCTGTGCACAAGCTTCCGTATTCCCTCAGCGTAAAAATCTTCGGACTGATGTCTCAGCCAGTCGCTCACAACACTTTTGACTTCATCGTCACTTTTAAACTTCGTGCCTCTCGTGAATGCTTTCAAGGGACCAAACAGGTGAAAGTCTGAAGGGGCAAGGTCTGGGCTTTAAGGGGAGGAGGGAGCAGTTCCCATCCCAGCTCGTTGATGGTCTGCACCGTTTGGGCTGCTGTGTGAGGCCTTGCGTTGTCATGATGCAAGATGACATCTTCTGACTGATGACACCTGCGTTTGTTCTTTATGTCTTTCTTGACCTGCCTCAGCAGTTCACAGTAGTTCTTCTGTCAGACTGAATGAGGTCATTGACTGATTCGATCATCTCAGGAGACCTCAATTCTGTAGGCCTCCCAGGCCCGTCTTCATCCTCAACACAGCTCCGTCCTTCTTTAAACAATTTAGCCCACTTGTAGACATTTTTTTTGGCTGAAACATGTGGCACCATACACAGTTGACATTCTCCTATGAATTTCAACTGGTTTGCATCCTTCAGCAACCAAAAAACTTGATAACTGACCGCTGTTCAATCCTGGAGCATGCTTCTTGGTCGGCCATCTTTGTTAATCGCCAAAACTCTCAAAGTTTTTTTTTTAATCTGCAAAAGAAATTAAATCCATGTGAAAAAGAAGTAAAACAAAACAAAAAAAATAAAAAAAAAGTAAGCTTCTATCTGTATTAGAAGTCCTTATACCGAAAAATTCACCTTATTTATTGAATGACCCTTGTATAAAGCCTAATGTACCCATAATGGTAACAACTCTTACGACAGTATACCAAGCACAGGCATCACAGCCAAATGTATGTGATATGATAAAAGTAGCAAATGATAGGCAAAGTAAGACCGAGTTAGAAATATCTCCAGATCATTTAAGTCATCCCACTCAGACGTTCACTGAATGGGGATCTAGATGTGATCCTAAATCACATAGTATAAAAATCAACCCTCTCGACATCCGACTATGATATACCCCTACTACTACTGCTCATGCACAGAGATGAACAGTGCATCAGCCCCTCGGGGGACATAGCCAGTTGGTTATGGTCAGGGAGATGACAAATCTGTTGTACTGAGCTATAGATTGATTGACTCATAAATCATAGCTTAAAATACATAATTTCTTTCTGGACACCCTAATATATTAGGATGTATGAAAAGTATTTTCTGTTTTTGAAGACATTCAAAAACTGGTGGTAAATTGGTTGTATTGTATTTTTTATAATATATGGTTAATTTATTTTTTTTTAAATTAGAGTCCATGGAAGATCTGTTAGTATGAATGAGATTCTTTAATGAATGATTCTATTAGTATAAGGTGTGTATTTGCCACACAGAGTTTACTGATTACTCTATGTTAGGTAGAATAACGCGTTCTAGCCTTCAGTAGCACACCGATACTAATATTAGCATTAGCGTAGCCATTGATACACTAACACTGAATGCGAATATGAAAAGACGAAATACGCGAGCGTAACCAATGAAACATTTAATGTGGCAAGCAGCCTTCGTAAATATATACACAAGATTTATACATGTCCCAAAACAAATAAATGTCCATATTGTCCCAAAGGAACGAGGAGGTTAAACAGAATTAGTACAAAGATATCACTTACCAATTTCATGGCCTTTGGTCGTCCACAGATGCGTGAATGAGTTTGTTGCGTTAGGCCGTACCCATGTTGACCAGTTTCCACGTGTGTGGACGCTCTGGTGGTCGGGAAGGAAAAGAGATCGTTCCTCCCAGAACGGAAGTGACGACAAAAAAAAAAGGCAGAAGAGTTCTACTCACTAAAAGGGCCACAACTCTCATGGGCTAATGCAAAGAGAAAACAACTGTGGTCTCCCTACAATTCATTATTAATGAGAGTCTGCTTAATATTTTATAGTTCAGTGTAGAAAATCTTTTTTGTGGAAGAATTAATTTGTACTCGGTTAATTAAATTCAGTATAAGTGCTATTTGGTAGTAATCTGCAAGAGTTTTTGCTAATTGTTTTTTTATATTGAGAGATAGTAAACGTGTTGTTATTTGTGTCTATTAAAATGTCAAGGAAAGGCATTTTGTTAAGTTCCTATGTGAACCTGAGGATAGAGTGTTGTTTGAAAGTTTTTTTTGAGTTCCATTATTTCTTTTATTAAAAACTTAAAGCCGGCACTGAAGAGAATCAACTATGAATACTGCAGTAATGTTCTAAAATGCCTATAAAAGAACAGTTTTTTTCCCACGTTTTAATATGCGCATGACCATGGGATGAAACGGATTAAAAAGAATACAACCCAATTAATAAGTTAATTCTAAAATCAGACATTATTTTACGAACAACTTGTAATAAACATACTTGATTAGTAATTGTTTGTATCTTACTTTTCGGGTATACCTCGGAGATATTTTATACGTAAGTAATGTCGTAGAGTTATGGCTAACAGTCTAACCTGTTTACTTGTTGATATGTTCCGGAAAAGGGATATATTTGAACGAAGTAGCTAAGTAGTTTTGTCTACTATAACCAAGTAGAATACGGTAGAAGTAATTGACTGGTACGCGTCGTAGTCACAGGTAAGAAGTGTAGATCAATGGCGTAGTCCAATGGGCGTCGTTATAGACTTAGCTCTCAGACTAAGGCTCTTCTGACTTTCCTACACGTCCGTCGGTATTTATGACGGACACCAGCCAATCATATTCCCGTGAAGGGGAACACAGGTGTACGCATATTCCATTATATTTCTTGTATAACGAATTTCATTCTTATGTTTTTTTTCTGCTCTTTTAGTCAGTAATTGTGTAGTTAATTAATCTGCCCTACCTACCCTTAGGTAATTAATGCGTTTTTCTACATGCACATACATATATACTTAAGCACGCAGATATTGAATATACATAAATATATATTTGGGTAGCACTCCTTCTTTTATGCATGTTCCGTTGAAGGAAGTTTTTTTTTTTTATTCAGATTTTGTAGTTTTCTTGCAATTATTTTTCTATTTCTTTTTTTAGGGGTTAAATGTGCCGAGTTTCGACAGTGGTTATTGTCCCGAGGGCTTTCTTCTTCTTCTTCTTCTTCTTCTTCTTCTTCTTCTTCTTCTTCTTCTATGTGTCGTGTCCCTTCAGGACGTGATCGATTATAACTCTCCACAGTTTCCTATCCTTTGTAATTTTGTTACCTCTCCTAAACCCTGTTTTGCCATACATTTGCACATTTATACAAACTCGCAAAGTATGTTATGCGTTGTTTTCCACTGTCCCCTTCGCCTTCAATCTGCTCCGTGAGTATCAAATTTTCCAAACCCTCTTTCCTCAAATGCCCTAGAAATTTCAGCTGTTTCTTTCTGATGGGTGTACTTCTTGTTTCAATTATGTATAAAACTTCGTCGTTGCTCACATGTCCAGTCTATGGTATTCTCAACATTTTTCAGTAAAACCACATTCCTTTGCTTCAAGTCTCCTCTTCATCTGTGAGAAAATTGTTCAGCATCCCCACCCATCTAAGAGGACTGGATATAACGTAACAGTTCAGTACTCTTTTCTTTGTTTCTAACGAAATGTTTCTGTTTCTTAGTACTTTACTTAGCTTTTGGAAGGCATCTTTCGCTGTCCTAATGCGCCTTTGGATGTCAATGTCGCTCTAACGTCATCTGTTAAAACACTTCCAAGATACTTAAACTATTGTACAGTAGAGTTCAGAAGTAGGGTAGACGGTGCGACGGCCCCGGGTATCCATATCGGGAGGGATCCAGTCAAAGAGTGAAATAAAAAATTAGTTCATATTTAATTTGAATAAGGTGTTTAATTCATCTTTCTTCGGTTTTTAAATATTTAAAATGTCTTCCTTTCTCATATTTCTCAGTATGAGGCCATATAACGTCCTACTTGTGTCTTAGGGGCTTACAGTCAAGGAGTTGGCCCCAGGCTTTACCAAACCTCAGCAAACTTATGCACATCAATGCTCTTGTACTTGTTTAATTTTGATATCTTTAATTTCTATTTGTCTTCCTGCAATTACTGTATAGTCCCTTTTCTCGCTCTTTTACACTGACTTCAGTTTTCGTAATGAGGTTTTGAAACGATCTAATGACTTTGTGGACACCTTGTATACATACATTATATATATATATATATATATATATATATATATATAGAGAGAGAGAGAGAGAGAGAGAGACTAGCTTTGCCCAGCTTAGACAAGCTTTGAACAGCATAGACCAACAGCCCGAATGGAAACACTTGTGTCCCCACGTTAAAAACAATCTTGTGTCACAACCTGACTCGGTGGGGTGTCAAGTAAATCTCGGGTATAGCGAAAAAGGTTAGTGTTTATAATATTTTATATATATATATATATATCTATATAAAGGTTAATGGTCAGAGTTGAATAGTAGTATTAAAAAGTGCTCAATACACGTGAGAAAAATATAAGTAAAAATATCATGTAGAGCTTTTATCTTTAAAAATCAGGAAGCCGCGTATTTTAATTGATCTCCCGATATATATATATATATATATATATATATATATATATATATATATATATATATATATATATATATATATATATATATGAAGCCCAGGTTATCTCGAGAGCTTTCGACAGATTTTGGCATACAGGTCTTCTCCAAAAGCTGAAAAGTTACACTGTCTCCTGGTGACAAATGTTTGATCCAATCTTTCCTCTGAAAGTAATCCTGAATGGCCACTTTTCCAGTTCTGTCGGTACGAATGAAGGTGTCCCCCCAGGGCTTCATCATCGGTTCTTTGCTTTTAATTTTCATTAATGGCCTTCCCGATGGCTTTCAACTTTACGCCGATGACACAACCATTTACCCCTGTCTTGATAGTAAGTCTGGTCAGTTCGATGGGGTCAAATTGGCGGCTGATACCCAAAACAATATCTGGTTTGTTAATTTTAACGTCTCCAAAACTAAACTGCTCCCTATTAATTATCTTTGAGATTCCACTTTGCCTTTGATCAGCATGACTGATGCTTACCTCCAGGAGAGTTACTCGTTGTACCTTTTTGGATTAAGGTTCCTGGCTGACATTAAATGGAAAGACTGTCGTACCAGACAATTTTTCTCTCCATAGTCTATTTCACATGTCTAGCATTCGTCCATGCCATGGTGCATTTGATTCAGTGCTCCTGCTATTTATCTAGAGCTCCTTGATAAAATCCAAACAAGAATCAGCAATATTATTGGCCCTATTCTGGCGTCTCGGATTAAGTCACTTTCCCAATGCCGTAAGGTTGCCTCCCTTTGCCTTTTCTATAAATGCTTTCATTGTAATTGTACGCATGAACTCCTCGCCACGATTTTAATTTTGTAAATTGAACGCATCATTATTTGAAGAGCAAGATTTCCGGGTGGAGCTGCTACTAATGTTACAGCGGGAATTGACGGGTGTCTGTGGTTGATAATATGTGATGAGATAATTAAAATTCCAAATTAAGACGTTGGCTGCTGATTATAGTCGTCGGCTCAATCTCCTTAGATTACCAGAGCAAACGGCGCGCGAAGAAAAAGTTGATTGGGCGATTAAATCCCGTGATAGTGGGAATGTAGCCTTAGCAGAGTTAACCTCATTGCTTATCAAGATGGATCAAGCTCTGGTAGTTAGGGCTAGGTTAAAAAGAATGTCTTCTGAGGCAACAGATATGGCCGCTGAATTGCGTGCAGAGGAAGTTAGGAACGCATCTCATCGAAATATCGCATGTGTCATATTGCCGGATAATCGGACCGTGGCTAAAAACGCGGGTATAGGTGAGGCTTTTTGTGATTACTTTCAGGATCTGTTCACCAGGGAGCTCTGTTTGAGAACTGATCAGTTTGACGCCTGTTTGACCGACTTTTCTCAACTCGAGGCAGCAGGATGCGAGGGTCTTATCACAGTTAGAAATCTGGGAAGCGCTGAAGCTGGTTGGCCGTGACAAATCTCCGGGATTGGATAGTCTACCCTACGAAGTGTACATGAGGCAGTCGCCGTCTTTGTTCCTTTGCTGGCACTGATTTACAACAACTGGATAAAGCGGGGTCTATACCTTAACGCTTCACCAAAGGTTTGATCAAGTTATTTGTATTTTGCTGGAAAATAAATATTGCTCTTCACTATGGCACCTAGAATTTCTGAATTTAAGCGCAGTACTAGATTAGAAAAAAGGTCTCATTAATTAACAATCCAATTGTACAGATGCAACCGTAAGTTCTATGCTAACAGTTTCTTTTCTCGCACTTCTGGTTTGTGGAACTTTCTTCCGGCTCCATGCTTTCCAGCCACCTTTGATCTTCAAAATTTAAATGCAATGTCAATCCTTCTCTTCCTAGTTTCTCTTCTATTGTTCGTGATCCTTTACAATGTTTTTCCTCTTCCTGTTCTTTCACACTCAGTATCCCCTTGTGTCTTAGTGACTTTGCTGTCTTGCATGGGAGGAGTCATGTTGACGGTGAACATCTCTGTCGTAATGTCCATATAACCACTCTGATGAAGACTCATGTGAGCCGAAAGCTTGGATTGACGACCAATATAATAAAAAACATCCCAATGTTAGATAGATTTTGTCTTTATTTTCTCTTGAAACTAAAGCAATATTCGACGCTTAAAAATGCTTCTGATAAAACATAATAGACATTCGTTGTCTGTTATATTTAACAGTATATATATATATATATATATATATATATATATATATTCAACATCATCACTTGATAAGACACCGGAGGTGTTGAAACAAAATGGGTATTTTTGTAGTGATTTTATAAGATATTTATGTTTATAATTTTTAAATAAATAATTATATATATATATATATATATATATATATATATATATATATATATATGTAAGCAAATATATGGATATAGATCCGACAGTATGAAGAAAAATATACTGAAAAAACAAACAAAAATCCTAATATGCGATTATGCTGTTTTAATGTTTAATGTCAACGTCGGACGTTTCGGTCTAATAGACCATCTTCAAATTTTAGGAATACGTTTTCACAACATCGCCCACGTGACGACGACGTGATCATATTTAAACGGAACGCTGATCTTATAAAAGATTTCAGTTATCTGGATTGGTATTGCTTTTATGTCCATCGTCTTTTTCATGTTGAATTGTATATGGTCTATGTTAATTATGTTTTATGAATATGTCCTGAAGATGGTCTATTAGACCGAAACGTCCGACGTTAACATTATATTAACATTAAAACAGCATAATCGCATATTAGGATTTTTGTTTGTTTTTTCAGTATATTTTTCTTCATATATATATATATATATATATATATTTGGTTGGAGCGTGAAACCCAGGGTCACAAACTCACATCTATCCAACCAAATATGTTAGCTCTATCTCTGATATTGAGCGCTTTCTAATAAGTACCGCGCATATAATATATAAATAATTATACATATATATATATTTATTTATATTTATATACACTTTCACACACACACACACACACACACACACACACACACACATATATATATTTAAATCATTAACCTTTGCATTAGTTTTGTGTGAATAATTCATGTATTTGTAAATTGATTGCACGTTTATTGTAATTTAAATAACTGATCCATGTGCGACTTTTAGTTAATAAGTGCGACATTACTGTAATTATTGAACAATATAGTTCATGCCACTTTGACAGTAAAATTTACCAGTAAAAATTTGTTCAACACCATATTTGGTATAAACGCAAACATTTAAAAAAAAAAAAAAAATTTAAAATCAAACTCAGCGTTGCTTTGGCGCGTTCAAAAACCAATAACTCATTTTCAATAGCATTTCAGATACAATAACACATATATTTTCGATGTCCTCTTATTACTAAGAGAAAAAAAACAAGAACAACATCTATTATATACCTGAAGATGTCTGTAGGAACAGACGAAAGCTTGTAGTAAAAATAACAACTAATACGGCAGAAATTTATATAAACAAGGATCAATTCATTCATAACGGATCTGGAGTTTTTTGTGTACTATTTGAATTGTTTGCGATGATGGATGTCTCGCCATTTAAATCATTAACCTTTGCATTAGTTTTGTGTGAATAATTCATGTATATATATATATATATATATATATACGAGGGTAAATTAAAAATTATCCGCACTTTCACCATAACGTATCGTTACGTTTTGTCACACTGCTTTCTGCTCATGCCTGCCTATAGTTGCCACTTTAGTTACAATTAGAACCGTAAGTTCTATGCTAACAGTTTCTTTTCTCACACTTCTGGTTTGTGGAACCTTCTTTCGGCTCCATGCCTTCCAGCCAACTATAATCTTCAAACATTTACATGCAATATCAATCGTTATCTATTGTTTTTCTCGCTCCTTAATAATGTTTATTTTCTTATTCCTTTACACTCAGTAGTTCCCTGTGTCTTTATCATCTTGCATGGGGTGAATTTGATAAAACAATTAGTAATAACATGATTCCTAGAGTTGCTAATTAATTATTTAGACTTGAATCTTGAATGATGTCCGTGTCGTTGGTAAAAGTTATCAGTTGATCTCAAATGAAACGTCAATTGATTTTTGCTATTTAAGGGTTAAACAATGTTTCAGATGATAATGGCTCTTCTGAAAATGAGAGAAGGAAGCATACTTCTCAACAATATTTAACAGCAAAAACCAAAACAACCAAAATGTAAAGCCTGCAAACAAACATTCTGAAAGACGATTCTACACGAATCGTCATTGGTTAATTCATACTTTTTTGCTGTTATCAAGCGTTCCCAACCGGAGAAAATCGGATTTCCAAAGCTCTAAATGGATTTAATAATTTATTACTCTGCTGTCCACTTCGCAGATTCTCGGAATGACACAAAAATGATTACTTCCGCAATGTAATCTCTTTCCTTTATTTCTCAAATCTTTTCTAGAAACAACCGCTTTAGAAATCTCGCCATTTTTTTTCTCTCGGACGCTTCTCTGCAAAGACGGCAATCATCTGGAATCTCTCTGTCAAAACACGACAGGTATTTAAGGATGACTCCAACGCAGAAGAATGAGAAAGTGTACATTTCAAGTGCTGGGCTGATAAGGCTCTTTATTTCCGCTCAATTGAACATTAAGCAAGATATACATAGATCCCTTGCCATAAGGTCTGTGTGACAAATCTTGCCAAGTGAACTGACATGAAACAAATACTCAGATTTTTAGGAAGAAATGATACATATCTTTAACTCTACCATTCTTCCATACTTAGAATATTGCTGCCACATACGGTTAGGTGCCCCTGCTATTTTCCGAGAGATCCTTGATAAAATCCAAAGAAGAATCAGCAATATTGCTAGTCCTGATCTGGGGGCTCGGCTTCAGTCACTTTCACATCGTTGTAAGGTTTCCTATCTGTGTAATTGTTCGGAGAGGCTATTCGCTATGGTACCTTGACTTCATGAATTTAATCGCGGTAGTAGATTGGCGTCGAGATCTCATCAATTTATAGTTGAGCTGGCTAGATGTGACCGTAAATTTTATGCTAAAAGTTTCTTTTCTCGCACTTCCCATTTGTGGGACTCCCTTCCAGCTCCATGCTTTCCAGCCAACGTTAATCTGCAAAAATTTAAATGCAATTTCAATCGCTATCTCCTGATAACTCTTTCCTCTTCACGTGCATTATTAATGTTTCTGTTCCTCTTTCTTCCACAGTCTGTAACCTCTTCTGTTTTAGAAGCTTTTTATTGTTTACGTAATTGATGAAAAACTTTATGGAATCTTTTAAACATATGACTGTATGGACAAGTGAATTAGCATTTTATTCTTAGAACTAGATCAGGGATATTTCTTGCAAAGGGTTTTAAAAGCCCCCCTCCCCAAGGGTACAACCTATTGCTTGTAGGCCCGTATAGGATGAATAATGTTTACCTATAAGGTCAAATAAAAACGTCAATGAATGAATGACTGTAGAATGAAGTATAAAATTTTATGGGATGAGGAATTACATTATTTGCATGTGAACTAAAGTCCTCATTTTTGTTGTTATTATCACAACGTTTTGGAGGTTATACCCTGCATCCGTTACCATGTACTGGTCGCCTCTTCTGCCGTCCATCAGAATGGTTGATTCTAACCTCCAGGAGAGTGACTCATTGCGCTTTCTAGAGTTAACGTTCTCGAATGATATGCAGTGGGAAGACTATATTAAATCCATTTCTAGGTCAGCTGCTAAGAAAGTTGGTGTCGTGCGAGACAATTCTCTCCAGATTCCATCTTACATAATATAAGTCTACCATTCGTTCATGCTTTGAATCTTGCTTCCACAATATGATCCGGTGCTTCTGCTATACATTTAGAGATTCTTGATAATATCCATAAAGAATCAGCAATATTATTGGTCCTGACCTGGCATCTCGGCTTCAGTCACTTTCTCACCGCCGTAATGTTACTTCCCTGTGCCTTTTCTATAAATACTATCGCTGATTTGTTTATTTAATTTACGGGCGTTCTCGTTCGGTTGATCACGTCTCGGGATATCTCTAGTTCTAATTTAGTACTCTCATCGCTCGTTTCGTTTCCCGGTGACGCGGGATAAGAGCCTAATGCGTTGGTTCGTGAATTTCCTGATATAGTAACTGTGAGTTCAATCCCTGGTTAGCATAATGCAGATTTAGACGAAACAGAAACTGGCCGAGCAATAAATGAGCTGTACTAAATAAGAACTAAACGAGATATCGCGAGACATGGCTAACGAAACGAGAACAATCTGCCCGCGACGAATAAAAAAAGTGTCCAGTTCGAAATTAGTTACTGGATTACGTTTGTGGATATTAACATTTGGTATCGACTGAATTATTGTTTATTATTATTTTCTCCGTTCGCATTTTCCTGAAAAGATGTAAACATGCAGATCTGAGCTGACTTGGATGCAAATACGGCGATAGATATGAGCATAGATATAAACAAACGGACATAGACAGATAGATCTGAACTGAAATAGATATGGCCATACTTGGATCGACAGAGATGCAAAGAATTAGTATATATATGTATATATATATATATATATATATATATATATAAATAATATGTTAATTTCTTTAATACAAGAATGTCACGTGTCATTTGCGTGTTGTCTTGTTCAATTAAATAGCATTGCTTAAATCTATGTCTTCAGCTGTACATTTCATATTCGATCATAGATTCTTTAAATCACTACAAAAACAGCTTTAATATTTGATTGTTTCTCTCCTTTTATAATTTTGTTTCATCTATCTATCTATCTATCTATCTATCTATCTATCTATATATATATTATGCCCGTGGTTTCGTTGGGACTACGATAGCCGAGACGCAACGAGAAAAAAAAAATAAACGAGAGTATCCCAGGGTTCAATGTAAGATTGATGAAAAGAACGATGGGAAGGGAATTCTCCAATTCCGGACGTCGGTGAACGCAATGAGAAAACGGACAATATGCAGACACAGAACAACAGAAGACGACACGAGAACATGTAATAAAAATACTTTATTTATAAAATATACAGTGTATTAAATTAAAGAAAGGAAAACTAAATAGTAAAAGGGATGAGGAGACAATTTGTTGATCAAACATATATATCAATGCGACGAAATACAGACAAAAATAGTGACAGTAAATTATAGAATATATATATAAACATATAAAGACATACAAATTGTAGGGATCGACGTCGATCGATTGTTATCAGAAATAAAGTTCGAAAGAAAAGATGTGGAGTTGCTAATGTCCAGATATAAGTCCTTGATGAACACCATTTAATCCTTGCCGAGGGCGAGTAGTATACGCAGATAAACCACAGGAGTATAGACGACTTGGGTTTGGGGAAACCGTTCAGGATTCTTTCGTCAGTCATTCGATTCTTGGTGACGTCCGATTGCTTTGAAAGTAAACAGCTAAGCCCAATTTTGGTAACGTCCGATTCCTCTTAAAGCAAACAGCTAAGTGAAGTTGTTATATCCCAACACGCGCGAAAAAGACCGTTGGGAGTTAAGTCACGTGTTGGCATATGAAAGTGAGTAGGCGTTATCCATTGAACACTATTATGGTCACTTGTACTTATCAGACAAGCAGCGTTCGTCTGGCCTGCGATCAGAGACCAGACAGGAGGTGGGGGAAAGGAAGGTTCACTTTCAAGAATTGGCTTTAGTTGAACCGGGGACAAAAAAAATTCCATAATCTGCGTATTTAAAGAAATAAAGAGACGTCTGTTATTCTCATATCTCGTCGCAAATATGTAAGTTATTAAAAATATACTTGTAAAATCTAAGGTGGGTGTACAATTATTGGTCTATCGTAACAATATATATATATATATATATATATATATATATATATATATATATATATATATATATATACAAATGGGATATAAAACAAATAATTAGATAGGCATGTATGTATTTTAAATATATATATATATATTGCTTTTTTATGTGCAGTACTTAGTGGAAAGAGCTCAATATCAGTGATAGAGCTACAACAGAATATATATATATATATATATATATATATATATATATATATATATATATATATATATATATATATATATATATATATATATAAATAATACATATAAATACCATATATATAAATACCATATATATAAATAATATATATATATATATATAACTATATATATATATATATATATATATATATATATATATATATATATATATATATATATATAAAATGAAGCAGTTAGTAAGGTTAACTTAATAAATGCCGAATTCACTTCACTAACAAATTTAAAAAGTATTAACACACTAACCACTCGTTGAATGATAGGATTCTTTTTTTTTAGATGTTCTATATATTCCACAAATATGCTAGTACTTTTAATAGGTCAACCTATCATCATCGAGCATGAATATTATTTTTCTTTTTTGGTAAAATTCAGGTAACATCCAAGACGAAAATAAATGTAATGCAAATCAAAATATGTTTTTTTTTGAAGTGTGTTAACAACTACAGGATTGTGGATCGTGCAGTCGCAATGCTAACGTTGAATTTTTAAATTTAAGTGGGAGCATTTTTGAATTTACTAGAATGACAATTCCAAGAATTTTCCAAGTGTTTTATCAGTCGAAGTGTCATGGAAACTAATTAGAGCAATGTCCCGCTTGTCTTCCCGAAATTTGGCACCATGTGGTTAGTGTGTTAATAAGGTTAAATTTGTTACTGACTGAATTGGCTATTTATTACAATAACCTTACTAATTTATTCTTCGTATGACTGCTTCATTTTAATATTAATTATACTGCACCAATCATATATATATATATATATATATATATATGAAGAAAAATTTGGAAAAAACAAACAAAAATCCTTAAATGCAATTATATTTGTTTAAAATGAATGAAATGTCGACGTCTGACGTTTCGGTTTAATAAACCTTCTTCAGTTCAATTTATAGTTCAATATATATATATATATATATATATATATATATATATATATATATATATATATAGATAGATAGATAGATAGATACACCTAGTGAGCCAGACAAACCTACCTAGGTTTCACCTAAACGGATCGTCAGCCAAACTTTCCCTGACGATCCGTTTAGGTGAAAACCTAAATAGGTTTGTCTGGCTCACTAGGTGTATCTAAATCTGCTCTACGGTTGTATTGAGCTCTTTTGTTTGTTAGTTGTTACTCGTATTTTTTTCTTTGGGCTTCAGACCTGCATCTGTGCGATTTTTTTCGGCAGAAGTTTATGTTTGTAGCTCTTTCTTTTTTTTAAAATCTTTTTTCCCTCGAGATTGATTTGATTAGCAAATCAAAATTCGAGGGTTTTTCAAAACGAGTCTAGTTATCTATCTATCTATCTATCTATCTATCTATCTCTCTCTCTCTCTCTCTCTCTCTATATATATATATATATATATATATATATATATATATATATATATATATATATATATATATCTTGATAAGACACCAGAGGTGTTGAAACAAAATAGCTATTTTTGTAGTGATTTTATAACATATTTATGTTATAATTTTTAAATAAATGATTATATATATATATATATATATATATATATATATATATATATATATATATATATATATATGCATGTATATTCAATATTCAAAGAAATAATGGACTTTTTATTTATTAATTCAGCAGATTGTTATCACTTTAATTTTAGTAGATCCTCATATTTGAGCAGACGCTCCGTTTGTTTTTTAAAGAGTGTATTTGTTTATTTTCCTCTAGCGGCCTGAATATTTGAGAAATCTAACCTTCGTCCCTCTGTGCAGAGGGATGTCGTCGTTAGATCCGACGTGCCTTAACCGACTAGGCCACGAAGAAGCTTTGCCGACCAAATGAACATCTGAACCATTGTTTAAGCGAAATCTTTCTCGTCATAGATTCCCCGAAATTATCATATCTACGCAGTTTCGTATCCAAACGTAAACGAAATAATTTTCTAAAGAAGTAATGATTTTTTTATTTAGTAATCCGACAGATTGTTAACACTTTAGACGAAAATAAATGAATATACTTTTTAATAGATAAACGGAGCGTTTACTTAAATATGAGTATCCACTAAAACTAACGTTTAAAGTGATCAAAATCTGTCGGATTAATAAATAAAAAATTTATTACTTCTTTTATAAATTACTTTTTTTACGTTTGGATACGAAACAGAGCAGATATTATATGATGTAAATTAATCTTTTAGTGTTCTCAACGATTTACCTTGACTTTTAGTGAGACAAAGTTATGAGCGGTCTTAAATTTTAAAACTTCTGAAAACCTAACGATATTTTTACTTATATTTGCCGTGATATAGTCTGTCAGAGGATGAAACGCGTCGACTAAGAAAAAACTTATGGAATTTCTTCTTTGTCTGAAGGATTATATATATATATATGTAAAGATATATATTTTTAAGGTGTGATATACTTATGGGATAAAGTACTCAATATGAGAGATAGAGCGTATATAAATATAAAAGTGAACATTGAAGTCAACACTCAGAGGCGACAGGTTGTTTGATACTGGGCGCAATCGTCAGGCCTGACAATTGCGTCCAGCATCAGCCTGGCGCCTCTGAGCGTTGAATTCAATATATATATATATATATATATATATATATATATATATATATATATATATATATATATATAATTATTTATTTAAAAGTTATAACATAAATATGTTATAAAATCACTACAAAAATAGCTATTTTGTTTCAACACCTCTGGTGTCTTATCAAATCACTTAATAAGACACAAGGGGTGTTGAAAGAAAATAGCTATTTTTGTAGTGTATTTTTATAACATATTTATGTTATAATTTTTAAATAAATAATTATATTCGCTCTACTCTGTATTGAGCACTCTTTTAAGAATAGTAATTGTTGGTTACTGGAATTTATTCCGTATACGCCAATCCTATACTTTTTCCCCTTTTTATCTTTTTCGATTCACTTCCCTCTCCCCCCCTCTTTGCAATAAAACTCTTTTGGATACGTCTGCTTTTTTTTTCCACTTTTTCTTTCTTTTTCCCTTTACTTTATTTCCTTTCCTCAGTATTCCTATATATCACTTCCTTTTTCTTTTACCACATAAATAGGTCAAGGTTAGGTCACTCCTCCTACCCCAATTTAAGGCTTATTTAAGAGAGATATAAATTTAACCCTCACTATATTTTGTATTGTCTCTTTAACCGCCACCTTCACCCTCCCAGTTTAATTACAAAAATTACACTACCCATCAATTTCTAATCACATTTTTCCTCTCATTTCATTGTTGGAAGTGTTACCTGATGATCCGAAATCCTTTAAAAAGGATTTTGGTGAAATAAATTATTGTAATGGTACCTTAAAGTGGTCTGTTTTTCATTAAATACTAGCTCTGTTCTTCACATTGTGCTCTCAGGATTTCATCCTCCTTGGATTTACGAATTCGGTTTACCAAATACCATAACTTAACTTATATATATATATATATATATATATATATATATATATATATAGGCTCTATAAATAAATATTTCTCTCCCACTATCAATTTCAGCTTATTTAACAGTGGGAATTGGAATGTTTGAAAGGGTTTTTAAAAAAACAGAAAAATCGATGACTCGAATTGCACTCAACACGCTCTTAATTGTATTCAAAACAAAACAAAAATAAAATACATCTTAAATAGTGAAAACACGAAGAGAAATTAACAACACCTAAAATAATCCCCTTTGAAAAGGGCTAAAGAAGTGACCGAAAACGCTTAAAATATTTGATTATCTCGCATTTGACAACCATACGAGCGCATTGATGCCGCTGATATTTAAAAGGTTTGGACCTGAAGCGAAAACGTTTATTAACAACGATACAAATATAAATATAAAGCTTTTACCTGTTATGTTCATTTTTAACATCATCCGTGTTCTTTTACCGATTTAACAAATCACGCAACATTGTGTTTAGAATTTCATTTGTCAGTGTTCAGAAAACCCGGAAAAGGGCTGATCTGTGAGAGGTGAAACAGCATCACGGCGAGAAATAAAAACATGAAGTATGTTTCCCATATAGTTGGTTATTTGTTGAGTGATTCACTTGGCACAATCTGGGAGTTAGCTAGCACTTGGTACATTTTCCTTGCTCCTTCCGTTTTCTTTCTCAACGTCCGACTGGCACTTGACCTCGAAAGTTTTGATTTAATTAATTACTAAACTTCCTTTCGTTCTGTGGGTGGCCGCCTTGAACATCTTATTTTTTAGAGTACCCTAACATATAACCCGACCAAGATAAAATAATTTAGGATCCACTTGACTAATCACGTCCTGATACCATTATGTCACCCATTTTTAGATAGTAAGATCTGAGTGAAAATTCGACGCTAAAAATATAAATATAATTATATATATGAAGGGTGCGATGGGTAAATTATCGCCATTTATATTTTTAATTTCGTACATACGCGTTGTTTGTTTTTGATTTTATTGACTGCGCAGTATAATAGGGTCAGTTGAGCACCGTTTGAGAAATCGATCACCATGACGTGATTTACTCCGCCATAAATTTGGAAACGGTATGCTTAACTGCTTGGCACTCGCACCGGAAGCTCCAATACGAAAATTTCAGTGTGTTTGGGTATCGATCTGAGGACAGTGCAGAGGATTTAGAAAGAGTTGGATGAGTGTAATTGTGATTACGAAATATTTTAGAGTGATCACTAGTGATATCGATGTTATGCTTTCATTTTTCTTCCCACATGATCCCAGACTCAACACCGAGTATTACATCAAGTTCCTTGAGAAGGTAGTGCTGCACTGGGTCAAGAGGGTGGCAGCTGGACGATCCTATGTCTGGCAACGCGACTCTGCATCATACCACACAAGCAGGAGTACCCAATTTCTGCGACCATATCACCCCTTAGATCTGACCACCTAACCCTCAAGATTGCGACCCCCTTGATTATTGTGTGGGTCGCTGTTGAGCGACATACCAGCAAAACTCTTTGTAACACCAAAGATGAACTGAAGACAAATATTAAGGCAGCATTCACCATATTAAACAACGAGACTGTCCAGAAGAGTTGCAGGAGAATCCGAAGTTGTCTGGAGGCCGTGGTTGAAGCCAATGACGATTTCATTGAATAAATTTATTGTTTAGCATTTCAAGATATTTTTGCGTAAATTTTTGGTAAATACATCTATTGAAATGAGATGCGAGTGTTATTTTCATTTTTGCATAATTTAGACGACAATTTATTCATCGCACCCTGTATACTTTACTGAATGCGACTCTAAAAATAAACCTTCATCAAATGATGACCCTGAGATCAGTCATGGCTTTGGAGCCTAAACATTATCCTCAATCATTAAATATCCCCTAACATTTTGTTGACTCTCCTTCACAGTGTCAGAAAATGGAGTCGCATAATATATTTATTCTTGTAGTTACAATTTCCCAATTAATGCTCATGAGGTCCGAAAAGAAACGTTAATTCAAATTCTATGAAACTGGCATTAACTGATGTCATGATTTTTAAAAGTGAGCATAAAATTCTATTCGGAAAGCAAGACAAGGCGACATTTTGTATTATCCAATCTGAAACGATTGACCAAGTATACATTGTCTTGTAAAATTGACGATATCCTAGAGGTTTAGACTAAAGAGACAGTGTGGCCGTGTTTCTTTTTAGTTTGTTTCTCATTAAACCGCATACAGATGAAACACTATAAACAAAGCAACTGGATTTGTAACAAGATAAAGGCTGTTCCAATAAGTTGAACCGATTTTAAATGTGAATTAAATTTAAGCGTCGAATGATTTTTTCTTTTTCTTTCAAATTTGGCGGACATTTGGGCGATATATTTTCACACATAATTGCCATGACTTAAGTAACATGATCCAATAGAGAAATAAATAAAATTTCACCAATAACACTGATTCGTTTACTGCTAAATTTGATCCGTCTTATTGAAACACCCTTTATATAATGATGATGATGATCATATTAATAATAAACCTGGTAAACAATGAAGGAACACTCCTAAAGTACGGGTCGAAATCCAAAAACCTCGTAAAAAAGAAAACCGAGAAGAAGAATTCAGGAATAGGTTATTGAAATAGAAATTAAAAGTAAGAGAGGCAATGTCGCTTCATGGACACTTTGAGAGAGACACAAAGACAAGACAAAAAGATTCACGTATTTGGTTGGGGAAAGGCGAACTCAAACTCGACTCTGAAAGCCTATTCGTAGCCACCCAAGACAAAGCCATGAATACTAATTCAGTCAGTGGCACCATCGAGTAGATTCGAACAAGTCAACATCTCGTGGGATTTCAGCATCTTTGAGACCACCAAACCAGACATCATCATCATTAAGACATCATTAAAGACAAAGCAAAGCAAACGGATTAGGAAAATCGGACTATCGCTTCGTATCACATTGCTTTAGAAGTTTGCATTGCTTGGCATTGCACATATTCTGCAAATTGCTCTGTTTGAGGTTGTAGAACACCCATAATGCAAGATCTCGAGTTGAAAACGAAAATCTGTGCAGGAGAATATAATAATAATAATAATAATAATAATAAATGAAAATTATCGAGAAATTGTCCAAGGACCTGGAGATCTAGATTAACAGTATGTGGGGAATGAAGACTAAGACTGTACCAATAGTAATCGGAGCTCTGGGCCTCGTGAGAAAAGGAATATACAATATTACTAACGGTTTTTCCAGTTACCCAGGAGATCGCCCTATTAGGAACATCCCACATACTAAGAAAAGTGCTATCAATTAAATTCGATTCAATCTAATTATTATGTATATAGCTCTCAATTTGGTATTAAACGCTGACGACACTACCATTTACTTCTGACTCAATAGTAAGACTGAATAGCCAGCAAGGTCAAAATGGCAGCCGGTGTACAAAACGACCTCAAGGTCGACGTTAACTGGGGAGAAAGACTGGTTGTCAATTTTAACGCGTCCAAAACTAAACTGCTCCTCATTAATCTTCTAAGAGGCCCCACTCTGCCTTCCATCAGCATAACCGATGCTATCCTCCAAGAAAGTGACTCATTGCACCTAGTCGAGCTAACGTTCTCTGCTGACATGAAGTGGAAAGACTACATTGAATCCATCACCAGATCAACTGCTAAGAAAGTCGGTCCACTGTGTAGAGAAAGGTAATTTTTCTCTTCGGAATCTATCTTGCATATCTATAAGTCTACCATTCGTCCATGCTTAGAATATTACTGCCATATATGGTCCGGTAACCCTGCTCGATAAAATCTAAAGAAGAATCAGCAATATTATTGCTCCTGACTTGCGGCTCGGCTTCAGTGACTTGCCCACCGCCATAAACTTGCCTCCCTGTACCTTTTTTTTTTTTTATAAATACTTCCATGATAATTGTTCAAATGGGCTTTTGTCTGTGGTACCTATACTGAATTAAATGCAATACTAGACTGATGACGAGCGAGATCTCATCAGTTTATAGTTAAGCTAGCTAGATGTAGGCGTAAGTTCTATGCTAACAGTTTCTTCTCTCGCACTTCTCACTTGTAAAACTTCCTCTCGGCTACAGGCTTTCCAGCCAATTTTAATCTGTAAAAATTTAAATGCAGTATCAATTGCTATCTACTACCACCTTGATTACTCTCTTTTCTTTCTGCTTATTGCTCATGTTTCTGTTCCTAATTCCCCCACACCCTGTAACCGCTTGCGTTCCAGTGTCTGTACTGCTTTGTTCGAGGCGATACCGATAAAAATATAGTGACACAAAAATACTAATATAATATATAGAAATTCCTTGTCAGTGATGTTACTCTATGAATAACATAAAAAGATTTTAATATACATGTTCAAGATTAAGCAGATATATCAAAACTAATGATTATATATATGCAGTGACAAAAGAAATATTAAAAACATATATAAAAATTTATTTTAAATGATTTTACTATAAGAATTGATTTTTGTGGATTTTGCTATACGAAACGCTTAAAAGGTAGGATTTATTAAACAAATTAAAAGGTAGGATTTATTAAACAAATTAAAAGGTAGGATTTATTAAACAAATTAAAAGGTAGGATTTATTAAACAAATTAAAAGGTAGGATTTATTAAACAAATTAAAAGGTAGGATTTATTAAACAAATTAAAAGGTAGGATTTATTAAAGAAATACAAGAAAACTTTGATTCTCTTTAATGATTATCTAAGAGGTGTGACAATTAATTCCTGGAATGAACAAAATCTAACATTGGGGTAATAAGTCAGGTAAAAATCTGTATCTGAGCACTTCCGGAACTATCCGAACTTCTGCTTTCTTGAGATGCCACTGTTACGCAGGAGGGTTACAGAGAGTGAAAGTGAGAGAAAAAACTGAGTATAGGGAGGATTGAGGAAAAGACAAAAGATGACTGGGATTCGAAAAGACAGAAGATGGCGATTGACGTTGCACTCAATTTTTGAAGATTGTATTGATCATGGAAGCAAGCAAATAAACAGAAGGGAGTTCCACAGGTGGGAAGGTGAGTAGAAGTGGCGGTTACGTTTAACTATTTTAACAGTAAAAAGGTAGGACTTAGATGCCAATCTAGTAGAACGCTTCAATTTATGTAATCGGGGCCTAAGGATAAAAAGCTCGTCAGAGCAGTTGCCATGAAAATATTTGTAGAAAAGGCAAAGGGAAGCCATGTCACGTCGGTGATTATATTACAGATCCTTCTTTGGATTTTATCAAGAATCTTCTAACCTTAAATGATCATTTTTGAACAAAATTATAATTCTGGATAAATTGGATGAACAATCAATTTAAGCGAAAGAAAAAAGTAACAGAAATAAATTCGTTCAAATGCGCTGCATATGAAATAAGAAGGCGCGTTATTCTTGCATGACAACGTAAAAATCCTCACGTTTCACAAAGCACACAGAAAAAGCTGTTAGTGTTGAACATGTAAGTTTCATCTCATTCTAACCTGCCGTCTTTTTTCTGTTGTGTTATCGCTTTTTCAAATCTTTACATTTCCTGAACGGCAAACGATACATAAATATCGAAGAATCTATAAAAGCCAAAGAAATTTTATGCACAAACTTTTACTAAGTTGTCAGCTGGATTGGATGATACCATCGAAAAATGAAGGAGGCTCTTATATTGAATATGAAATTAATCTTTAAATACAAACCAATTAAAGTTAAAGCCCTTTCGCGTGATATAGAGGTAAGTCTGGTTTTCTGTCTGCAGTGAGTTCGATCCCAAGTAAATGCTCTATAAAATTTTCAGCATTAAATAACAAAAAAAAAGAAAAGAAAAAAAGATTTACATTCGAAACAAACCAACATTTCCATACAATTAAAGTCTTGATAAAAGATCGATGGGATTTTCTTCCCCATCTAATGTATTTCTTTTGTCAAAAAATGATTATTAGAAAATAATGATTAGGAGATGATTCCTCCATTATTCGGACCATTTTTCTAAAAAAAAAATGTTATTCGATGGAGTTTTTTCAATTTATTTCCTATTACTTTTAAAATGTCTGTGTATCGGAGTGAGAGAAAACGGTATCTACCAACTGTCCCACCCCACGCACTCAGATGTAGCACAAGGCCGAATTTAATGTGGGGTTCCCGAGCCCGTAGGCTCTGCCAAAATGTCCTCGTAGAACCCGTATAAAACGGGGTCCGGTAGATGCTTCCCGAAACGAGACTTTGCCCTTCGGCATAGACCCGTCTGAGGATGCTCTCTGCCCGGAGGCAGACAGCTTAACCAGTCCAGCTGAAGACGAATCTCCAACTGTAGTATGACCAAACGCCACCGTCCCGTACGTCTGCCATTTATATATTTACCGGTTCATCTGACAAGGGCAGACTACTCATCTGGCTCCGTTTCCGGTGTAGCCTCTAGGACCGTTCCTCATGCAAGACAGTACTTCCTGTCCTATATAAGAAACTGAAGCCGCTTGAGCATGTATCGTCTGCCTTTCTGGGAGAAAACGGATGCCGTGTTGGGCTTTTGCTTAAACTTTTGAATTTCAAATATATTTTTGGTACATTTCGATTTGTGGGAAAATAGTTGCGTTTGGTTTTCATTCGAAACGAATCAAAACGTCTCCCTCTAAATTCCGAGAAGGAAAACTGGAGCCTACCTTGGTGAATAAAAGCAGAAACAGAATTGAAATCGAGGAATCGACGAACAGCTGCTGCATGAAGCCATGTCAAGGAAAAAACAACAAAGAAGATATGTGACGATCACTTGAGATCTGAAAGTCGCTCCCACATCAAGGAAAATTCTTCGGCTGGTGGGATTGTTGTGTTCTTCGCTGGTACCATGAGCTTTGCTTCGAACAGTGTACCTATTCTTTGAAAACCATTCAGAGTATTATTTTTCCCTTTTCTTCATTTATTTGTATGTTGTTTACCTTTTCTGAGGACCTTATGTAATTTATATTGTAAAAGAGGCATATTTTATTTTTAATGATTATTTGTACATACATGTAATTGGCCATCATTTGTCGCATAAAGCAATTAATTTGTGTAATTCTTTTTTTGTGTGTGTTAATAAATTTATCGTCTATTTTTTAAACTTGGCTCGTATTGTCTGTCTTTGTTGTGTATCCTTAAATGTTACTTTAAAGTTTGTTTGAACTATTTTATAACGTAGCGTTTTTATCAAATATAAAAAAATACTTTACATACACCACATTACTATAATAAACGCTCTAGAATATATATAAAAATTATACATTTTTTTAAAAGTTAATAAGCAGACCAATTTCCTCAGTAAATTCATTATAAATCGAAACAAAATAAGTGGCCTGGAAACGTTGTATTAGCATATTTTTTGGGGTTTCCGTATTGTTTTAAAAATAAATTGTTAAATAGCATTTAATTATTTCTTTTTCAAAACCTTTTCATATATTTCTAAATATAAAAATTAATGAAAATATCGGATACTCGCAATCTGAATTGTTTAATATTCATGAACTTTTCGAAAAAAAAGAAGAAAAGATTATCTCTTTTTTGTGTGCAACACAAACCAGAGATAATCCTTTTTTTATTCTAAAAAATTGCTGTTATTTCAAAAGAACAAACCTAATCAATGTTTATGACGATAGGTAAATAAATAACAAATTCGTTTAGAAAGAGAAACGCAAAATATTCACTAAACAAAAATGAACAAAAATTTTACAAGCATATGCAAATACACAATTACCCATTTGGATATATTTCCTGAATAACAAACCTAATCGTTCCAGTAAAAAGATAGAACTGAGTCCCAATAAGACAGCTCATAGTATACTCCATATTCTTCTTCTTCTTCTTCTATGTGCCTTCAGGACGTTGGCGATCATGCCTCTCAAAAATTTCATACCCGTTTGTTGTGTTGCAGTTCAGACCAGACACCAGGTTCGTTGACAGGGTGCAGTTTCCTCCAGTCAAACGTTTGTAGCTGAAAAACTATCCTTTGTCCAGATCGTTACCGACGAGTGAAGAACTAAACAATTTCTGGCAGTAAATCAGATTGTATTCTTAAGATGCAACTTATTGCTATAAGCGATCTAAGTAACAATGAGGCGTAAGTGAGGAGAGAGGTTCAGCAGCCGTTCTCCGAGGCCCGCTTCGTTCCTCCAGCGTGCATTTTCACCTGATGGTCAGTTTTATAGATAACACTCTTCTTTGTCTTGTCATCTTCGTCTAAAAAAGTAATGTATCTTCATTCCGTTACTTTCTCTCTGTCTGAGCTTGTTGCTCTGTACTTTGAAACTGACTTCGCTTAACACCGGTCGAAAGTAAATGTTCCGTGTCGAATTTCAGCTAACTTATATTGCTAGACTTTGTAGTTCTTAATAAATTTTAACTTTTCTTATCTCTCCTAAACCCTGTTCCGCTATTATTTTTTCTAAAACTTCACGGTTCTCTCACATATTTGGTCTCTGGTATTCACAGTATGCTTCTACAGAACCACATTTCTGTTGCTTCTAGTCTCATCTTCATCTGCCCTACAGGAGAAGTGAAATCACATAAGCATTCAATACTCTTCTTTATTTCTAACGAGATTTTTCTGTTTCTTAATACTTTGCTTAGCTTTTGCAAGGCATCTTTCCCTATCCAAATGCGCCTCCGGATTTCAGTGTCGCATTTTCTGCCCTCTGTTAATATGCTGCCCAAATATCTAAATTATAGCACTTCTTTGATTACGGCATCTCCAATTTGTAATTTGCATGTGGGATTGTGCCTTTTGCTAACAACCATATATTCTTTTTACTTGCAATTGATGTTTAGCTATTTTTTCTCGCTTTCTTTTGTAATGTCAACGAACACTCGTTGCCACTTTTCTAATGTCAACGAATAATCGTTGCCACTTTTCTAATGTCAACGAACACCTGTTGTCACCATTGTAATGTCAACGAACACTCGTTGCCACTTTTGTAAAATCAACGAATAAACGTTGCCACTTTTGTAATGTCAACGAATACTCGTTGTCACTTTCGTAATGCTCGTTGTAGTAGAGACTTTGTAATCGCAGATACAACTATCGTAACGCCGTTGAACAATACTGGTGTCAGACGCCTTCGAATAACACTCGAACTAATATTACTTGCTCGATAATACTCGATCGAAATATAACCACCGAATAGTGATCCGTATAGTGATCAGTATAGTGATCCGTATAGTGATCCCTATAGAGAAGAGAACAGCGATCCGTAAATAGTAATAAAAGATAGAATAGAAAGAGTGATCATTTAGACGCCACGCTAATTCCCATATATACATTTCCTTTACAATCACGTGGTCTACTTATTAGAAATGCAATCACCCGTGTTTGCTCACTGGTGACCCGTGTTCAAACCCAAGTGTCGGCAACGACATTTTATTATTCCTATATAACACGTTTTTTCACTGGCTTCTAGAGGAGTTTTTTCACTGGCTTCTATAGGAGTTCT
This sequence comes from Acanthosepion pharaonis, assembly GCA_903632075.3. Classification (NCBI taxonomy): domain Eukaryota; kingdom Metazoa; phylum Mollusca; class Cephalopoda; order Sepiida; family Sepiidae; genus Acanthosepion; species Acanthosepion pharaonis. The sequence goes on along the minus strand of CAHIKZ030004490.1, from coordinate 825,539 downwards.
TGTTTCTTTTCTGTGACTGATATCAATACTGTGGCATTTGCAGATGACACAGTGTTGTTTAAATTATGCCTGCCAATATTGAATCCTGGTAGACGTCTAATTCTCTCAGAATCGCCTCACTGTATAGGTTGAATAAGTCTGGTGAGAAGACGCATCCTTGTCTTACACCCTTTTTCTATTTTTGTATATTTACAGAATTAATTTTATATCCGTATGCGGGCGGCTTGCTGCCAGTATAGGCTTTGGAATATTTAGATGAAATGAGGCCCGGATTTAGATAAAGAGAGGCCCGGATTTAGATGATGAGAGGCCCTAGGCTATTTCGATTGAGAGGCCCTTCCAAATCCTTCATTCTCACGAAAATGGAATTAAACAATTTGAATTAAGCCGAGGATGATGACGGGTGTTTAAAATTGACAATTCCTCCTCAAAAGGACGTAATGTTATGGTTAAATACAGTATGTGTTTGAAAAAAATGCAGAAATGAAAAATTAATACTGTGAGAATCTTTTGCAATAACTGAACTTTGTAAACATTTTGTGGAATAAGTAGTTATTTTTGAGAAAATAAATGTTTTTATATAAAAAACAGACTTTACAAATTCTGCCAAGTATTAATAAGATGTGTAGCGGGAATTTTCCCTCGGCTACTGTTTTTTTTCCGTACAAGTCTTTTGATATCCGGCTGATTCCAGAGTTCAGCGGAACCGCGACTGACCTGCCAAAATAGCTTTTGAGGCAGTTGGTCGAAAGATGCCATGCGTGATACACGCTTAGGCGATAATGTGTCTTTCGATTCATGACTGACGAGGCAGATTTTTTCCTGCAGTAGGCTACCACTTCTTGCAGCGGTAGACCAGTTGCCATCCAAGGCTATAGAACCCGGTCTGTCCTGCTATTTACTCATAGCTGGTGGGAGAAGAGGATTCATACCTTTCCCAAGGATATTAGCACATAAGTGAATGTAAGGGATTCGACTGGAAAGAACACACACACACACACACACACACACACACACACACACACACACACACACACACACACAGAGAAAACTATATACAAGTCAAATGTGCAAAACAGTGGTACAGAGTCCAATAGGCAAATCAATTCCACAAATGCTGACTATCACCGTTACTCAATCTCAGGTAAGCAAGCCCGCTCGCCAAAAACGAGTCTCCCCTTTGAATGAGTTTATCGTACTTTTACGCATCTGACGAGCCATTGCTCAGCCAATGAGCGCCCAGAATGAGCCAATAAAAATGGCTACAAGCAACACCACCACTTCCGTCCACACAAAGTGCTGTCCGATTCGCCTTCAGCCAAAGCTCACCAATTCGCCGTCCCTACACTCCATTGCCAAACATACACGCAACTCTGGCCCTTTTGGGTCGCCTAGGTAAGTCTCCGTTACAAAATGATAATGATTACCTGGTAGTGACATTCAAGATAGATATTAAGAAATAAAGAAGCTACAATCATCAAATATACTAAGATTAAAAAAAAGTTTTTTTTTCTGGCCTTCTTCATACCAAAATCACCGAAATGTTCATCAAAATTTCTTTGTCTACGTTTGTCACTTTCAATGCAAAGAAACGCTCAGTGCTTATAACCTCTTCCTTACGGCCATTAATTCATTTTAATTCTTTTGAGGCATGAAAAAGACCTTTCCCCTGAACAGATAGTGACCATTAAGCTAAGAAATAGTCGCAAAATTGCGTCCAAATTAGAGAAATCCATCTGAATATAATTTATAATTTGATAACATTTTGTATGAGTGCTGTAGCATACCTACGGACGATAACGAGTTTTTCTCCATTCACATAAATACAGTAGTAAATATTGTATATTGGTCTGCAGTTCTTGATTCGTCTCCAGCTGTGCTGGTCAAATTTTCTACCTCCGGGCAGAGAGGATCACCAGACGAGGCTATGCCGAAGAGCAGAGTCTCGTCTCGGGAAACAACTACTCGACCCCGTTTTATATGGGGTCTAAGGGGAATTTTTTTCCCGAGCCTACGGGCTCGGATACCTCACATCAAATTCGGCCTTGTGCCACATCTGACTTCGTAGGGCGATTGGTAGATATCCTGCAGTTGAAAATTCGTCTCCGTCTGTGCTGGCCAAATTCTCTACCGCCGGGCAGAGAGGGTCTCCAGACGAGACTATGTCGTTTGGCGGTTGGTAGATATCCTGCAGTTGAAGATTCATTGTGGAATTCACTTGACTCACTTCTAGCATTTGACTACTTCTTCGACGCGCCACTGGCGAATCTTATATGTGTTGTTCTTGTCCTAAGTATTATCGTGCATTACCAACCTTCGTGTGATTATTCTATTCAGTAGCCTTTCCTAGTTTACAACAATGAGACAGAGAGTGCTTTTCTGTAGCCATATGGCTTTGTCTCACGTATATGTGAAAGGTAAAAAATTCACCAGTAAGTTTCAGGTCAACATCTGGGTATGTTTCCATCAACTTGCAGGCTTAGATAATGTCAGATTTGCAAGAAAGGAAAACATTTTTGCAACATCACTGTACACAGTAGCTCTTCTTAAATTAGTTTCAAGTACATCTGTATAGGAATAAAGAATTCTATCCTAAACTTATCGCTTGAAGAGATTTCGTCGAAGGCATCAGGAAGAGTTGCACTTCCCTTTGCTGTTTTTCTCCTTGTAATTAATGGTTCTGTAGTTAAAATCTAGCAAGGTGGCTGTTTGTTGTTCAAACTCATCAAGAACTTCTCTAATCTTGCCTGAGGCTAACTGTACAAACTTTCACAAGTACTAAATAACATATGTGATTTCTGATAGGCTTTGTTGACCTTGTGAAAATGGCCGAGCACACGAGGCCCCAAATGCAGCATTAACATGAATTCTACTTCTTCCATTTTCTGCAAAAGATTGTTAGTTTGATGCATGATGTGGCGTTTCGCATTAACATCAGAGTACAAGTGACTAACGGTATCACTAATAGCACTATAACTTTCCAAAATGGCTTCTGTGACTTTTGCATGTGCCTCGCTCTCTTGTGTCTGACAAATATTTCGACACTTTTGGTTCTAAAAATTATTTTAAAATTGGCCATCTCTTTGTGAAGGATGAAAAGAAGGCATAAATTTCATTGATAATGCCAAAACAGTTCAGTACATCAATCAACAGTCGAATGACGCACCAGATTTAAGAAGTGACCAGTACTTTAAACTATCAAAAGAAACTAAAACTATAAATTTAAAATTTTTCTTTTTTCACCTCTAAATATGAGAGTAATTTGGAATATATATATATATATATATATATATATATATATATAGATAGATACACTTAGTGAGTCAAACAAACCTACCTAGGTTTCACCTAAACGGATCGTCAGGGAAAGTAAGGGTAACGAGGCAAAGAGAAACCATAAAACCTTTTTTTCCTCGAGATTGATTTGATTATTAGCAAATCAAAAATTCGAGGGTTTTTCGAAACGAGTCTATCTATCTATCTATCTATCTATCTATCTATCTATCTATCTATATATATATATATATATATATAAAACTATGAATTTAAAATTTTTCTTTTCTTTCTCTAAATATGAGAGTAATTTGGTATATATATATATATATATATATATATATATATATATATATATATATATATATATATATATATGTAACAGCAAAATTGTTCAAATTGTGTAAAAGCATAATTGTCGATCCCGCCAAATGTTTAATATATAAAAAACACTAATAGAGTTTCAATTTTCAGGTTTTCAGATAAGACATTTCGCCATCTTAACAACATTTATCGTAAGAATTGAAAGTGAAAACCTTTTGAGTTATTCAGCTAGAAAGAGAACAGGTTAAAATCGTTTTGTGTTAGACTCGCTGTTTTCCCAAATAAGCAATGGTGAGAGGAAAAAGATCATCCAGGCCTTCAGTAATGGTACCAACATTCATACTCTGGCTTCCACTTTCAAAGTCCATTCAAGAACCATCAAGGAAACGGTGAATAAGTTTAAAAATGAAGGAACAGTAGAGAGGACAACTGGTTCATGAGGTAATGATAAGAAGAGGGATCATCATTCGAGTTAAATCACGAGTTAAATACAAAAGATCCAACACAATCCATAAGACATTTGGCACGTGAGAGAGGAGTTTCATCTATGACAGTCTAAAGAGCAATGAAAAATACTTGAAAATTTAATCCTACGTGAAACCTGTTACGCATCTTGTTACTCAAGAACAGAAAGCGAGAAGCTTAGAGAGGACGACGATCATCTTGAATAAGTTGGAAAATAATCTAGGATTATATATATATTCCAGGATCATTTTCCTATTTATTCAAGGTAGTAGTGATTTATGCATCTGAAAATAATTCATATTTATCTGTATCTTACTCATTTAAACCGTTATTTAACTCCTCTCTTTAAAACTTCTCTCTGTTAAATTTTAATCCCTACCTTCACCTTTAGACCTTCCTGCTATTCTTTCTTCTGTTACACCCTCTCTCTAGAGCTTTCATACATTTCCCTCTCACACTTGTTTCCCACTCCCACACATACACTCTCACTAAAATTTTGTCTTTTATACCCAGAGTTATATTTTCCGATTTCTTTTTGAATTTTTAGGTTTGATGAATTGTATCGTGATTACGATTCCAATTTAATAAATTATAAACATGGAATATTATTGTTTGAGCCTTTTATATTATATTCTTACTCTGTCCTGGACATTGAGATCTACCTGGATTCTATCCTCTCGGTAATTTATATATATATATATATATATATATATATATTGACCATCTCTCTTTGTCTCTCTGTCTCTGTCTCTGTCTCTCTCTCTCTCTCTCTCTCTCTCTATATATATATATATATATAAATATGAACTTATGAAATATTTAAATACTTCATGAGGTTCTGATTCTTAGCTATAATTAATTAATGATGACCATGTCATTTTCATTCATGATCGATTTCATGGTGATTCTTCTTTTAAGCTTGGAGAGTAATTATACATTCTTATCACTCAAAGTCGGATCCAATATTGTTATAAAAACATCGGAGAATTCCAGTAAGAAATCTTTAATCATTTTGAAAATATAACGGTTCAAAGCTGAATCCAACAAATGGACAATTTTGCTTTTACACGATTTGGACAATTTTGCTGTTACTCCCGATATATATATATATATATATATATATATATATATATATATATATATATATATATATATATAATTTTCTTAAATACGCAATGTCCTTTCAGGAAGTAGACGATCATGGCTGTTCACAATCTCCTTTCTTCATTATCTGTAAAATATCACGCATTCTTCGACAAGCGGAGTGGTCTCTTACCTTCTACTAAATATCTATCTATCTATCTATCTATCTATCTATCTATCTATCTATCTATCTATCATGACACAGAACATAATAAAATCATATAGAGAAATTCTTTGTGAATGCATTTGCTATGAGAATTTATGATAAATGTCGTAAAGCATTTAACTTAAGATTTATCAGATATCTGGACACTTTGATTCAATTATTACGTATATAGTGACATAAAAAATACTAAAAGAATATATAGAAATTACTTGTAAATGATTTTACTATATGAATAACTTAAAAAGATTTTAATATAAAAAAGATTTTTAATATAAAAAAGTATTTATTAAGCAGATATATCAAAATCAGATTCAATCTAATTTTTAGATAAATGAAATGCAGCAATACTCCATCTTTACTTTAAGTCCCGTCGAGCAGTGAGGAACAAATATACAATTCTTCTTAGTATAAATTATATCTTTTTTATTTAATATAAAGCTCTGTCTTATTATTACTTCCAGCGCTGTGTGCTATATATATATATATATATATATATATATATATATATATATATATATATATATATATATATATATATATAAAAATAATTCATCAAGTCTAGAAGAATCCTCTACAGAATTCAGAAAGCACTGGGCGTCGTTTCGTTTTTTATTTGTCAACTGCAAAATTTTATGTAGGTAACTGACCGAGCATATATATATATATATATATATATATATATATATATATATATATATATATATACTTTAGCATTATGTTAGATTACCTCCCCACCTCTTGCGCTTTTACTTCTTAAGAAAGTTGAGCGCCAGACTTTTTATACATCTTACGAAATAATGTAACCATTCGTATCTGTCCATCAACAAATTGTCTAGGATTTATATGCAGACAACATTGTGTCATGACATATATAATATAATTTCTTTTTCGGTGAGTTTGAATTTAGAGTAGGTCACATTCGATAGGTTAATCACGGTAAAGCCTGAGAAAAAAATAGAAAGTATTCTGCTTTTTGAAATTAGAATAATCGTTCACTTATCAGTAGCTTACCATCGCCCGAGAAGACACATTTGTAGTGTTGAAACAATTGTAATTGTGCAGCAATTTCTAACATGTTTTTGTTTTAATATCCTCATATATATATATATATATATATATATATATATATATATATATATATATATATATATTAATTCGGTCGAGCACTGGGGAGAAAGCGCGAATTTTAAACAGTGACTATTACTGCTAATAATGCAAGACTCTTCCAACCGATTGAGTTCACTAAGTCACTGCCGTGTTTATGAAAAAATAAATACGCAAAAATTCGTCTTTCACACTTCCGGGCGCCAATAGCCTCCGGGTTAGAATCTCTGACTGATGCCAAATTGGTTGGGATTCGGGTTTTTGAAGCGATCTAGCCACTCTGATGAGCTGTGATACAGCGAAACTTTCTGTCTGTGGATGACGGTATATAATGACGATATATAATGACTATAAACGTTATATTTCGTCAATAGACGTGTTTGACTAAATACCCATATTTTTCTAGACTAAAATGTATGTCGAAAGGTTTAAAGATCGGGTGACTTAGCAAAAAACTATATTTTCAGACATTTTTTTTTAGTTTCAACTTTTGATGATCTCTGGGCCGGGAGACGTAAATATATATATATATATATATATATATATGGGAAATATATATATATATATGTAAATATATATATGGGAAATATATAGTTTTCCGGTATGCTATATTTATAGGTCAAAGTATTCAATATCAATATCAGAGAGAGCACGTATAAATATATATGTGGTCTCCGAGTTCAACACCGAGTGGCAACAGGCTGTTCCATGCGCGTTGTCGGATAGCTCAACTATTTTCATATGCTGATCAACGAGGAATCATGGGTATCAGGTATTTCCGGTTTATTGTACTGGGTAGACGGCAATGGTTATATTTCAGATTATTCTAAAAGTTATTGATTGGAAATAATTGTGGGTCGGAATCTGGTTATTGTTTCAAGGGTTAATTGAAGATATCCATGACACAAGCCGACATTGACCCTGAGACTCGGGCAACTGTTGCTGCGAATCGGCTTTTATGGTGTAGGACCATCTGGATACACTGAGACTCTCGGGTCCCAGGATCTGCGAACGAGGCTGTAAGGGGCGTCCACCATCCGCACTCCTTTGTGACTACTGCTCACTACTCTTCAAGTCATCTCCTCCACTACCACCAACACCATAAGAGGAATAGAGAGGGAGGATGACCATAGAGGGATAGCTGGCCTCTCGTATTCGAGAATGCCCATCTACTAGGGCGGTTAGCCAATCCCTATTGTGCTCAGGCATATTTGGGTTTGTTCAACATCGATAGAGCCCACCTGTGGTTTATACTGCAAATATGCTGAGAAGACCTTAAAGCGTGTTATCAACAATTTGAACAAGGCCAGCACACTCAAACCCTTGGTCACATCTATCTATCGACGGCACCCAAGTGTTCTGTCTACCCAATTTCACTCACAAGGTTTGGGTCAAGTCGTGGTTTTCAGGCACTTTCCAAAAGTGCTGCACGCTGGGATCGTCCCCTCTAGACCAATAATATCTGGAAGTCTTCTGACAAATCAAACGTGCTGAGATTCGAACTCGAGTCTCATGATCAAAAACTCGGCCACACTCCCATATATCTATATATCTATATATATATATATATATATCTATCTATCTATCTATATATATATATATATATATATATATATATATATATATATATATACACGTATATATACACACACATATATATGTCTATACATACAAACGCATATATATATATATATATATATATATGTGTGTGTGTGTATATATATATTTCTTCTTTTTCTGAGCATGATTATTCTTAACTTGGAACAGTCGCTCATCAAAATTAAGACAGAAACTCTATCGTTTCTAATAGTATTTGTCTTCATGGTTATTTGCTGCGTAAACAGAATATATGTATGTTTGTATCAAAATTTGATTTAATTATGGAGGGAGAATGCTAGGTATTAGGGATTTGAACGTTCGTGACTATAAACAGTTGTGACGTCACCCTGTGCTTCTGCCCCCGTGATCCTGGTCGCTCCCGTGCTATCCTGTGACGACCAATGTGACTTGGTATTGGTCGTGGCGCCAAATGTGACGTTCTAACCCTTGGTTGATTCGGATGGAAAGCTGGTTAGATTCGGTATCAGCTTTGTCGTTCCCAGCTCGCCTCCAACGTCCGGTTACCGAAGTAACTGCTTTGATTTCTAGTCTAACCTACCCACGTTGTGATTCGATCTTAGGTAGACGAAATCAATCAGTCGTCGGGCCGTAGTGCAAGCCGAATTCGAGCAAATGTGACACCGCACAAGTATATGTAAAAGAAAATAAAGTAACAAATCGAAAGATTCAAATGTGTTAAAAAAAGAATAACAAATATCTTTATATCTGGTTGCTGAATACAGGACTGCGTCTTTCTCCCAAACCACTTCTATGGATACATGACACTTTGCGTTTGTTAGGCGAGTCTTAATATCTTAAGTTGTTTTTCAAGAAACTGGTTTTTTGGTGTCTTCAGGCAATATTCGTAAAACTTGTTTTGGTGGTGTGAATCTAAGTCGTTCTTCCAAAAAAAAAATTGTTTTTGGTTAGAAGTCTAAGTCGGAATGCGGGGATATCTTTCAGTCCGCTTCTTCGAGGCTGGTCTGCGAGCTCACAGCTCAACTCTGTTTGCTCTGTCACTCTGTCTGCGTCTGCCCAACTGCTACTGTCTCTGCCCAACTGCCACTTATATGGACGCCGACCAAAACCGGGTGGGGGCCTGTCGTGGTTTAAGTTCCTCGATAATTCCAAATCCGCAGTAAGGACTCTCTATGTTTTCGGACAGGACACTTTCCATTTTTGGAAGTCCATTACTTTCTGTTTTAGGGTAAGGGAATTGTCCTCCCAAATTCTTCCTTTCTCATATTGGTATCTCACACCAATCCCCTCAGAGGGCGTCAACAGTTTTCCCTTCTTTCTCATATGTTTATCTTCGCCCATCAATCACGCCACCATTCAGCCAATGAACGCCCGGCAGTGTGGGTGTGGCTAGTCTGGCCTCAGTTTACAATTATCGCTCAAAGAAAAAAAATTATCTTCCTTTTTCTTTTCTTTCTTTTCCCCGACTGGGACACCCACGATTCGTAGTGTGGTCATTAAGTCTCTATCTTAACTGAATGTCATCTGGAATTCCTCAACGAGATTTTCGTCAAGTGATTATCAAAATCTCCTTGTATCCTCAACGCCTTCGTACTTCTGTCGCCAACAATCTGTCCCGGCAACAAACTTTTATCATGTCAAAGTCTGGACATAAAACAGGTGGTCCCTTTCCAAAACCAAGTGATATCCCAGGAAAGTTAGTTAATGGTTTATTCTTTTCCTTTGTCTCTTCCTCCTCCCTTTTTCTTTGGGGTGGTCTCAGCTGATCACTTTCTCGGTCGGTGCTCGACCTAAATCTGATTATCTTTTAGCATTCTGCTTTGTAAGCCACTTGACCAATTTGAAATTTTCATTATTGCCATGGGCAGATTGCTATCTTTTATTCGCCGCGTCATAGCATAAATTAATTCCGACAGATCCGAGATCTTACGAATTTCCTATCTTCTGCGAAAAAAATACTTTTTTCGCAAATGAAAATAAAATCTTTACCACTTTTCAATTGTTAAAAAAAATAACATCGCTCAGTATGTCTTTCGTGATAGCTTCTTCTCGCCTTAAGTATTTCTCGCTTTTAATTTTCACGCTTAATTAGTTAGCCAAACGCTAAATAGTGTCACAATGTGTAGATTGTCATGGTGACTTACGATTATTTAAGGTGTGAAAGGGCTAGTTACTAGTCAGTGTTAATTCCTATATCTACAATTTTTATCTGTCTCTCGGACTGACTGTGTTTGAAAAATAAAATAAAAACGTTTTTGTAAAACGAACATGGTGTCATTTACAAAACACAACAAAAATACAAAAACAAAGTTAAAAAAACAACTGATAAAAAGCGGCGTTAACTATTGAATAATTGCTCAACTAATGAAATATTTTATGAATGGCAAACAAAAACCGGAAGGACGAAGACAGAATTCGCGAATAAAATAAAAGTAAAAAATGGAATGTGAATAACAAATAGAAGAATAATGGCAAATGTAATTACGTCAATACAAAATGGATGAAGTCTAATGAGAAAGTACTAATTATAATTTATAAGAAAAAAAAATTTAAACAAATAACCTTGCAACAATTTTTTCTCCTTCCGAATAGACTATAAATATGGCGTCTGGATTGAGAGAGAAACATTTAGAAACACTGATTTGCAGACAAATGAAATGTTATGCAAACGTAACATCTAAATAACAAACATGAAAGGTAATAAAATTATTACCATAAAAAAGGCATATTTAATAAAATGAGAGGAAAAGAAAAAGAAAGAAATGTGGGATATGGTCACCATAAACATTAACCCCAAAAGTCCCGCTTCACAAAAAATACAAAGGGAAGAGAAAGAAAACGTCTCGACCTTTTCCTTGTTTTTTTTTTCGAGTTTATGGTGACTGTAGAGATCTTTTATTTCATTTTTACATGTCGTACTCATTTTTATTGAATATGTCCGTTTTTATGGCCATAATCAAATTTTATATATGAAGAAAAGTCTTTAAGTGTTAGACCGCCTGATCGGAATACTGCAGAATACTTCTTGAACAGCCTTTTTCTATTTAGTACTATTCACTCGTTAAAAGGCCCAAGAGCCACTCCATGTAAAGTGTTACTGAATGGGATTTGTTGTAATTGCGTTCCGCTTTATAAGCACAAAATATTACGCCAAATTATCAGGGTACAAACAATTCAATATCACAGACACACACACACAGACAGACACACACACACAGACACACACGCATATATATATATGATACGTTTTAACATGCTATATTTAGAGGCAAATGTACTTAATATCAGAGACAAAGTGTATGTAAATATAAAAGTGGACACTGAGGTCATCACCAATTGGCCAGTGTTTTATGCTTGAATACAATCTACAAGAACGAAACAGATTGTCGCCGCATGGTGTTAACTTCATTGTTCACTTATATATATATATACACAGACACACACACAGACACACACACATGTATGTATGTGTGTGTGCGTGTATTGATGTACAGCTTAATAATCCAAAGTTCTTTAGTATTTATGTTTTTAATTAGGAAAAAAAAACAGTGCTCAATACAGAAGTAGAGCTTAAAAGTATATATTTTTAAAAAAATATGATTCCATCGCGACACAGAAATTACTATGTTTGGAAACTGAAAATCAAGTGCTAAAGACTCCATGATAATGAAAAAGAAACTCCAGATTACACCGACATTTCTAACCTATAAATGAGTAAAACATTTAATCGTTTAGTTATTCCAAACATCGCTTGAGAATGAAACTGTGCCCTAAAGTTAAAGTTTAATATTGAAATTAAACTTTAGCACTGGAGATACAGTTACGAAATAGTCATTTCTGTCTCGCAATGGAATCATATTCAAAATAATTATAATATATATATATATATATATATATATATAAAATATTTTTATTTTATTCTACTGACAAGGCTTATTTGTTTATATTTTATTGTATCTTCCAACTTCTGAATAAGATGTACATCAGGATCAAAATTGTTGACGTGTTGTTCTATTTTTGCCCAGGTACATTCGATTGTTTTAGTCATTAACAATAACTGGATGTTGTTTGTGTGCAAGACAAGATTTTGTTGCCGACATCCGGGAAGATTTTGCAATGTTGAAATTCAAAATCCAAATATGCGCGTATTGGATAATGATGTCATGTGTAAATTGTTGACATGAAACTAGAAATGTATTATTTGCTTATAAACATTAAGACAATAAAAATAAAATCTTCAGTTTCAGCTTTTAACTCTGCACTACGTAGCCACCGATGAATACGGGGCTTGCCTACATCTGCTTGTTTGGTACGGGCAGAGTATTGACCCTCAAGAGGTTTATCTTATCTCCAACATTTCTGCCTTTGAAAACATTTGCATTTGCTTTTGCTTTCTTTTTTAGGTTCTTTGCCTCTGTAGTAGTTGTATTATGCTTTATTTGATCTTCTTAATCCACTTGAAATTCCCATTTGAAATTATTATTATCCTTTATTACTGAATAAAGTTTCTTCTTTCTTTCATGTTCCTTGACACAGATAATCATTCAGTCTTCTGTAGTTTTAAGATATCTTTGAAGACCGATTGATGTGGTTTTCTAAGTCAGTTCTAGCTAAACTAATCCTCTGCCGCCTTCGGATCTGGACACATGCAGACGATCAACATCAGCCTGATTTAGGACCATGCGTATAGATAAATTTTCAAATAAATATCTTATTTAATTTTGGATGTTAACAAAACAGTGCTCAGTGTGGTATTACAAAGCCATAAAGTATATATTAATAAATATACATATTACATTACGTCAAAAGTAGGATTTGGAGTTACTTGTTCAATATACTCTTCAGGTACTTATAATGGTGATAAACTGTGCGTTACGATCGTTAGGATTTTCAAAAATTGTGTCTCGTGGAAGTAATGTTATATAGTATATTAATTCTATGTTTAATAATTTTATAATTAAAATCTAATATTGAAGTATAATTTCGAATTCAAGTTAAAAATTATACGGTGAGGTTTAAAAAATAAATAAAATGAATTAAAATTGAAGCCATTGAAATATTAAACAATCCGTTAAACGAAAAGGGATATTTTTCATACTTATTATTTTACTTATATGAAAAATAATGCCAACACAATTTATATTCATCTCAATTCTAACCACCTTCCATCATACTTATTATAAAACCCAGGTTGTGTGTGTGTGTGTGTGTGTGTCTGTACGCTTATATATTGGATCGGATTTCCTACATTTTTCAACCGATTTCAACAAAACTTCACAGGACAACGTAAAATTACCTTGCGGTGGTTCTGACAGTGCCAAAAATTGGAAAAAAACAATTGTTTTTGCATAAAATCAATTTGAAAACACGATTAAGAGGCATCACGAGAATGGAAGGGGGACAACTCATATGGAGTTATACTTATTATAAAACCCAGGTTGTTTGTGTGTGTGTGTGTGTTTGTTTATATATGGGATCGGATTTCCTACATTTTTCAACCGATTTCAACAAAACTTCACTTTTTTTTGGCAGGTGGTGCTTCTTATTGTCTTGCACACTTTTTTTCTTTATTTTTACATTCAGAATGCTTTAAAAATTCCATTTACAAGACAATTGTTTATAATAAAATTCTATTCAATCGGTTGATTCGTAACGATTGAAAACAATGTTTTTGTTTGAGTTTGGGTTTGACCAATTCGTAAAAAAAAACAAAAAAAATAAAACTAATTAAGACATGCGTGTCCGTCAAACTTAAACAATAATCTTTGTCAATTTTATTTTTCAGTCTTTATGATGGTCGATACTTTATCTATCTGTTACATCCCCGGGCAACGCCGGGCTCTACTGCTAGTATGTAATAAAACATCTACCTTCGTATGTAGAACGTAGGATTATCAACCAATCATCTGACAAAAATGTATTTGCTACATATAGTGGTGTTTATAATAATGTTTTAAAGAATAGTGGTTACAAATACGCTGAAATTAAGTATAGAAAATATGATGATAGCGGTCTAAAGAAAAGAAATAAAAATAGGATGATTATTTGGTACACACCGCAGAAACACATTAAAAATAAGTTATAGCTGCACCAATAAGCTTGAGAAGATTATAAAGTTACACAATAATAAAATTTTAAACCAATTTAATAATCTAGATCATAATGCACATTCCAAGATAAATATTATTAATGATACTAGTCAATATAGGTCGCAACACCAAGAGAGATAATAACTTCAACTTAGATCTAAATATATTCTTTATAAAAACCTCAAAGAGATCCAGTGAGATATCTTTAATCATTTCTAAGATACAATGGTTCAAATTTTAATCTAACATTTGGAAATTTTGCTGTTGCACAATTTGGACAATTTTGCTATTACACCCGGTATATATTTACTCCCCCAATCTATCTATCTATCTATCTATCTATCTATCTATCTATCTATCTATCTATCAAGAAACCTCAAGGGATCTAAATAAAAGATCTAAATAAAAAATAAATTTGCATATATATATATATATATATATATATATATATATATATATATATATATATGATAAGCAATATAATTTTAAGATGTGGTGTATTTATGGGATAAAGTGCCCAATATCAGAGATAGAGCGTATGTAAATATAAAAGTGAACACGGTTCCATCTAGCATGAAACATCAAGTCGCCTCTGAGTGTTGACTTCAATGTTCAATGTAAACTTTTATATATATATATATATATATATATATAAACTAAAAGGTTTGTCAATTAGCTGATTGATGTTACCGTCACCATCCCGACGAAGCCATAATCCGGCAGATTTTATCGCCTTAAACGTTATTTTAGTGGATACGCGTATTTGAATAGACACTCCATGTTTTTATAAGGCAGTATTATTATTTAATTTCGACTACCACTCTGAATATTCCAGAAATCTTATTAAAGAACAATCTGGCAAGATTCGAACTTATGTCCGCCTGGAGAAACAATCTTTAGAACGTCGATGCACTCCATGGCTGAGTCGGTCAAGAACACGTCGAATCTACTAAAATAATGTTTAAAGTGAAATATATATATATATATATATATTATAAATTTACTAATTTACACACACACACACACACATATATATATATACATATATACGTAAATATATATTTACATATATATATTTACATATATATTTACATATATGTATGTAAATATATATATTTACATATATTTTACATATATATTTACATATATAGTAAAAATATATATATATTTACATATACATATATATTTATATATATTTATATATATATATATTTACATATATATATGTATGCTTATATATATTTATATGTATATTTATATGTATATTTTATATATACATATATTTACATCTCTGTATATATCTAAATATATATCTAAATATATATATATATATTTTACATATATATATTTACATATATATATAATACATATATATATATATTTTTACACATATATATATATATATATATATATATATATATAGATATAGATATGAAGAAAAATATACTGAAAAAACAAACAAAAATCCTTTTAGATTGGTATTGCTTTTATGTCCATCGTCTTTTTCATGTTGAATTGTATATGGTCTATGTTCATTATGTTTTAAGAATATTCCTGAAGATGGTCTATTAGACCGAAACGTCCGACGTTGACATTAAACATTAAAACAGCATAATCGCATATTAGGATTTTTGTTTGTTTTTTCAGTATATTTTTCTTACTGTCGGATCTATATCCATATATTTGCTTACATATACAGATATATATTTACATATATCTATCTATATGTATATACATTTACATATATAGATATATTGATATATTTACATATATAAATATATATATTTACTTATAGGGGTTTGTTCGAAAACAGCTTAATTTGATCCCTCTGATATGTATTTGAGGCAATAGTTGATTCAATGTATTCAACTGATTTCAACATTGATATGACAGTTGAATTCTCGTAACAAATATGTATTGCAGGGCATTACCCACTGATTGGTGATTTTTTTGCGCAAATTCACGTCCATATTGTCTCATTTTGATCTTGCTGATGTGACCCCGTCTTCTTTCTGCTCCTGTATTTTGGATAGGAGTCATTCCTTTGTTCACTTTTAAATTAAATTTAAATCAAAGAGAAAATCTTTTCACTGCGTTGTTTATGACCCCCCCCCGCCTCCGTGAACCTCTTTTGATCAAAATGAAATATACTTATTCGAGTATATTGTGTAATGTAGTTTCAGAATATATGTGGTTATGTAGGTCTATCTCCAAAACTCTAGGAGGAGTTCGAAACAAGCAGAGAGAGGCTCTCTCTCTCTATCTCTCTCTCTCTCTCTATATATATATATATATATATATATATATATATATAGATAGATAGATAGATAGATAATATTAGTGGTAAATATACACATACATAAGTATATATACATAGGTGCATACACATACATGTATACTTTTTTAATAAAAAATTCCAAGAGGACAGAGTAAGAAAATAATGAAAAGGCTTAAACACTAATATTCCATAGTTATATGTTATTCGATTGGAATCGTAAATACGATCCAATTCATCAGAACTACAATTTCAAAAAAGAAAACAGAAAAAACAACTCCGGAAATAAAATAGAATTTAGAGAGAGTGTAAGTATGAGAGTGTGGGACGAATGTTAGAGCTAAAAGAGGGGTAACAGACGAGAGAAGGTGGGGAGATTAAACCTTAACAGAGAGAAATTTAGAGAGGAGTGAAAGGTGGAAATATGAATGTTATATATATATATATATATATATATATATATATATATATATATATATATAAAAGTCATATATATATATATATATATATATATATATATATAGTTAAGTTACGAAGAACTTGGTAAACCGAATGGGTAATTCCAAGGATATATATATATATATATATATATATATATATATATATATATATATATATGACTTTTTGACTTCGTTCTAGCACAGCTATCGACGGCTCTAATTGTTCCTATACCCAATTTCACTCACATAGCTTGGGTCAAAGCCGGTAATGTTTTCAGACACTTTCCAAAGGTGTCGCACGCTGGGATTGTTCCCACTCCAGACTGATAACTTCAGGGTCTCCTTCCTGGCAAATCATATATATATATATATATATATATATATATATATATATATATATATATATATATATTAATAAAAACAGACCACTTTAAAGTTCCATGTAATAAATTATTTCACAACCCTTTTAAAGGCTCTGGATCATCAGACTTTACTTCCAAAGGTTGAAGGTTGAATTTGTTCTGAATTTACACTTCAACCATTGGAAGTAAAGTCTGATGATCCAGAGCCCTTTAAAAGGGCTGTGGTGAAATAATTTATTACATGGAACCTTAAAGTGGTCTGTTTTTATTCAAATTTATTTGCTCTGAATTTACATTGAGCTCTCCGGATATCATCCTCCTTGGGACTACCCATACGGATTACCTAGTTTTGCATAAACTAACTAACTATATATATATATATATATATATATATATATATATATATATATATATATATGTGTGTGTGTGTGTGTGTGTGTGTGTGTGTGTGTATATATGTGTGTGCACAAACGCATTCTCTCGACTGAAGGAAAGACACACAGAAAATTTCACCTTAATACTTAAGGCAAGTTTTTAAAAACTTGTCCTTAGAAAGTGGTCTATTGATCGATCAGAGTGATCGATTTGTCTTCAGTCGTCAGCTACGAATATACTTGTTAGACATCAGTGGAAACAAGCGATCGATTTACAATCTGGTCAACTTCTCAGACTAGAATTGAGTAACAAAAATCAAAGAAAACTTATTTGAATGCTTCTTTATCGTCTTCAATAGTTGTCTGGGGTTCATTCAGATATGTACCCACCTTAGAGGCTTACACGAATGAGTTCCAATGTATCAACTATTGCAGTTCCCGTTTCTGCTAAGACAGAGATGGGATCTAACTCTGGAAATTGTCCACAGTCAGCACTGGCACGAACATCCAATATCAACAGACAGGTATTGTAAAGAAGTGGAATATAGAGAGGGACATTTTGAAAAGTGCTTATAAACATTATTTAAGCTTATAAACGAGTCTTATTTAATTTAGATATATTGATCAGTAAAAAAACGATATTTGTTTTCAATAAATTGCCACGAGGTTCCTTTTTTCTTCTCGACTCCCATTGTCTTGAGGAAACAAGTTGGACATTCTAAAGGATTTCTATCACTCTTTATAGCTTTAGATTTCTATCTTTTTGTCATATCAAAACAAAGATGATCATGTTTGGCCACAGCTTCCGATCTTTAGTTAGCGTTAACAATACTTTATGGCATCTCTTTGCAAATAGGTTATCTCACTTTATTCCACCGTATCAGGTCATATAAAGACAAAGACGTTCATGGTTCTCCACAGCTTCTTGTCTTTTGTTGGTGTCTACTTTATTACATCTCTTTGTAAATAAGTTATTTCTTTTTCTATGTGTTATGTCCATTCAAGACATGTCTGATCATGGTTCTCCATCACTTTCTGTTTTTTTGTTGGTCACAGCGATACTTTTTCTCTTTATATTTCTTTGTATTTGTAGCACGTATTTCTCTAACCATTTGCCCAATTTTGTAAAGAGTATTTTTAAGGCCACATGCTGCTTACACTTTTGTCCTTCGATATGTTCCATGAGTGTTAAATTATCCAAGCCTTCTTTTTCTCATTTTGAAACCCAAACTTTTCAGCTGTCACTTTCTGATTGTTTAATGGAAATGAAAATCCTAAAGAAAATGCCATACACCGATATAAAATGAAATATATAAAAAGAATGCAAAAAATCTGAATGAAAGTCTCTGCTTCAAGATGTCTTTTTTTTTTATACGTATGTATCTGAGAAGTTCAAAGGAAAAAGTGTAGAGTTCTTTATTGGTTTGGAAGAATGCAGAGATAAGCCTATGTGTAGTCAAGTAAGCTTAAGACATTGGCATTTTGTGTACTTTAACTGTGATTAAAAATAATGGAATTTCTTTTATTATATAAGAAATAAGGTGCACAAATATATATCAAGATATAGCTATACATCACAGGTCCACATCCCTATTTCTCAACATAGTCACTATCTCTTTCAATAGCAGTATTCCATCTACGAATGTTGGCATGTGTCACAGCTTCGTAAAACTTAGCTAGTTCCTGATGTAGCCAATTCTTTGTCCACATAATAATGTTTTCCCATCAGTACCTCTCTCCTTTGACAAAGAGATGGCATTCTGAGGGTCGTTAGGTGATAGTGAAGAAGTGAAAACTAACTTTAGGAAATTGGCCACAGCAGCAGCAAGCTGACTTTTACGAAGTTGAGATACATTCTCTCATTCATAGGTGGAATACTGCCATTGAAAGAGCTAGTGACTATATTGAGAAGTCGGGATGTGGACCTGTGATGTATAGCTAGATCTTAATGGACGGTTTGTTTATGTTCTTTATTTCTTATATAATAAAATAAATTCCATTATTTTTTTGACCCACCTTCGTATGTTTTATTCAATTCACCCGGAGTTTCTGCTGAAGACCAAAGTCCACTTTAGTGGAAACGATATATCCTGAAGTTAAGAGAAAAAGAGAAACACATTTACATCCTTCATTAATATATTTCTTTGGGCAACGCCATCTAGAGGACGTCAGCCAATGCTCTTTGGTAATCAGGTAGGATAATCTAACATGATCTTCATTAAATGATCTTTGTTCTTCTATTTCAAACACATGACATGTCAACTGACTTCTTATAACAGTTCAATGTTAATGTTCCTCGATTTGAAGATTTTCATTTGTTTATGGTTTCGCTATTAATCAAGAAATAAACTGAAAATATATCAATCCAAATCGTATTGAAAAGATGATAAAAACTTAGACAAAACAGTTGAGATCATTTCGCTATAAACATTAACAATCTTCAATTTGAAATAAAGCAATCAATAATGTTAACAATAATGTTCAACTTCCAAATGCAAACTTAATGGAGATGTTTACCTTCTTTCAAAATGCAGATTTTCTTAATCTTCCCTCTTATGAAAGCAAATACCTGAGGCCAAACATCGTTCTTGGTTTGATAAATTTGCTTTTGAATACGACAGAAGGAAGAAAGCGAGCAATGAGTTTCTCTTCGTTTCATCATCGCCGCCATATTGCATTTCTTGTTTTCTATATAATTTTCGCGATGTCTTCACAAATTCCTCATGGCAATATTCACTGCTCTACTCTTACATTTTGGTGATAACAAAAATGTATTAAGATGTATCAAAAGGCGAATTTGGCAGCTGTCCATTGCATTCATCTGACACGAATCTCTTCGGAAATCTTGGAGCTATTTTGTTGAAAAATGTTCTTTGGAATATATCCAAAGAAGAGTGAGGTTTTTCACACATGATTAGCGGAGTTTTAAAGATTTTTCAGGAATTAAAAGACTAAAGATAATTGCTTGGAAAGGTCCGATGGCAATGATAATAGGGAAAGGTAAATTAACCTTTTCCATGCGGAAAACGTTGAACATTCTTTGATTAATAAAATTGCCTTACCGGCGGTTAAACTTATAAAATTTTAAACAGTTTTTTTCTCAAAATTCTCTAGTCCACTAACTGTTATAGCTCTTTCTAGTATTGATGGGAATTTTCCCGCTCAAGCTTTTTGTTTAGGGTAATGAGAAAAATTAAGATCTTCGTTATATTATTTTCCCTTCTACTTGCATATGCTAACCAGTTTTATTGTTATTGCCGTTGGGAGGTAAAGCTTTTGTTTCTGTGCCAGTTTATAATGTTTGATGAAAGATTTTCTTCTTTATGACCTAAAAACATTCATTCGCTTGAAGTCATTTTTAATAACTGATATTTTTTTTGCCTGATTCAAACTTTTGGATTTCCAACTGTTGGATTTCCAACTGTTGGATTTCCTGAAAGTTTCGGGTAGGAAATCGGTAATAATATTAAGAGTATGTTGAGTTGGTATTTCTTGCAAAACATTTTATCAGGAAATTCTGATGGACTGAATAAATTAATGTGAAGAAGGAAAAAAAGTGATTAATATTTTTGGCTAGCAGAAGACAACTCCGATGATGTGTTTTGAATAGAAGTAATACATGAGGAAGTAATCGAAAATACTTGCATAAATATCACTGTACATTTATTTGATTCTACTATTGAATGTGACAAACGTATGGACTTTAAAGAAGCTAATAGAAAAGAGCTCGAAAGCATTTATCAGATGCGCTGATATAGACTTAAGAATCATAAATTAAAATTTCGGAAATAAGACGAAATAACAGTCGACAGGGTATGCCTGAATGTTGTTTAGATAAATAGAAGCTGTTGTTTTCAATAACAAATGACAAGAAACATCGAGAAAGCATTTTATCCCATCAATAAAGAGCAAAATGTTATTAAAACTTTTAAGAAAGGAAAGAATCTCCATTCCAGTTAAAAGATCGTCGGTATATGCAGACTCAAGACGTGGCTCTGCATTTCAACTGGTACACAGTTATATATAGTAAGTGGATAGTCTCATCTCAGCAACATATCTTTAAGTATGGCTGGGAATATACAGACACGACCCCCGGTCAGTCTTTTGCCGACTAGACAAGCTTCATCTCACGATGTATTCGATTCCTGTTTGCGCCGGGGTGGGGGGGAACGAAACCCCATGTCTTGCTGTATGGAAGGAAGCTGAAATATCGCTACGGAGAGAAAATAAAACCCGAATTCTGTTTTCAATATGGTGTTCTTTATTCATTCGTTAGACTTTAATTCTTAACTCTCTCTCTCTCTCTCTCTCTCTCTCTATATATATATATATATATATATCTCAGGGAGTATGTAGGTCTCACGTTTCACTCTTCTTTTTCTTTCCGCCTGCGTTTGCTGTCGACGTGACTTGTTAGACGGACGGCCACCCTTTCCGCTTACTGTAACCGTAATTATTCTTTTATTTAGAACGTGGCCAGACTATATATATCTACAACTGGAATTCCCTACCATCCGTCCGAGTACTACTTGCTCCTGGAAGTTTTTATTTATTTATATTATTTGCTTATTTCTGACTTGGGAACAAGGTGTGGCTACGTTGGAGTTTTTCTTAAATCAGTTCACCGCAAGCAAGGCAATGGTGCTAATAAGACCCAAGGAGTGAAAGAAAATGAGAAGTCTTTGAAGAAGCCGGAAACCCAGGAAACAAAGGATAAACCTCTATTCCAGTTCCAAAGACTGGGAAGGAGGTAAACCGGACGATAGGCGAATATATCTATTGTCGAATATATCTACATTGGTTTTTATAAAACCTGGTCCAGATAAAGTTAGTTATAGCCTAATGAACTTTGCAGTCGTCTTAACCGATCTATCGGCCCCTTCAGCTTGGGCTAATGGTTATCAAGCGAGTCTGGTTAATAATTACGACTGTCTAGTAAGTTCGTGCCATATATTTGTAGTTCAATTTGGTCTCATTTAAATACTTATAGAGACCTACCGGACCCTATTCACAACATACTTGTTGATAATACAAATATAATAGCATCATCTACATGCAAAAAAAAAAAGGCTAAAATAATGGATGCCTTATTAATAAAAACAAAAGAAAAACAACAACAAAAAAAAAACAAAAAATAAAAAGAACAAACCTCAATAATATCAACTATGACCTTGTACACAATATGTTGACCTGGTTTTGAAAATGAAGCATTATATAAATATATACATACAACAATCTATTTCTAGTTTATAATTAATATATTTCAACCTTGAAAATGGCTATATGTATAGCCAAAAGCACTCGGAAGTAAAAAAAAACCTTTGGACAGTTTTTATATAATTTATCTACTGAAAAGAAAATATTTATAAGGTCACATGAGAAATTATATAAAAAATCTTAACCAAAGTATCTTGTCTGTCATATTGAATGAAACTTACACACACACACACACACACACACACACACACATATATATATATATATATAGAGAGAGAGAGGTACCTCCAAAAATTCGTATACCTAAGATTTAAATGTATTTTTCATAAAGAAAAAATCCTTTTCAATTGAAAGCTAAAGGATTAAATTTTCTAATTCCAGAAAAAAATACTGTAGAGTATTTCAAATAGAAATTTGAATGATTTTCCATCGATACTTCCGAAAAACCAATCGAAACGGTCATTTTTAACTTTCTTTAGAGAAATGTAAACAAACTTATTTTTCCGGTTTTGAAAATCCCGCTAAAATAAGATATACATTTCTGAAACGTTACTTTCGTAAAATTAGCAAATTTAAAGTTAAATTAATCTGTTCTGAAACAAAAATCACTTACTTAGAGCATACAATATTCTAGACAAACATTTCTTGACCTCGGGGTCTTGTTATTTTCACGTCTCCATCAATAATTTGATGGCTGAATGTGATGACAGGTTTAGTACGGTGCATCCAAAGTGACATAACGGTTTTTTTGTTTCTTATAATAGTTTAAAATACTATAAAAATTTCTTACATTATTGAGTTACCTCTATCTCTTTCATTATTTAATAGCTAAGATAATGATAAATAATTTTATTAATTATTAATATTACATTAAGTTATTGCATTTTTAATTTAATAACTGAGATAATAAGTAATAAAATTATTATTATATTAATAATTAAAATATCTCACTCAGTTATTAATTGTGTAAATTGATAAATGAGATAATTTTATTATCTCAGTTTAATTTTTAATTTAATAACTCAGAGTAAGATATGACCTTTACATGTCAAGGGGCTTTCCTCAAGGAGGAGACAAGCTTTGAAACACGTGACCGTTTAACCATAGTGTCACTTATGAGATATCATACTAAAAAAAAATAACATTTTGATGTACAAAAAATATTTTTAATTATGTTAATAAGTTTTGATAGCATTATTTGTATTAAGCTTTTAATTTTCACTCAGTAAATATAGTCTTCACTTAAAAATTTTATAACCGACCCCATTTTCGCTTAAAGGACATCTGTAAAAGAGACATCAGGACAATGGGCATGGGCACCGAGAGTTGGAAGATGTCGCCAGCGACCGCGCACGCACGCTGTAGACGCGATTTAAAGCGAGGCTGGAGCGAGGAGAGAAGAAACGAAGGTTTCTAGATTGAGGAAGAGCATCTTCACATGGATTCGTTGCAGTCGAGACTATCACACCCGTGTGGGCCAGTACAACCATAACAGATACTGCAGCGCCATCAGCAGCGGAGGTATAACTTTTGGGGCGCAGATTCATAGTCTCCGGAGACTGACGGATGCAACATATAATCCCTTGACCAAAATGCTAGGAAATGGAGTAGGGTTAATCTTCCAAGAACGTTTGAAACTTAGCATCAAACCTCTAATCTTTATCTGCTACCGAGAGAAAGAACGCTATTAGCTAAGCTACGAGCCAAATTTAATTAATAAACTCTGTTAATCCAAACATAACCATTTAAGCTCTATGGCCATTGGATTCTAGGAATTGGCAATTTCGATATGATTTGATTGTTTAACGGCATATAAACTCCTTATGGATCATTTAATGCCGAAATTTAATTTTCTTGGTAACTTTGAAGTAATAAAAATATAATATATGTTATTCTACTTTCACAATAGAATACATGGTAAATGATACTCAGCTTTTATTCTTTACGTCTAGTTCTCAACTTAATTATCTTTTCAACAACGCTCTATATTCTTCAACGATCTCTGCGAACCTTCTTTGATATCTCTAATATGGACAATTCCTAACTCAATAATTTGGTTATTTTCAGTTTTTCCGCATTTGTGAGATCTTTCCCTTTACCCATGTTTCAAGGGACAAAAAGAAATAATAGTTTTCTTAATTAGATTCCAGGCCTTAAACCAATATTAGTTTAATCTGCATAATAATTTCAGACTGCAGTTTTTATAATAAATCCAATGAGGTTAATTAAACAAGTTGAAATTACCTAAAAATTTAACTCAAGCTTTGTTTTGAGTCTAAATTGTTTAACATTTGACAAAAATTGTTCAAAATAAATTCGAGTGAGGTTTATGCAATTTGCATAATAACTTCAGACAAGAAAGAAAAAAACTATTTTTTATTAGATTTCAGATTAACTGCATAATAACTCCGGTCAATCTATTTTCGTAAATTCTAAATATCTCAAAATATGTCCATTTAAAGTGGTTAGAAATTTAGTTAAAGATCTTATCAAGAGTAGAAATGGACCAGTTTAAATTTGATAAATATTGATTTTGAACTTTTTGTATTGTTGCAGTTTATTTGATTTACATAATAACTTCAAACGGGATGAATAGTTGTAATCTTGTATTTCAGATCTAAGGGGTCAGTCCCTGGCAGGTGTAGTCAATCTGCTTTGGGGGTGGTGAATTTTATATATGGCAAGGGAGCTTTCTAATTCTTCTCTCTAGTCTTCGTATCTCTTCTAGATTCCCGTTTATTTCTGTGAAAGTGCATTAGCAGGTCTTGGTAAGATTTTGGTGTGTGGGGGGGTATTTAATTCAGCTTTATTTATTGCCTTACTCTCTTAAAAGATTATTATTATTATTATTATTATTATTATTATTATTATTTCCTTGGGTTTCTGCTGTAAACTCATTTTTTCCGGATCCCAACCAGAAACCTAAGTTCAGAAATAGCTTCATGACCTCTTCCATTGATCAACCTCCCACCCAAAACAACAACAACAACAACAACAACAAACAGAAAACTATGATCACATGCACTTAACATGGTGGAGATTGATAAGGGAATATAAGAACACAGTTACAAAGAGTGTGAATTTTATTTTAAAAAATATAAAAAGTAAAACCGACAAAAAAAAAAGAATGGGGGAAAAAACCCGAATTGCCCCCTCCCCTTCCGATGTAGTGAGATGTTGATCCTGACCGGGATTGAGAATTTAAACCCAACTCTATTATGTCTATTTTCATATCCCAGCTAGAATTCTTTACTTTGGGTCAGACTCGTCATGCAAACATTGATTCTTTACAATGTCTTCCTACTTTTGCTTCAATTTATATATATATATATATATATATATATATATATATATATATAATACCGTCGGAGTGTCGGCGACTAAACCAGTTAACCCATGTTCTTGCAAGTGAGGTGGGTTGTTAGCAACCCAGTATGATGAAAAATAAGACCTAACAAAGGACGGAAGAATTCTGGATGAGTCAACGGCCAGCTAACTAGAGACAGTGCCTCAATAAATCACCGTGGAGAAGGCAAGTGGAAAACACTCCTCTATTAATCCCAAGAAATATCATGGCAATTATAAAACGAAACGAAATATAAGGGATTTAAGTCTACGGGAATTAACCCCTCACCAAATAAGGAACGACATGTGTAACAGGTGTCACCTGACCGTCATTCAGCGACAGGTGTAACTTGACCGTCATCTAGCTACGGTTCGCATCAAACAAAAAATAACTATCGGAAAATGAAACGTTCGAACGTTAAATACCTGTGGCCAGTTGGAAAATGTAAAATAGGAAATGAGTAGGATAAATGTGAGACTTTTAGGTGTATGTGAAACTGGGTAGCCAAAGCACTCATATTTTGTCAGTAACAACCACAGGATTATATATGCAGGTGGAGTGAAAAATGAAAAAGGAGCTGGATTGATACTAGATCAAGAAATGCGTTCTGGAATAGTGTCAGTTATATGAAAGAATTATTACAGTTAAGCTGAAAGGAAAGACTTTCAATATATCTATTATAATAGGAGTAATGGATAGCGACTCGGATTGAGGAATCGGAAAGCCGAGTTGGAATTCCTGTCAAATCCATTACATTCACTTACGTGCTAATACCCTTGGGAAAGGTATGAATCTTTTTCATCTCCTCCCACCAGCTATGGGTAACTATCAGGACAGACCGGATTGCCTTGAATGGTAACTGGTCTACCGCAGAAAGTAATTGCAACCGACTGCGGGGAAAAATCTGGCTCGTCAGTTATGTAACGATAGATACATGATCGCCTAAGCGTGTATCACGCATGACACGTAACTGACTGATTATAAGCGTGTATGCAGCGACTGCACAAAGTACGGAAGAACAAATCGAATCTTTCTACCCGATGCTACACAACGCCAAGTCTCAGTTTAAATCACAAGAAATTATAATTATCATGGGAAATCTGAATGCCAAAGGTAAGCAAGGAGAGGGAAGGGGAAATAGTTGACAAATTCGGACTAGGAAATCGCTACGAACGCGGATGATAATCGGCTCAAATGGTGCACGGCGAAGGACCAGATAATGGCCACACCTGGTTCAACATCCAAAACGATTATGGACACGGACTTATAACTATCAGCAAGAGATTCTGGAATGGAATTGTTCACAGTAAAACCTATCCAAGTGTCGACTGCGGAAGCGACCACCTTCCTGTTATATATAAACTAAAAATGCAACTACAGTAACTGAAGAAGCCTCACACATCACCTAAATTGCCATACAACAAACTCCTGAACGACCCAGAACTGAAGGAAAAATATATGAATCGTGTGAAAAGAAGATACAAGTGACAAAATGGAAATGGAAACTCGAAATGGGACACAATAAGAGAAGCTTTAGTATCATCCCAAAGGAAAATGGACAAAGGAGAAAAATCAAATAGATCACAAATTAAATTCTCAACTTGATACAGTGGAAACAGAAAACAATGCCCAGACACGGAACAGAATACAGAAAAGAACTACACAAAGAAATAAGGAACAAATGCAGACAGGCTAAAGAAGAATGGCCCAAGAAAAAAAATGCAGAAATAGAAAGAATGAGTACTACAGATAAAGGAGATATGCGTAAAAAAATAAGAGAACTAACAGGAGAAAAGGCATGCTCATCAAAGGCTGCAAAAAATCTAAGGACAGAACGCTCATATTAGGGAAAGAAAAAATTCTCCAGCGTTGGAACGAATATATCGGAGATCTCTTCCACGATGAAAGCGAACAACCGGCAATATATAAAATCGAAGTGGAATAGCACTGGCCAAATTGAACAGAAACAAAGCAGCAGGGCCAGACTGAATTGTAATAGAGATGCAGGCAGCCTTAGGCGATTTCGACATAGACAAGATTACAGAAATAATAAATAAAATCTACAACAGTGGGGATATACCGGATGATCTAACGGGATAGTACTGCCTAAGAAACTAGACACAAACGAATGTAAATTCCACCGAACAATCAGCTACATAACAAAATTCGTCATCCGAATTTTGATGAATAGAGCGCGCAGCAGTATCAGGCCAGAGATAGGACAAGAACAGTGCGGGTTCGTCAAAGACACCGGAACAAGGAACGTTATATTTATGCTCAGAACGTGTACTTGTGTTTTATAGACTACGAAAAGACGTTTAACAATGTACGCCACAAGAACTGTTAGAGCGGCCCAGTAACCTTGACATATTCGGAAAAGACATTAGAATAATCAAGAATTTATACTGGCACCAAACCGCCTGCATACGGACAGAAAATGAGCTCAGTACGATATACAAAAATAGAAAGGGATGTAAGACAAGGATGTAATATCTCACCGGACTAATTCAAACTATACAATAAGGCAATTTTAAGAGAATTAGGAATTCTACCAGGATTCATTATTAGCGGCCACAATCTTAACAGTATAAGATATGCAGATGACACAGTACTGAGAGCGGCCATGGAAAGGAAACTACAAAACCTCCTATAGAAGGTAGCGAAGGAAATCGAGAAGAAAGGACTATGCAAAAACTATAAGAAGACAGACTGCATGGTCATCAGCAAAAAGCTGAGCCCAAAATACAAATTAAAGGTCGGGGACACTAAAATCGAGCAGGCACAGAAATTTAATCTATGGGAAGTGTTCTAACAGAGGAGGGAAAGTGCGATACTGAGATCCGAAAGATGTATTCCGAAAGCTAAGCAGAGTATTAAGATACAGGAAAATTTCGTTGGTAATAAATAAAAGAGTACTGAACTGTTACGTGATATCCGTCCTCCTGTATGGCAGCGAATGCTGGACAATCTCCTCAAAAATCTATCTGAGCTAAATTATCAGACCATCTTATGAAGACATTTGCAGAAAAGAATTTAATAAACTCTTCATATGCAAGGACCTGGAAATAGCAATTACATGATTGTAGCATAGAAACAAAATCAATTTTCCAGGAATAAGAAGAGACTTTAAACAATAGACATGTGGTTCTACAGAAAGATGCTGAGACTGAATATGTGAGCAACGGCGATATTTTGGAGAGAATGTAAACAAAAAGGTAAATCTCATGTTATAAATTTACCTCTTACTTTTTCTCGATTAAATCATCACCATCATCATCATCATCATCATCATCTTCTTCTTCTTCTTCTTTGAATAATAAGATTTGATTTGCCGCTAAAAATATGATTAAAATTCTATAAAAATAGTTGCGAACCAATGAAGCAGATGAATCAGATTATGACGGATAAAGAAGAAAGAATTGTAAACTTGATGTTATAATCCTCGTCGAATTACTTTCTGCGACTAACAACACACGCGCGATGACCCTTCGACAGAATCTGGGCCCAAGTTTTTGCCAAACTTTCGAATTCAAGTGTTAGTTCAATAAAATCAAACTTGATTTCTTGAAAAAGAAGACAGTACCATTTGTGGTTGCAGTCACCCTTCAGACAAAAACGGATTTTCAGTTAAATGAAACATTTATATTTGACGTATGGTTGATTCAGAGATTTTGTCTCCTTGTTAATCGCTAACATCAAATATTGATTTTACTTATGTATTCTATTTCTCTTCCTCTGTGTAAGGCGAAGCGAGGGAATAACTTTTAATAAGAGGAACAGTTAACAATTCTCTCAGAGAACTTTGTGAAAATATTTCCTCTTTGAGGAATTGGTAAAGTGAAATAGACTTACTATCAAATAATAACAGTTTAGTAGACTATTATTTTAGCAGACTTTTTTTTTTTTTTTAGAGATATGCATCTCTGCTTGGACTTCATGAGGTTGAGGTCAGATACAAGACAAAATAAAGGAAGTCTATTTTGATTGGCTGAATGGGCGGGGAAATGATTGAGTGAGTCGAGTCGAAACCGTCATATGTAGACGTGTCACCTTCGTTTTTGGAAGCGGCTTCCCAGTGGGGTGAGACAGCGACCCCACTGGATAGTTAGAGATGTATACGTCGACGTTAATAAACTAGCTAAGTTAAAATTGCCTCTGTTGAAGTTTTTTTTATCTCCGAACCAAAACAACTAGCGATCATCGACAGGGAGAAGACGAGAGAAGATACAATATTGTATTAATTGAAGCAGTGACCAAGAGACCCCGCCTAGAACGAGGGAGCAATGCAACTTTACATTATTAACAGCAAGTATTTTTATTGAGTATTTATTAGAAAATTTGAGGAATAGCTGTTGCAATAGGTCTAATGAATTCATATCCTCATTTATGTGCTATAGCTCTACAGGGGGGGGGATCATGGCCCTCCACATTTTTCTATCCTTCGTAACTCTAATTAATGTTTGTTTCCTTGCTATGGACCCCAATCCATGTCATACCATCCATTTGTAAAGGTCTACCATGTTATACGCTTTTTCAATCTCTCCTTCTTGATTTCGATATGTCCCCTGAGTGTAAAATTCTCTAAGCTCGCTTTCCTCATTATGTGGCCCAGAAATTTTAAATCTTTCTGATCTTAAGCGCAACTGTCCTTTTCTATTTCTAAAACTTCTTAACGGCTCATCATCTTGCTTCAGAACCACATCTCCGTGGTCGAGTTGTTAGAACGTTCGTATCCTGACTATGAGACCCGGGTTCGAATCTCACTATGGTCGATTTGTCAGGACGAAGACTTCCTGATGTTATCGGACTGGAGGTGTCGATCCCTGCATCCAGCACCTTTAGAAACCAAGTCTTGTGAGTGAACTTGGGTAGACGGAACCCTTGGGTGCCATCGATAGCTGTGCTAGCACGAAGTCACAAGTCATCGTGACCGAGGGCTTGAGTGTGTTAGTCTTTTTCAAATTGTTGCTCACGCTAGATAACATGATATCTCCCAGAAACTATAGCTAAGGTCTACTCAGCATAGTTGCAGTATAAACCACAGGTGGGCAATGTGGGTGTTCAATAAACACAAATGCGCCTGAGCAAGCGTCTGCAATAGGGATTGGCTAGCCGCCCTAGTAAACGGGTATCTTCGAAGCTATAAGAGGGTTGATACTGCATAGCTTTTCAGCACTTTTGTCTGTGTTTCCAATGACATTTTCCTGTTTCTTAATACGTTGCTTAGTTTTTGGAAGGAATCTTTCAACCTTCCAGTTCGTTTTCAGATTTCCGTGTCACTTTTACCGACGTTTTCCTAAACAGATTCCATGCATTTAAATGTCTAAACTTGCTTAATTTCGACGTCTCCAATTTAGAGGTTGCAAGCTTCAGTTGTCTTTCTCTTCTTAGTCCTTTCTAAAGAATCTTTGAAACAATGCAATAGAGAAATGCATGCTTAACAAGCATTCTAGATTTCAATAAAGTATTAACGGTGACTCCTGCCATCAGAAAATAAAACGTTTCGTAAACGGAAATAGTGTAAAACAAAGATCAGTTATCATTAATTTATATGCTAAAAATCTTTTGAGTGTTTCTTCACTCAATATCCTGCTGAAATATTTGCTAAGATTAAGAGTGTTGTAATTTCAGGAAAGTTTGTTTTAAATGCAAATAAAAATGACAAAGTTGTAAGTGGCTTCTTTGGTTTAATAAATTTCGAATATGAAGAAAAGTTAATGTTGGTCTTTCAAA
Organism: Acanthosepion pharaonis; assembly: GCA_903632075.3. Classification (NCBI taxonomy): domain Eukaryota; kingdom Metazoa; phylum Mollusca; class Cephalopoda; order Sepiida; family Sepiidae; genus Acanthosepion; species Acanthosepion pharaonis. Next base: position 793,650 of record CAHIKZ030004490.1, on the reverse strand, counting down.
ATTGGAGTGACATAATATGATCATTCAAAAGGCGGGAAATACCAGTATTTGCGTGAATTAAACTATTTCCATTTTTTACAGACACTTACTCCAAAGTTTATTTCACATCTATGCATTATTATTATTATTATTATTATTTTCTTTGATAACTGTTGTATACTCATTTCCTTCTGGGTCCCAACCTGAGATATAAGGTAAGAAATGGTATCATGATATTTTCAATGAGTATAATAATAATAATTATTATTCTTTTGATTTCCCTTCTATATACATTTAATTCCGGGTCCCAACTCGAGATCTAAGGCAAGAAATGGCACCATAGCATTTTTCACTGAGCATTTCTGTAATAATAATAAAACAAACTAAGGTCGCTCACATTTTACTTAGATGAAACCCATGGTAGGATGTGAGCAATACTTGTGAGACATAGGCTACCAAGAACATCTTCAGTGAGTCTATCGGAAACGTTTCCAATCAATCTGAGGGTTCCAACCACAATTGGAATTATTGATATCCTCATATACCTTCTGAGATTTCTGCTTCAAGATCTGTGCACTTTCTTTGAAGGTCTTCAAAGATAAATTACAGTCTACATAAACATGTAAATAAGAAAACACATTTTCTTTTTGTGGTCTTTCATACCGGTGTCTGGGCGATCAGCTTTGATTGTTCTCTCTGCGAGTATTGTAAAATTCCATAAAATTGTTACAACTCCTATCTCTGTAATCGGATCTGGGTGATGTTTATACCAATTTCTTACGGTTTTCTTTCCGTAAAAACTTGCAGATTTTCCAATGCAGATATTGACCCACTCTGTCATCACGGATTCTATATTCAGTGGGTGCTAACACCATGCAACCTGATACAAGATGGTCAGTTGTTTCTGGATAATTATCACTGAATGTTATTAGTATTATTGTTTTATTGTCTTTGATTTCTGGTGTATACTCATTTATTTCCGGGTTCCGACCAGAGACCTAGGGTCAGAAATGACATCATGATATTATCTACTGAGCGGTTTTGAAAAAAAAAACGCACATATTTTACATAGATAAATCCCTTTGTCAGGTGTAGGAGGTACTTGTGAACATAATTTTTTGTATTTCTTTAAGTCATAGGCTACCAGGAATTCCTTCAATGAGTCTATTGGAATCTTATCCAACCAACCAAACTTTTGAGATTTCGGTTTCAAAGTCCTTGTATTTTGATAGCTTTTTGAAAATCTTCAAAGATACATTGCAGTCTGCAGGGACAGTCATATCCAGAAGGAGGCAATTGTTTTGTTTGCGGTCTAATAACGATGTCTGGGCGATTAGCTTAGATTGTGTGTACTGTGAAATCCCATAAAATTGTTACAGGTCCTATCTACGTAACCGGGTCTGGGTGGTGTTCATACCAATTTCTTGCAGTTTCCTTTCCTATAAGAAGATTTACCAGTTCAGATATTGGCCCACTCTGTCATGCCGTGTTTTATATTTAGTGGGTGCCAATACCGTGCAACCTGATACAAGATGGTCAATTGTTTTTGGATATTTATCACAGAATCTGCATTTTGGGCTAACAGAATTGTGTATGTCTATGTGTTTTTGATACATTCTAGTTAACATGCATTGGTCCTGTGCAGCAAGAATAAAACTTTCTATTTCAGGTTTTAACCCTGCACTACGTGGCCACTGATGGGTACAGGGTTTGTCTACATCAGTTTGTTTGTTACGGGCAGAGTATTGACTGTGAAGCGGTTTATCTTGCCATTGTTTCTGTATCTGGTATTATTATTATTATTATTGAATAAGTGAAGAGCACTCCAATTCATAGCACTAAGAAATCAGGTGGAAATGTGAACTCTTTGTAGTGTTAACGAACGTTGTAAGTCCAACGAATACTCATTGTCACTTTCGTAATGCTCGTGTGTAGTAGAGACTTTGTAATCGCAGATACACACGCCGTTGAACAATACTGGTGTCAGACGCCTTCGAATATCACTCGCACTAATAGTACTTGCTCGATAATACGCGCTAACATAGTAATCCGTATAGTGATCTGAATAGAGAAATAGTATAGTGAAATAGTATAGAGAATAATGGTCCGTATAGTAATAAAGGATAGAATAGAAATAGCGATCCGAATAGTAATAGAGGATAGGGTAGAAATAGCGATCAATTAGACGTTACGCGGCTTCCTAATTATACGTTTCCACTATGGTTAAGTGATCTACTTAATTCAATAATGGGATCGCCTTTGTTTGCTCGCTGGTAATCTATGTTCAAACTCAAGTGTCGGCAGCGACACTATATTCCTGTATAACAGAACTCCATTGGACAATCAGCATAATGCAACACATAAAAATTTTAAATTCTGATGAATAGAGCGCCTAGCAGAATTAGTCTGGAAACAGGTCAAGAAAAGTGCTATTTCCTTAAAGACATTGGGACATAGAATGCGATATTTATGCTTAGAATAATAAAACTAAAGTTATACCTATAATAATTGAATCTCTGGAACGATCAAAATATTAGGTTGTCTCAAAAGTTCGTAAACACTTGCGAAAAATCAAGATCCGCACGAACTCACCGAAGCACAAGCCAACAGACGAGTTGAAATTTGCCGTCATTTGCTCAGCAATCCATTGGACGAGCGTTTTTGGAAGCGCATTGTGACATCGGACGAGAAATGGGTCTATCTGGTCCAGCACAATCGAGACAAGCGATGGGTTCAGAAAGAGCAAGAGACACCGTCGGTTCCAAAACAAGATCGATTCGGCAAGAAAGTCTTGTTGTGCGTTTGGTGGAACTTTGAAGGAATCGTGCATTTTGAGTTGGTTCCGAATGGTCGTGCCATCAGTGCCGAACTTTGCTGTCAGCAACTGGAGCGGGTCTACGAAAAGTTGAAGCAAAAGTACCCGGCTCTGATCAACCGAAAGCGCGCTTTGATGCAGCAGGACAATGCCAAGCCACACACCGCCAGGAAGACCAAGGCCAAGTTTGAAGAGCTGGACGGCGTTGAGGTTCTGCCACGTCCAGTCTACAGTCCTGACTGTGCTCCATCAGATTACGGTCTTTTCCGCTCAATGCAACACTTTCTGAAGGGCCGCCTATTCGACTCGTTTGATGAAGTCGAGGTAGAGTGTCAAGGATTCTTTGATTCGAAGCCGGCTGAATGGTACTTTCACCAGATGCGAAAGCTTGCAGATCAATGGCAGAAAGTCTTGGAAAATGATGGTCTTTATTTTGAGGAATATTTTGTTGCAAGTGTTTACGAACTTTTGGGGCAACCTAATAGACTTAGACAAGACAATGAACAAAATACTTAGCAACCTCTGTTGGCAAGCGATTTAAAAGACCCACTGTGTTGAACTGTTCATCTACTCATCAATACAAAGAAAAATAAATATTGTAGATATTAAGTAGCACCTAACAACAGGATTTGTGCAAAGCAGAATGCACATGTTTTCTAGTTTGACTTACCTCAGCTCTCGAGTAATTATCCGATAAGGGATTGTTCGAAACAGAAAAGAAAACAAAGTAGCATTATTAATAATAACAGTCTTTATCAAAACGTAAACTTGTGTACCTAATATAAATTTGGCAGTTATCAGATAGCGATCGTTCATCATAATGAAATAAAATTCCCTCTAATGCATTGTGTCGTAATTTTACTGCCTCCAGATTTTATTTTATCCTGAACCTTATGTAACCTGACCATAAAAAAATGTAAAATGTCAGCTGAATGTCAAGATCCTCACAAATGAAACCTCAATCTGATTCCAACAAATGAATGTTTTTTGCAGTCATCAATATGCGCAGTTAAATATTAAAAAAAAATTCTTATTTGGCTATTCTTATAAAAAATAATCACAATAATAGTAAATAAAAAAAAAAAAACGAATCTCGGAGGATCTCACAAGATCTCGTTTCACTGTGATTCATGGTTGGACGGTTTCGACACATCAACGTATCTATACCGCTATTTGAAATAGGAAATAGGAGAAAATACCTCCGTATTTCTATAAAATACGATTAATCAAGTCGTCAACTATTTATAGTATAAATAGTTGACGACGTGATTAATCGAATTATTATCCCGACCTGACAAGTCTTTACCGTCTGATTGGTTTTGATTACAGCCCCGGATACGAAAGAGAAAAACAATTCAGAAGATAAAAATAAAGAAAGCCACACAGGTTTTGTTTTGTTTAAACATAGTATTTTTAAGTAACAATATATCATTTAAACATGTTCTATTAAATAAAACGACACGGGGAGTGGTTAGTCGCAAGCTTTTTGCTGAGTTTATCCTGGCGTCGAATTCATTACTTCACGGCATTAACAGTGACCAATAAGTCAACTAACTTTGGACTTGACCACTTTTATGAAGAAACAGTTACGAAACAGAAGGTCGTCTATTAAGACCTTTCGTGGGCAAATGGTAATGGTCAGCAAACTTGTCGCGTTAGAACAATTACGACTGGTTAGTGAGTTCGATCCTCACTGGTGCGCCATACATTCGGCCTTGTGCCACATCTGAGCTACGCTTGGAAAATAGCTATTAAAAACTTTCGTTTCAAGATCAACATATTTTCAAAAGATTTCCTATGACTTTTTGAAATTCTCTCTACACTTCCAGAATTCAGTATGATTTTTTGTATCCGCTTTTAAGATAAAATAAATTACTTCATTTTCGACCTTCGGTTTGGTTTGGTTTAGTTTGTTTTACGGTATATCAACCTCAATGGATTATTTATTGATTTTTCTTGGTGGTAACACACACACACACACACACACACACACACACACACACAGACGTATCCGCTCTTCAAGGAGTTAGTAAATTGAATTTATTTACAGACATCATAATTTATTGCTGTTGCTAGAGTCTCTGTAGCAAGTACATATTTACGGGGTGCAATTGGCACTAATGCGCTTAACCAGTCTTGCCTTCAGAGTCATTCTTCTCCTAGACTGGTTGCCAACCAATCTAGAGAACCAATTTGCCTTGCTATTTAATCTATAGTTGAGGAGGAGAAGAAAATGATTCCTACCAACGATGTTTTTGTAAAAGTGGATGCAATGAATTTAGCCTGATTTCGAACTCTTTAATTAATCTTTTCGCATTGATAACCTCTGCGCTACGAGCATACGAAAAATGGTGGGTCTAATCTGGAGTAAATTCAAACACATATAGGTGTTGTAGTTTTATTTTTCGTCACTGTATATTGTTTCACCTGTAAAAAAAACTTTAATGAAACTATTATTTACTCCATTTTTAAATGTATCTTTTTGCTTAAATCGCATCTTCAAGGAGCAAAAAGAATCCATCGTATCTTTCTGTGACTCTCGGAGAAACGATCAAAACTGATCAATAAAAAAATTACAAGAAAAACATGAAATTTAAAACAAATGACATTACATGGAATTAAATTTTTTCCATCATTGCCATTGGTACATCGTACCAAATCACTTCATTGTTTGAAAGTAAATTACTTGAGCATGGTGTTTTGTATTGTTCTGCCTGGGATAAAATGTTTTAACTGGTTTCCATATTAAAGATCTGTGTAAGAATCTCATATTTGTTATCTGTCAGTTTGCTTATATTTAGATATTATTCTTCCCCTCTCCCCTTCTCTTTATATATATATATATATATATATATATATAGCAAAAAATCCAAAATTACCTCATGCTGTAATATATGCTCTGTTATAATAAATACATTGAGCTCACTGTGTGGATCAGTGTTAATATTTGATATTACTAGGATCCACGAATTATATACCAACGGATCTATCTATTACCTGTACAATATATATATATATGTTTGAATAAAAAACAGACCACGTTAAGATTCCATGTGATAAGCTATTTCACCATAACCCTTTAACAGGGTTCTGGATCATCAGACTTTACTTCCAAAAAGCTGAAATGAAAAATGAAAAAAGAAATTCACACGTTTTTTGACGGACCTCATCAAGTATACGTAAAATTAATGAAGTGAGGAAGTGAGGTGGGAGAGAGGATATGAGTGTGTCATATAAGACTGACATGTTCTTCCTTTAATGTTGGTCTTATATCTAGATAATCTTCCTTTAATGTCGGTCTTATATCTAGAGACGAGACGCGTTAAATTTGAGCAACATCTAGCCGACACACTGGGGTTAAAAATAGGAAATTGAAATGATACATATGATAAAGGGGTTATGGTGAAATAGCTTATTATATGGAATCTTAACGTGGTCTGTTTTTTATTCAAACATATCTGCTCTGAATTTTACATTGAGCTCTCTGGATATCATTCTCCTCGTGTCTACCCATACGGATTACCTAAGTTTGCATAAACTAAATATATATATATATATATATATATATATATATATATATATATATATATATATATATATTATATATGTAACGGCAAAAAATGTTAAAATCGTGTAATAGCAAAGTTGTCCATTTGTTAGATTAAGCTTTGAACCGGTGTATCTTGGAAATGATTAAAGATATCTTACTGGAATTCTCCGAGGTTTTTATAACACTCTTAGACTCTACTTTGAGCAAAAAGTATTTATAATTACTCTCCTAACTTAACAGAAGAAATCGATCGTGAACGAAAATTAGATGTTCATCATTAATTAATCATAGCTCATGAAGGAGTGATATAATATTCAAATATATACACATATATGATTCCCGGATCATTTTCCAATATATTCAAGATGATCTTCGCTCACCCTTACCTTCTAACTTTCTGTCCTGTAGTAACAAGGTGCCTCGATTTCATTTTCACGTCTTTTTTTTACTGGTCTTTGGATTGTCATAAGTGAAACTCCTCCCTCACGTGCCAGACGCCTTATGGATTGAATTGGATCTTTTCGAATTGATCTTTTTAGCTGTAAGTTAAAATCATTCCTTTTCCTGTTGTGACCTCGTGATCCAGTTTTCCTCTCTATTTTTCTCGCTTTTTGAAACTATTCACCATTCTCTTGATGGTTTTTGAATGGAACTTGAAAGATGGAAGCCAATATTGGTACTATTACTGAAGGCCTCACTGATCTTTTTCCTCTCAACATTGCTCATTTGGGAAAAAAGTGGGGCTGATGGAAATGATTTTAGCCTGTTCTCTCTTTAGCTGAATAACTCAAAGGGTTTTTCAGTGATTCTTACGAAAAATGGTATCAAGATGGCTAAACATCTTATCTAAAAAACTGAGGAAAAAAAACACAATTAGTATAGTGTTTTTATTTTAGATATTTAACATTTTGTGAGATAGACAATTATGATGTTATAAAATTTGGACAGTTTTGCTGTTACACCCGGTATATATGAATTAATAAATTCATTTTTAATCCGACATTTTTGGTACTTTGAACCTGTGTAGCCGCTTGTAGAGAAAAAAACATCGTTTTATCCGTGTATTTTACTAGGGATTCTCCTAAAAAGCATGACGCGGGTTCAATTCCAACCAACGAGCTCATTTTTTACTAAGATTTCTCGAATACGCAGGCCGATGGACGTCTAGCATGAAACAGCCTGTATATATATATATATATATATATATATATATATATATATATATATATATATATATGCGTGTTTGTGTGTATGCGTGTTTGTGTGTATGCGCACGCGCGTGTATGTGTATGTTGTGTGTGTGTGTGCATAAAACCCAAGAAAGCTTAGTGTACATCAATTTTTCAATTATTTTTCTGTTTTCTTTGAAGTGTTTTGATTGGTGGTTCGAAATTATAAATATATTTACCCGCATTTCTTCGCCAAATAATTTCAGCTGCTGTGGCCAGATTTCAGTCTGGTTAGGTTCTTTCTCCACCATCGTATTTTGAATTTTTATTCGTTTCAGCGTTGTATTTGAACTCGAAATTATTTTTATCATAAAAAGATTTACAAAAAATATTTGAAAACTCACCCGAACCTCTTAAGCACAATATGAGAAAAAGAGAATTTATTGATAACATGCGCACGCACACACACACACACACACACACACACACATATATATATATATATATATATATATATATATATATATATGTATATATATATATATGCGATATCTTATATGCATGTATGTATGTATATGTATAACAGGCCACTAGGGTTAGCCAATCTCTAGCTCAGGCGCATTCAGGTTTTATTCAACACCCACAGAGCCCACCTGTGGTTTATACTGCAACTATGCTGAGCAGACCTTAGTTACATTTTCTGGGAAAGAGCGTGTTATCTAGCATGATCAACAATTTGAACAAGGCCAGCACGCTCAAGCCCTCGGCCACGATGACTTGTGACTTTGTGCTAGCACAGCTAGTCTCCTTACTGACAAATCGACCAGGGTGAGATTTGAACCCGGGTTCTCATGCTCAGAATATTCTAAACCACTCGGCCAGATATCTTATATATATATATATATATATATATATATATATATATATATATATATATATATATATATATGAATATATATATATATATATATATATATATATATATATATATATATATATATATATATATATATATATATATATATATATATATATATATATATATATATATATATATATATATATATATATATTATAAATTAATTGATTTAAAATATGTTTTTCCGCTACACAGTTCTAACCATGTTTCAAAAATGTAAGCTAAAAGCTCAGAATTTAATTTTGTAATTAAATTAAAGACATTAGTTCCATTTCATCCTCAAGCGAATTTTGGAGTAACTTTTAAATTTACTGGGTGTTAACGACACAGCTAAAATCACAATTCATGTTTCCATGTTCTTTCTTTTTATTTATATATATGTTTATTGTGAGATACGTAAATATGTTCGACGACTGTCGAAGTCATTCTCAAGATCTGGGTGTTATCCGTGTGACATAGAAGGTTTTTTGGGTGATCTCAGGCCATTTATTTAAAACGAAGTGATTCAAATTAATCCAAAGTGAACTCATGTGTAACATGGTTACACGAAGCTAGGTGTCAGTGTCGCTCTGTCAACGCTATCTGCGCTAATGTTATGTTGAAATGATATTATCGAGATATTGATAGCACAAACCTGATGGAGTTAGACGAAGGAATGTGGGTATTGGTAAGCGACTTCATCTAGTTGGTCCTGTCCAGTCACATACACTAGTCACCAGGAGTGTTTGCGAATTTTGCAATAGAAAAATTGCAGAGACAATTGGTAGCAAGTGTAAAAGAGATTTCTTGCAATAGGATTTCAAATCCCAACAAACAAAATGAAAGAAAATAGAAAATTTATGTTGAACTGGAAATTAACGTTTGGTTAGGGAAAGAGTAACTGGAGATGCCATTTACGGCTAATCAGCCCAAAGCCGTTGGGTAAGCGCAGTGGAGATAGATTTAGGAATGGAATAGTTTCAGGACATTGCCTGATTGCGGTCAACGCCGCCATTTCTCCCCCCCACCCCACTCACTTCATCTTATCAATATATTCTCTCTGGAATTTCTTGAATTTTCAGTCTTTCCTGAATGCTTTCTCTCTCTCTCTCTCTCATTCTCACACTCACACATTCTCTCTCTCTCTCTCTCTCTCTCTCTATATATATATATATATATATATATATATACATGAATCACTGTCGACATTTTGTCAGCCATTTCAACACTCACACGCACTCCATACACTTTCTGCAACTTTGCATAGGTCTCTGTTCAGGTAATATATATATATATATATATATATATATATATGTGTGTGTGTGTTGGTATTTATATATATATATATATATATATATATATATATATATATATTATGGACATTCACGAAATGAACTTAGGAATCAACACTGCGTGTAGGAGGGGAAAATCATGTGTATTGGAAATATATCGGTGTGGATTAAATGAAATATATATGCGTTCATTTTTTCCAACTTCTAATGAACTAAAAAGGAACTTTTTAGTATGTATTCAACGCGTCATATTTTTCCGATCTACGCAGTTTCGTGGTAATATGTCCACTTTTCATGGGGTTAATCCGTATATTAAATATTTCAAATTTTTTTTAACGAATTCCTTGAAAAGTGGACATATTACCGCGAAACTGAAGAGTCGGGGTTACAGTTAAGTAATTCTTTTGTATATATAAATAATAATATTATCAATGCTCGTATTTTGAGTACTATATAAAAGATATCTGCTTCATTTTTAAATCTTAAATTAGCGACTGCGAAATCAAAATCATAAAGCAGGCACAAAAACCTATATTATTCCATAATGCTTACCTATGGACCAAAAGAAATAACACAGAATTTAACATTGCTATAAGGGTATTTGATTCTGCCGGGCTATTGAAATTGTTGGAATCTTGTTATTGTGGTGACTAAGATTTATTTTCGACATCAAGGACACCGGACTTTATAGAGATGACGGTGTAATTCTCTTTCGTAAAACAAGTCCAAGATTTATAGAGCCACTGCGAAAGGAACTGATAAAATTTGTCAGAGATCATGAGCATATTACCATAACCAACAATGCTAATGTGATGAAGTTTCTCAATGTGACCGTGGATATGAATACTGGTTATTACAAACCATCTATCAAAGATCTATATAACCGCAGATACATCAGTAAAAAATCCAAACAGCCTTATAACATTCCAGATAATTTACATAAATCAGTCCAAGTTAGATTATCTACCAAGTCCAGTAATAAGTAAATATTTGATAATAATAAAATTAAATATATAAAGGCTTTAGAACTAAGCAACCGTAATGTATATTTAGAGTATTTAAAAAAAATAGGTAAAAATAAACAGAAACACGGGCGTAACATAATATGATGTAATCCACCTTTTAATCGTAATGTCAAACAAATATCGGAAGAATTTTCCTAAATTTAATTCATAAGCACTTCAATCATTCACCAACACTAAAAAATATTTTAAAAAAATAATGTTACGATCAGCTGCGTTAATAACATTGATAAATCAATATCCCGACATAAGACTATTATATTAAACGGATACATGTCCAGTAAAGACAACAAAATTTATTTAAAAAAGTAAATGTAACTGCCGAAAATATACGATTCGTCACTTTAACAGCAAATGTATGACTGATAATATTGCATACCGAGCTAACATACATTTCGGTAACGATGTTAAATTTTATTTCGGTTCCACTGAAAATCTTTTGTGATGTGAATGAACACTTGTTATCACTTTTGTAATGTTCGTTGTAGTAGAGAGTTTATAATCGCAGATACAGCTATAGTGCGCCGTTGAACAATGCTGGTGTCAGACACATTCAAATAATCTCACACTAATAGTACTTGCTCGATAATACTCACTCGAATAGTAATCCGTATAGTGATCCGAATAGAGAAATAGTAGTAGAGAAGAGAATAGATAATAGCGGTCTGTATAGTATAGAGGATAGACTAGAAATGCGATCGTTAGTCGTCACGATATTTTCTAATTATGCGTTCCATGAGTAGGCCACAATTCAGTAATGGGATCGCCTGGCGATCTATGTTCAAACTCAAGTGTCGGCAGCGACAGTTTATTTCTATATAACAAAATCCTTGGAAATTTCGTTTCTACCATCATTGAATGACTTTAGGAAATATAAGATACATAAAAAGTACTGCTCTCTCCAAACATTTCTGTCAATTTAAGGATGATAGTAATACACCCATAATTAAGTGGAATATTATAACAAAAGTCAAATCTTACAACGAGAAAGGCGATAAATTTGTTGAAAAATTAATTATTTGAAAACATTTAAATAATCCTAGATTATTAAACAAGAGAAATAATATTGATGGTGACATGTCGGCATAAAAATAAATATATGTTAAAATACGTTGATCCCGATTAATTTTTAATGTAAATTATGGCATTTCTCTTTTACTATCTATTTTCCCAAATTTTCTGATGTTTTTTTTTAATTTTAATGCATTTTTTTTAAGTAATATATATATATATATATATATATATATATATATATATATATATATATATATATATGTGTGTGTGTGTGTGTGTGGTGTGTGTATCTATAGAGAGAGAGAGAGAGAGAGAGATAGATAGATAGATAGATGTAATTCTTGTTTATTTTAAAATCGAAATATATTTTTAAAATAAAATTGTCATCCCCATATAATATATGGACTACGACAAACTTTGCGTTAACCTTATATTTTTTTAATTTAAATTACGTAACGGTCAGCGTTCTGCGTCATATATATATATATATATATATATATATATATATATATATATATATATTTATTTATTTATTTATATATATATATATATATATATATATATATATATATATATATATAGTTTAAACGTTATTATTAGTGGATACTCGTATTTGAGTAGACGCTCTGTTTATATATTAAACAGTATATTTATTTATTTATTTTTACAATGTAGAGATGTTAGCATCAAACCAAGTTTTTGTTCTTGTGTATCTCCTTTCCATAGGTAAGGATAGCATCCTTGAAGAATTTCTTTGAAAGGAGTCCCATTTGTCTTCCAAACACTGTGTTGAATCAGTGGGAACGTTCTGCATATGCTCTTCTCTAAGAATTTCTGTGTTTTATCTGGATAGACGGGTTAATTTTCAACTGGCATTTCTTCTTTGAATGTTAGAAATTATTAAGTTTTAACATGTTTATGGGGTTATATTATTATGGGGTTATATTATTATGGGGTTATATTGTTCTATTTCAAATAGTTTGAGCTTTTCAGCCCGGGAAACGGCCGTTACCTTGCGGTCATATGCAAACACGAAAAAGGCATGGAAGTAAATTCAGACCGAAAATTCAAAGACTTGGCTGTTAACACTGATAACCACCCGGCAACTCCTGCGGCCAAACCGACCCCAAATGTCATATATATATATATATATATATATATATATAGCAAAAAATCCAAAATTACCTCATGCTGTAATATATGCTCTGTTATAATAAATACATTGAGCTCCCTGTGTGGATCAGTGTTAATATTTGATATTACTAGGATCCACATGCATTATATACCAACGGATCTATTACCTGTACAATATATATATATATATATATATAGATAAACCTAGTGAGCCAGACAAACCTATCCAGGTTTCACCTAAGCGGATTTTGTTAGTTGTTTACTCGTGTCGGGTTTTTTTCTTTGGGCTTCAAACCTGTATCTGTGCGATTTTTTCGACAGACTTTCATGTTTCTAGCTCTTTCTTTTTTTTTTTAAAAACCTTTTTTTCCCCCGAGATTGATTTGATTATTGGCAAATCAAAAATTTGAAGGTTTTTCGAAACGAGTATAGTTACCTATATATATATATATATATATATATATATATATATGCGCATGTGTATGTTTGAGTGTGTAAAAATTGATTTGCTTAGGTTAAGTCCTTCAGAGGACGAAATGCGTCGGATAAGATAAGTTTCCCCTTTGTCTTTATATATATATATATATATATATATGTGTGTGTGTGTGTGTGTGTGAGTTAACGTATCAAATAATGTACTAGCTTAAAAGCCACCCTCTGGGCGGAATTTAAGCTAGCTCCTGTGGAGGGCTCTTGACTGAGCCTTCATCACAATAGGTAAAGAGGAGGAGATGCAATAGGCAACAATAAACTCAGTCAGTCAGTTGTACACGCTTAGGCGATCATGTATCTTTCGATACATGGCTAATGAGGCAGTTTTTTTCTCCGCAGTAGGTTCCCATTTCTTTCTTTCATCCTAGGCTATAGAACACGGTCTGTCCTGCTATTTACCCATAACTGGGGCAGAAGAATAGAATTCATATCTTTTCCTGGAATTCGAACTCGGCTCTCCGGCTCCTCAATCCGAGCCGCTATTCATTACTCCACCGTGCCTCCACATAAATTGCAGAAATCGAAACTGATCACTGCATTTACTACATTAAAGTTTAAGCTTACCTTTTAAAAATTCAACTATAATTCTTCTGCGGCACTTAATTTAAAAACAATTTGATGTACTTAGGTCCTTATTTTCCGTAAAAGCAATTATTTTTTTATTTCATGGATGACTTTCGCTGGATTTCTTAATTAATTTCCATTATTCTCAAATTTATTTATAATTTATAAAAATTGTTATCGTATAAAGAAATTCGTCACAAAAAATTAAGTGCAAAAATCGTCAAAAACAATGGCAGTAACGAAAATTTTTGAATCCAAAATTTCAGTATTGCGGGTCCAGATCTTGACTGGAATATTTTTGTAACAATTGAGGGAAAGGGTAGAAAATAACGCTGACCCAGCCGCCCAAATTCACGTTATATTTGTTTTGGGAAAGAGAATAAGAAACTTTAGTTCAATATAAATTATGAGAGACAGACATGAGTTACGGGCAACATTAGTCGTGTAGAATTTTTTTTTTTGTATTTTATTTCATTTTTAACGCCACTACCAAAATAGCCATTTTGTTTTAACATTTCTGGTATCTTGTTAGGTAATGGTGTTGATTTCTGAAACCATCATTTGATAAGACACCAGTGTTGAAACAAAATGGCTATTTTTTAAGTGATGTTATAATATGCTTATGTTATGATTTTTGAATAAATACTATTTGTTCTATTCTTTTAAGAATAGTGTTTTTGGTTACTGGAATTTTATTCCGTCTATATCATTTCTACACTTGTATATATATATATATATATATATATATATATATATATATATAATTAACAAATCGGAAATTTCAGAAAACCATGGTAATTTTTTATATTTCGCGAGATCGATAAAATTCGGTTTCGTTTCGTCAGACCTTGCGGTTTCAAAACAATGGGTGGATTCAAAAATTCTTCCAGGAATCAACCGAAAAACGAAATGAAAAACAAGATTAACGGAAGTTGTGTTTTAAGATAGTTACATAGAGTAGGAAGGGGAGAGGGAGATGTTTCTAAGAGATACGATTGTTGTGGCGTTGACCTCTCATTCACCAGACAAGAGAAATATGTGTGTTTGTGTGTGTGTGTGGGGGGATTTTTTTTAAAGAATATCACTGCGCACTAGTAATAGTTTTGTTGACTGTATTGGTCATTTATATATGATTACATATATAACTTTAAGTATTATGTTTTATGTTCAAATATATGAATTTTTTTATGTTCAAATATCTGAACACGTGTTTGATGCATTCTGTAGAATATTTATACATTGGTTGGCTTTTTTTTTTACCCGAGATGAAAGGAAGTATCTTTTATGTTTACCTTAATGAGAACATGACTCAATAAAAGAGATCAAAATTCGATCGAATCTGGAATTTTCTAATTTATGAAGAAATAAGCAGGTGCACATTCTGTGAAACAAAAAAATTACTTTCTCAGCAATTACAACTTTTACAGTTTGGCATTTTATGCTCAGATAAAGAGGCAAATATACATTTCGTATTCTGCTCATTAAAATCGTGTTTATGCGTAGATATTAAAAGATGTAATTTTAACAAATAACGCTTATACGAAGTGAATATGCAGGTGCCAGCCAATAAAAGCTAATGACTTCAAATAGTAAAAAATAATCTTTTACATTAGATAAATAAATGAAAATCACTTGTCTTATGAAATAATATTCTATTTACAAGGTTTAAGGATTTCCTCAAAAATTTTCTTTCGGTATAGATTGATTGTTTGTTTAACGACACATCAACACCTTATGCCGATATTTAATTTTCTTGGGAGCCTTGAAGTAATAAAAATAGTAAATATGTTATTCTGTTTTCACAACTGAATACATGGTAGATAATATCTGCCTATATTTCTGAAATGAGGTATTGTAACTATTTACACTATTTACATGGTTCGAGCTGTTGTCCTTATCTTTGTTGTTATATTCATGACGTTTCGGCCGTGGTACGCTTCGGCTTTCTTCAGGTGATTGGAATTACCCAAAGACACCCAAAGAGTTGTGAGTTCAATACCTGGCCACAGCAGAGGGAAAAAGAAAAAAAAAAAAAAAAAAAACTTGAAGAGTTGAGTAAAGGGAAATAATTGACATATCCGAAAGAGGCATGGCACGTGGAACTAGAACAATCTACTCCGGTGGAAGAAATTGTCGGACATTATGTAGTGATTTTCTAACCGTAGCTTAAATGCGGCACAAGACCGAAAGTATGAGGCACCCAGTGAGGATCGAACTCACTAATCAATCGTAATTTTTCTAGCGAGACAAGGTTGCTAACCGTTATAGCATATCGAGGTGCCCTAATGATTTTCTAAGTGTAGCTTAGATGTGGCACAAGGCCGAAAGCGTGGAGCACCCAGTAAGGACCGAACTCACTAATCAGTCGTAATATTCTAGCGAGACAAACTTGCCAACTGTTACATCATGTCGAGGTAATCAATTCTCGCATATTATATGGATTAAAGTAATGAAAGAGTTTTACCATGTTGGGTGGTTGATTTTGTTTAGCGGCATATCAACACCTCTATGGGTTATTTAATGCTGAAATCTAAATATTTTAAAAATTTATTGCTGGTGATATTTCTTTTCGGAAAAGTATTGATGGTATTTTTACTATAAAAATGTATTTCTATACTTTCATAGTTTTTTGTTTTGTTTCGGGGGTTCACTGTTTTCCTATAGCAGGGACCCTAACAGATGCTGCCACCCAGATCAGGGTGGACCTGGGTACAATAGCAATGAAGAGATGGTTCCACACTCCTCAAAATTCCCCAATCTCCAGAGGTCTTGCTACTGGATGTAGTTTTTCGACATACTCAGCACTTCCAACATAGAGGAGAATGATTGGTCGGAACATCTTTGAAGGTTTCATTAACTGGATTTCGATCGGTATATTTTGGCGTTTCTTTTGAAATCTGGTTACAGAAGAACATTCCGGAAATAACTGTTACAGTTATTCAATAGTCTGGGATAATATTAAACCATATTATCTCAACATTGAAATAGTCTATCAAACTTTAGATAAGAAAGGTGGAGCTCAGGCCGTTGCTTTTGACAGAGTTTGGCATACTGGTCTTTTGCACAAGTTGAAAGGTTTTAGCAATTCTAGACGAATTTTTGATCGGATTCTTATAAAAAATTAAAGTTATCTTGAACGGCCACTCCTCTAAATCATTTTACAGTAATGCAGGTGTCTACCAAGGATCTATCCTTGGACATATTTAGCTCCTAATTTTTATCAACGACCATCTCGATGACATCAGTTCTCAACTTCGTACCTATGCTGATGACCCAACTATTTACTACTGTTTTAATGGTAACTCTTATAGGTTCGATGGGGTCAAATTGAGAGCTGATAAAAAATGAGCATCAGTCAGCTTTTAACTAGGGTAAGAAATGCTTTGTTATTTTTGATGCTCACAAAACGAAACTACTCTTTTAATAATCTTAAAGGACCTTGATAACATACAGCAGATTGATTTATTGCTTCATTTCGGGATAACGTTTTTGCTGACATGAAGTGGAAAGATTATATCGAATCAATTGCTAGATATGCTGCTAGGAAAGTTGGTTCACTGTGTCGTGTTAGACAATTTTCTCCCGCCAGAATCTATCTTACATATTTACTCGCCTACCATTCATCCATGTATTGCATGTTGGTGGCACACCTGGTCTAGTGCTTTTGCAATGTGTTCAGGCATTATTAATAAAATGCAATAAAATCTGCGATATTACTGTTCCTGGCCTGGCATCTCGGGTCCAGGCAAAATTCCACTGTTGTAATATAACTTCTCTGAGCCGTTTCTATGAATATTTTTCTGATGAGCTTTCCTCTACTGTACCTCGACTTTACGAATTTAAGGTCAATACTAGATTGGCAACTTAGTCTTATCTTTTGAAATTGATAGATGTAAGTATTGAAATGGTAAAAAAAAAAAACACTTCTTAGCTCTTTTCATGGAATAAGAAGATTTTTAAGTTATTAATGTTCAGATTATTATTGCCATTAAAAATTTACTGTAAACTAAAATATACTTTTTTTTACGGCGGTTCGTTTTTTTTTTGACATTGTGATCAAGGACCTGTATGTAAATGTTATTGTCGAAAAAAGGGATTCAGTAAGCTGATTTCAAGTTCCGGCTAAGGCTGTAGTGTTCACTTTAAACTAAATTCTACAGGTACAGCATTAATTTGTTTCTTCTCCCCGAACTATGGATGAAATAAGAGAACAGATTGTATTGTTTAACCTTCGCAGGTCAAATATTTTACCAAAAAGCGCTAGAAGACTAAAAGGCAAATAGTTCAAAGAATCAACTGATTCAGCGGAACTATGGAAGAGCATTTTCAAATTTCCTGGAAAGGAAGAAATAGTAGATAATTTATTGTAGAACTGAAAGACAACAGGAGCTAATATTTTTAAGAGGATTGTGGGAACATCATCGTGTCCACGTGCTTTGTAATGTTAAAGTTATCAAATTCATCAGTAGAAACCGTGGGCGGAATTATGTGCATAGAATGCAGTAGAAACTCAGTCCTAATTGGAAGTCAGCAAATATAGCCCAGATGAGAAAAGAGGAGAATTGGAAGAGAATTTACGAGCAAAGCATTCTGCTTTATCAATAGATTATATCATTTCAAAATGAATGAAAAACGGGGGATTGAAGGAGAACCTTATTTGACACAATACTACAGAGCAGCTAGTAGTCAAAAAGATCAAACCTGTGAGGGGCAATATTGTCCCTCATTCTATCAGCGAACGAAGCATAAGTCTAATCGAAGACACGTGTGTAAATATTACGAGCGACCAGAAAGAGGCTTCTGTTGTGATCAGAGACATCGCGTTGGTATAGCCGGAAAAAGTGATTCATGTGGGCTATAGCGGTTGAACAAGGAGGTATGAACCAAGAAAAAGATTGTGGTTTCACTAGGTATTTCTGAGATGATGTAAAGGCTCTGATGCCGGTATTATCCCAAGAAGAAACCTCACTAAAATTATTCAATAGGAATATTAGAATCATACTGTAAAGGCGTCACGAAGAATATCATGAAATGAATCCCAGTGTAGAAAAATTCAATAGATTTAAGTTATTTAAACTCAAAAACTAATTAATTTTTGTGCTGGCGCCGGCTCCAAAAATGTGAATTTCTATATTCATATATATTAACCAATCATCAACGACATATGAGACACGCGTCATTCTTTGAATTTGCAAACAATAAATATTTGTTGTTTGGTACGAAATTTTGGAAGATCACTTCAGAATATGATCAGCAATGGTGTTAAAATGGATATTTAAAAATTGGGAAATATTTATTAACTAATAAAATTGAGATTAATAAACCTAATTTTTTTTCTGGGGCCATTTTTTCATTATAAAAATGATAGATGTATTTTTCTTATAAAAATGATAGATGTAACTATAACTATACAACTTATATATATAACTTTGTTATACAAAAACTGAAATTCTCACACTTAAGAAACTCACATTTTTGGCACATTTATTCCAATATATTATATTACAAAAATGCTTAGCGATATTGACACATAAAAAAAAAAAAACATGTAGACCAAGTGTGTTTACGAGTGCCAACAGTTAGATATCACAACCGCTTATTAATGTTGCCGATCGCTACAATTTATACGCATACATAAAACAACGTATATCTGTGTCACACACATACTCATTTGTAGACGCATTCTGTTTCTTTTATACTAACGCAAGTTAATTCAGTTTTACTGTAAAAAAGATACACAAAATATTTTGTGCTTAGTTGTTTCGTAAAGAAACTTTGTAATTCATTTCTTTCAATTTGAAAGAAAATAATACTCAAATAAATTTGGAAAGACGTGTTGAAGATATAGAGTTGCTCGAAAAGAGCCAGGAGAGGAGGCAAAGAAAAATATATTTGTGATTATTTTGGATAAACGAGATTAGTACAGGTGACACATCTCTCAAAGTGTGCAGCTTTGTTATTTTTCTGTCGATTCAGTGATTTATGATTTTAAATGTCAGAGTCATGCTTAATATATTGGCAGAACTAATCAAAGGTTGGCGGTGAGGATTGATCGACACATACCAAATCAGATTAGTAGAGGGTAGAATGACAATTTCTTTACGTTTTTTAATATTTTTCCTGTAATTGACAAAGATCTAATAATGTTTTCCTTGTCTTTTACCAGAGCTGTTTTCACATTAGTCCGCATAGGACATTTGGTTTACCCTTTGTGATTGCTTGAGACTATATATATTAAGTCTAAGCAACCCCACCCCCCCGCGTAAGTAAAAAGAATAGCTGCTATGGCTAAATGAAATCTGTCTGATTCATACTGTTGAGGCTTTGGTTGTTTTTCTTCTTCCTCCTTTTTTAGAATTTTGCTCATGTTTACATGTTTTGTCCTCGATTGATCTCTCACGATAACCGACTTAGAAATTTTGTTTTTTTTATATTTTTCGATTAACTTTTTCACGACATGCAATATTTTTCCACTCCTTAGTTTTAATATATTTGTATATATTAGCATATAATTTTAAAACGAAGGCCATAATAAAAGTCATTCTTGCTAATAACATATTTTCAGTTAATTTTTTCAAAATCAATTTTTGTTCACAACTAAGCAATAATTTTTTTGTGAAGTGTTAAAGTGAAGAATCACTTTGTAAAACTAATATGCTAACAAGCATTTATAGCATTAATATTTACAAATTGAACTAATCATGAAGAAGTTGGAGAAAGAGTTCGTCTGGTATCAGAATGGCTGTCGAATTTTGGAGAGAAAATTGATGTGACCTTTGTAGAAGTCGATGGAACGAAATTTCTGCTTACTTTTAGGTCACTAGAGACTTTGGAAAAGAATTTTTACTGTTGGCGGGAGAAGATTTTATTAGTTGAAGTCATTTATTTTATTTTTTTACCCGGAGGTTATGCTACTTGTGCACAAAAACGTTTTTACTCATTTATGTTTTAGCCACAGAAGAGTCAAATCCTGTATTCGCGACCAGTGCACTATAAATTTAATCAGGGTGGTTTGACTGTAGGCTTTTATTGGTGCTGCTGATAAGAGTAAATGCATCTTCTTTCTACCGTTGGCAAAAAATGACAGTGTTGGGTAATATATTGATTAATTGATTCGTCATTTACGGGTTACCAACCATGCGCAGGTTATTTAAAACCAAAAAATATTTTTAGATTGTAAGAATTTTTTGGTGACAATAATTGTTTACTGGTAAAAGTGTTACTAATTAACTCATAGGTGGGGGCGAAGTCGGTAGATTCATATATTTCCCAAGGGTATGTGTGCATAAAAAAATATAAGGAACACAAATGGAATTGAAACTCGACTCCCCGATTAACAATTCCGAGCCATTATGCATTACACCACCCACACATTCAAGCTTACAGACATGGTATTCACAAGGGGGTCATTTATCTAAATAGTGACCAGGCTTAACTTCAGCGATTGTTCGGGAATATGTAGTGGAATGCTATAATAGCTATAAGTCTCTTACAAGTTGTAATACATTCCAGAAATAGGTTCACATTGAGTTGACAATATTGTAGGGGAATAACACGAACAAAAAAATTTTGAAATTAGGTTCAAGAATAGAATGGACCTTGTCGAAAGCTGATCACATTGTAAGAAGAGAATGACTGTGTTGGTTGAGACTATCATATTTGTAGTTACAAAGAATTTTCTGAGACTATTGGATATTTGTAGTTGGATGTCAGAAGAGAATAGGCTTGGTCGAGTTGAGACTATTGGATATTTGCAGTTGGATGCCAGAAGAAATGGCTTGGTCGAGTTGAATTGGATATTTGCAGTTGGATGTCAGAGAATAGGGCTTGGTCGAGTTGAGACTGGTTGATATTTGTTGGATGCCAGAAGAATAGGGCTTGGTCGAGTTGAGACTATTGGATATTTGCAGTTGGATGTCAGAAGAGAATAGGCTTGGTCGAGTTGAGACTATTGGATATTTGTAGTTGGATGCCAGAAGAGAATGGACCTTGTCGAGTTGAGACTATTGGATATTTGTAGTTGGATGCCAGAAGAGAATAGGCTTGGTCGAGTTGAGACTATTGGATATTTGTAGTTGGATGCCAGAAGAGAATAGGCTTGGTCGAGTTGAGACTATTGGATATTTGTTGGATTGGATGTCCTATTGATATTTGATGAAAGAGAATAGGCTTGGTCGAGTTGAGACTATTGGATATTGCAGAAGAGAATAGTTGGATGTCAGACTATTGAGAATGGAAGAGAATTTGTCGAGTTGAGACTATTGGATATTTGTAGTTGGATGTCAGAAGAGAATAGGCCTTGTCGAGTTGAGACTATTGGATATTTGTAGTTGGATGCCAGAAGAGAATAGGCTTGGTCGAGTTGAGACTATTGGATATTTGTAGTTGGATGCCAGAAGAGAATAGAGATGTCAGTCGAGTTGAGACTATTGGATATTTGTGGTTGGATGCCAGAGACTATTGAATTTGGAGTTGGATGTCAGAAGAGAATGGTCGAGTTGAGACTATTGGATATTTGTAGTTGGATGCCAGAAGAGAATAGGCTTGTTTAGTCGAGTTTGAGACTATTGGATATTTGTAGTTGGATGCCAGAAGAGAATAGGCTTGGTCGAGTTGAGACTATTGGATATTTGTAGTTGGATGCCAGAAGAGAATGGACCTTGGTCGAGTTGAGACTATTGGATATTTGTAGTTGGATGTCAGAAAGAGAATAGGCTTGGTCGAGTTGAGACTATTGGATGTTTGTAGTTGGATGCCAGAAGAGAATAGGCTTGGTCGAGTTGAGACTATTGGATGTTGGTCGAGTTGCTATTGGATGTTTGTAGTTGGACCTTTGGTCGAGTTGAGACTATTGGATATTTGTAGTTGGATGCCAGAAGAGAATAGGCTTGGTCGAGTTGAGACTATTGGATATTTGTAGTTGGATGCCAGAAGAGAATAGGCTTGGTCGAGTTGAGACTATTGGATATTTGTAGTTGGATGCCAGAAGAGAATTTGGTCGATTGAGACTATTGGATATTTGTAGTTGGATGCCAGAAGAGAATAGGATGTGGTCGAGTTGAGACTATTGGATATTTGTAGTTGGATGCCAGAAGAGAATAGGCTTGGTCGAGTTGAGACTATTGGATATTTGTAGTTGGATGTCAGAAGAGAATGGGCAGTTGAGACTATTGATATTTGTAGTTGGATGCCAGAAGAGAATGGTCGAGTTGAGACTATTGGATATTTGTAGTTGGATGCCAGAAGAGAATAGGCTTGGTCGAGTTGAGACTATTGGATATTTGTAGTTGGATGCCAGAAGAGAATAGGCTTGTCGAGTTGAGACTATTGGATATTTGTAGTTGGATGTCAGAAGAGAATGGACCTTGTCGAGTTGAGACTATTGGATATTTGTGGTTGGATGCCAGAAGAGAATGGGCCTTGTCGAGTTGAGACTATTGGATATTTGTGGTTGGATGCCAGAAGAGAATAGGCTTGGTCGAGTTGAGACTATTGGATATTTGTAGTTGGATGCCAGAAGAGAATAGGCTTGGTCGAGTTGAGACTATTGGATATTTGTAGTTGGATGCCAGAAGAGAATGGACCTTGTCGAGTTGGATGCCACTATTGGATATTGGATATTTGTAGTTGGATGCCAGAAGAATAGGATGTCAGAAGAGAATCCTTTGTTTAGTTGAGACTATTGGATATTTGTAGTTGGATGCCAGAAGAGAATGGACCTTGGTCGAGTTGAGACTATTGGATATTTGTGGTTGGATGCCTAGAAGAGAATAGTTGGATGCCAGAAGGAGAATAGGCTTGGTCGAGTTGAGACTATTGGATATTTGTAGTTGGATGCCAGAAGAGAATAGGCTTGGTCGGTTGAGACTATTGGATATTTGTAGTTGGATGCCAGAAGAGAATAGGCTTGGTCGAGTTGAGACTATTGGATATTTGCGGTTGGATGCCAGAAGAGAATAGGCTTGGTCGAGTTGAGACTATTGGATATTTGTAGTTGGATGCCAGAAGAGAATAGGCCTTGGTCGAGTTGAGACTATTGGATATTTGTAGTTGGATGCCAGAAGAGAATTGGTCGAGTTGAGACTATTGGATGTTGAGTTGAAGACTTGGTTGGATATTGGATATTTGTAGTTGGATGCCAGAAGAGAATAGGTTGAGACTTGGTCGAGTTGGAGACTAGTTGGATATTTTGTAGTTGGATGCCAGAAGAGAATAGGCTTGGTCGAGTTGAGACTATTGGATATTTGTAGTTGGATGCCAGTTAGGATGTCAGACTATTGATATGTTGTAGTTGGATGTCATGGACCTTGTCGAGTTGAGACTATTGGATATTTGTTAGGATGTCAGAAGAGAATAGGCTTGGTCGAGTTGGACTATTGGATATTTGTAGTTGGATGCCAGAAGAGAATAGGCTTGGTCGAGTTGAGACTATTGGATATTTGTAGTTGGATGCCAGAAGAGAATAGGCTTGGTCGAGTTGAGACTATTGGATATTTGAAGAGAATAGGCTTGGTCGAGTTGGATGCCAGAAGAGAATAGAATAGAGACTTGGTCGAGTTGGATGACTATTGGATATTGGATATTTGTAGTTGGATGCCAGAAGAGAATAGGCTTGGTCGAGTTGAGACTATTGGATATTTGTAGTTGGATGCCAGAAGAGAATGGGCTTGGTCGAGTTGAGACTATTGGATATTTGTAGTTGGATGCCAGAGAATAGGCTTGGTCGAGTTGAGACTATTGGATATTTGTTGGATTGGATGGCCAGTTGGAGACTATTGGATATTTGTAGTTGGATGCCAGAAGAGAATGGGGCTTGGTCGAGTTGAGACTATTGGATATTTGTAGTTGGATGCCAGAAGAGAATAGGCTTGGTCGAGTTGAGACTATTGGATATTTGTAGTTGGATGACAGAAGAGAATAGGCTTGGTCGAGTTGAGACTATTGGATATTTGTAGTTGGATGCCATGTCAGAGAATGGATATTTGAGTTGGATGCCAGAAGAGAATGGCTTTCGAGTTGAGACTATTGGATATTTGTAGTTGGATGTCAGAAGAGAATGGGCTTGGTCGAGTTGAGACTATTGGATATTTGTAGTTGGATGCCAGAAGAGAATAGGCTTGGTCGAGTTGAGACTATTGGATATTTGTAGTTGGATGCCAGAAGAGAATAGGCTTGGTGAGTTGAGACTATGGATATTTGTAGTTGGATGCCAGAATAGGCTTGGTCGAATATGGATATTTGTAGTTGGATGGTCGAGTTGAGACTAGTTGGATATTGGATATTTGTAGTTGGATGCCAGAAGAGAATAGGCTTGGTCGAGTTGAGACTATTGGATATTTGTAGTTGGATGCCAGAAGAGAATAGGCTTGGTCGAGTTGAGACTATTGGATATTTGTAGTTGGATGCCAGATGCCAGAGAGAATGGGCTTGGTCGAGTTGAGACTCGTAGTTGGATGTGAAGAGAATAGGCTAGTTGAGACTATTGGATATTTGTAGTTGGATGCCAGAAGAGAATGGGCTTGGTCGAGTTGAGACTATTGGATATTTGTAGTTGGATGCCAGAAGAGAATAGGCTTGGTCGAGTTGAGACTATTGGATATTTGTAGTTGGATGCCAGAAGAGAATAGGCTTGGTCGAGTTGAGACTATTGGATATTTGCAGTTGCATGTCAGAAGAGAATGGACCTTGTCGAGTTGAGACTATTGGATATTATAGTTGGATGTCAGAAGAATGAATAGGCTTGGTCGAGTTGAGACTGGATATTTGTAGTTGGATGTTGTTAGTTTGGATATTTGTAGTTGGATGAAGAGAATAGGCTTGGTCGAGTTGAGACTATTGGATATTTGTAGTTGGATGCCAGAAGAGAATAGGCTTGGTCGAGTTGAGACTATTGGATATTTGTAGTTGGATGCCAGAGAATAGGTCAATGAGTTGGTCGAGTTGAGACTATTGGATATTTGTAGTTGGATGCCAGAAGAGAATAAACCTTGGTCGAGTTGAGACTATTGGATGTTTAGTTGGATGCCAGGAGAATGGGCGAGTTGGAGAGAATGGTCGAGTTGAGGACTATTGGATATTTGTAGTTGGATGCCAGAAGAGAATAGGCTTGGTCGAGTTGAGACTATTGGATATTTGTAGTTGGATGCCAGAAGAATAGGCTTGGTCGAGTTGGGACTATTGGATATTTGTAGTTGGATGCCAGAAGAGAATAGGCTTGGTCGAGTTGAGACTATTGGATGTTTTGTATTGGATGCCAGAAGAGAATATTGGATTGGTCGTTAGTTGAAGAGACTATTGGATATTTATTTGTTAGTTGGATGCCAGAAGAGAATAGGCTTGGTCGAGTTGAGACTATTGGATATTTGTAGTTGGATGCCAGAAGAGAATAGGCTTGGTCGAGTTGAGACTATTGGATATTTGACCAAAGAAGATGAATTGGTATTGAGTTTGATATTTGACTAGAATGGAATGGATATTGGATTTTGTGGTTGAAGACTTGGATGCCAGGATGTAGAGAATAGGCTTGGTCGAGTTGAGACTATTGGATATTTGTAGTTGGATGCCAGAAGAGAATGGAAACTTGGTCGTAGTTGGATGCCAGAAGAGACTATTGGATATTTATTTGTAGTTGGATGCCAGAAGAGAATAGGCTTGGTCGAGTTGAGACTATTGGATATTTATGTGAGTTGGATGCCAGAAGAGAATAGGCTTGGTCGAGTTGAGACTATTGGATATTTGTAGTTGGATGCCAGAAGAGAATAGACCTGGTCGAGTTGAGACTATTGGATATTTGTAGTTGGATGCCAGAAGAGAATAGGCTTGGTCGAGTTGAGACTATTGGATTGGATGCCAGAAGAGAATTGGCTTGGAGTTGGATGGATATTTGTAGTTGGATGCCAGAAGAGATGGACTTGGTCGAGTTGAGACTATTGGATATTTGTAGTTGGATGCCAGAAGAGAATAGGCCTTCAGAGTTGAGACTATTGGATATTTGAGACTATTGGATATTTGGATGCCAGAAGAGAATAGGCTTGGTCGAGTTGAGACTTGAGACTATTGGATATTTGTAGTTGGATGCCAGAAGAGAATAGGCTTGGTCGAGTTGAGACTATTGGATATTTGTAGGTTGGATGCCAGAAGAGAATAAGGCTTGGTCGAGTTGAGACTATTGGATATGTTGGCGTGGTCGAGTTGGATGGATATTTGTAGTTGGATGAAGAATAGGCTTGGTCAGTTAGGACTATTGGATATTTGTAGTTGGATGCCAGAAGAGAATAGGCTTGGTCGAGTTGAGACTATTGGATATTTGTAGTTGGATGCCAGAAGAGAATAGGCTTGGTCGAGTTGAGACTATTGGATATTGCATGTCAGTTGGATGCCAGAAGAGAATAGGCTTGGTCGAGTTGGAGACTATTGGATATTTGTATGTTGGATGAAGAGAGAATGGACCTTGGTCGAGTTGAGACTATTGGATATTTGTAGTTGGATGCCAGAAGAGAATAGGCCTTGGTCGAGTTGAGACTATTGGATATTTGTAGTTGGATGCCAGAAGAGAATAGGCTTGGTCGAGTTGAGACTATTGGATATTTGTAGTTGGATGCCAGAAGAGAATAGGCTTGGTCGAGTTGAGACTATTGGATATTTGTAGTTGGATGCCAGAAGAATAGGCTTGGTCGAGTTGAGACTATTGGATATTTGTAGTTGGATGCCAGAAGAGAATGGACTTTGTCGAGTTGAGACTATTGGATATTTGTAGTTGGATGCCAGAAGAGAATGGACCTTGGTCGAGTTGAGACTATTGGATATTTGTAGTTGGATGCCAGAGAGAATAATTGGTCGAGTTGAGACTATTGGATATTGCAGTTGGATGCCAGAAGAGAATAGGCTTGGTCGAGTTGAGACTATTGGATATTTGTAGTTGGATGCCAGAAGAGAATGGGCTTGGTCGAGTTGAGACTATTGGATATTTGTAGTTGGATGCCAGAAGAGAATAGGCTTGGTCGAGTTGGACTATTGGATATTTGTAGTTGGATGCCAGAAGAGAATAGGCTTGGTCGAGTTGAGACTATTGGATATTTTGTAGTTGGATGCCAGAAGAGAATAGGCTTGGTCGAGTTGAGACTATTGGATATTTGTAGTTGGATGCCGAGTTGAGACTATTGATATTTGAATAGGAGAATAGGCTTGGTCGAGTTGAGACTATTGGATATTTGTAGTTGGATGCCAGAAGAGATAGGGCTTGGTCGAGTTGAGACTATTGGATATTTGCAGTTGGATGCCAGAAGAGAATAGGCTTGGTCGAGTTGACTATTGGATATTTGCAGTTGGATGCCAGAAGAGAATGGCTTGGTCGAGTTGAGACTATTGGATATTTGTAGTTGCATGTCAGAAGAGAATAGGCCTTGTCGAGTTGAGACTATTGGATATTGTAGTTGGATGCCAGAAGTTGAGAATAGGCTAGGGATGGTCGAGTTGGATGCCAGAAGAGAATAGGCTATTGAGACTATATTTTGTAGTTGGATGCCCAAGAGAATAGGCTTGGTCGAGTTGAGACTATTGGATATTTGTATTGGATGTCAAGAGAATGGTCGAGTTGAGACTATTGGATATTTGTAGTTGGATGTCAGAAGAGAATAGGCTTGGTCGAGTTGAGACTATTGGATATTTGTAGTTGGATGCCAGAAGAATAGGCCAGAAGAAGAAGCTTGGTCGAGTTGAGACTATTGGATATTTGTAGTTGGATGCCAGAAGAGAATAGGCTTGGTCGAGTTGGAGACTATTGGATATTTGCAGTTGGATGCCAGAAGAGAATAGGCTTGGTCGAGTTGGACTATTGGATATTTATAGTTGGATGCCAGAAGAGAATAGGCTTGGTCGAGTTGGAGACTATTGGATATTTGTAGTTGGATGCCAGAAGAGAATAGGGCTTGGTCGAGTTGAGACTATTGGATATTTGTAGTTGGATGCCAGAAGAGAATAGGCTTGACGAGTCGAGACTTGATATTTGACTGGATGTCAGAAGAGAATGGCTTGGTCGAGTTGAGATATTTGTAGTTGGATGCCAGAAGAGAATAGGGCTTGGTCGAGTTGAGACTATTGGATATTTGTAGTTGGATGCCAGAAGAGAATAGGCTTGTCGAGTTGAGACTATTGATAAGGTGTAGTTGGATGCCAGAAGAGAATAGGCTTGGTCGAGTTGAGACTATTGGATATTTGTAGTTGGATGCCAGAAGAGAATAGGCTTGGTCGAGTTGAGACTATTGGATATTTGTAGTTGGATGCCAGAAGAGAGATGGACCTTGTCGAGTTGGAGACTATTGGATATTTGTAGTTGGATGCCAGAAGAGAATAGGCCTGGTCGAGTTGAGACTATTGGATATTTGTAGTTGGATGCCAGAAGAGAATGGACCTTGTCGAGTTGAGACTATTGGATATTTGTAGTTGGATGCCAAAGAGAATAGGCCTGCATGTCGAGTTGAGTTGAGACTATTGGATATTTGTAGTTGGATGCCAGAAGAGAATAGGCCTTGGTCGAGTTGAGACTATTGGATATTTGTAGTTGGATGTCAGAGAATAGGCTTGAGTTGGAGACTATTGGATATTTGTAGTCGCCAGAAGAATTTGGGTCGAGTTGAGACTATTGGATATTTGTAGTTGGATGCCAGAAGAGAATAGGCTTGGTCGAGTTGGAGACTATTGGATATTTGTAGTTGGATGCCAGAAGAGAATAGGCTTGGTCGAGTTGGAGACTATTGGATATTTGTAGTTGGATGCCAGAAGAGAATAGGCTTGGTCTGGATATTTGTAGTTGAGACTGTGGATATTTGTAGTTGGATGCCAGAAGAGAATGGGCTTGGTCGAGTTGAGACTATTGATGTTTGTAGTTGGATGCCAGAGAGAATAGGCTTGGAGTTGAGACTTTGGATATTTGTAGTGGATGCCAGAAGAAGAATAGGCTTGGTCGAGTTGAGACTATTGGATATTTGTAGTTGGATGCCAGAAGAGAATAGGCTTGGTCGAGTTGAGACTATTGGATGTTTGTAGTTGGATGCCAGAAGAGAATAGGCTTGGTCAGAGACTATTGGATATTTGTAGTTGGATGCCAGAAGAGAATGGATTTGGATATTTGAGTTCAGGACTTGAGACATTGGATATTTGTATTGGATGCCAGAAGAGAATAGGGCTTGGTCGAGTTGAGACTATTGGATATTTGTAGTTGGATGCCAGAAGAATATGGACCCGGGTCGAGTTGAGACTATTGGATATTTGTAGTTGGATGCCAGAAGAGAATAGACTTGGTCGAGTTGAGACTATTGGATATTTGTAGTTGGATGCCAGAAGAGAATAGGCTTGGTCGAGTTGAGACTATTGGATATTTGTATGCCAGAAGAGAATAGGCTTGGTCGAGTTGAGACTATTGGATGTTTGTGGTTGGATGCCAGAAGAGAATAGGCTTGGTCGAGTTGAGACTATTGGATATTTGTAGTTGGATGCCAGAAGAGAATAGGCTTGGTCGAGTTGAGACTAATGGATATTTGTAGTTAGATGTCAGAAGAAATGGCTGGTCGAAAAGAAAGTCGGCTTGAGACTATTGGATATTTGTAGTTGGATGCCAAAGAGAATGGACCTTTTGAGTCGAGTTGGATATTTGTAGTTGACATTTGAGAACAGGCTTGGTCGAGAGAATTGAGACTATTGGATATTTGTAGTTGGATGCCAGAAGAGAATAGGCTTGGTCGAGTTGAGACTATTGGATATTTGTAGTTGGATGCCAGAAGAGAATAGGCTTGGTCGAGTTGAGACTATTGATATTTGTAGTTGATGCCAGAAGAGAATAGGGCTTGGTCGAGTTGGAGACTATTGGATATTTGTAGTTGGATGCCAGAAGAGAATAGGCTTGGTCGAGTTGAGACTATTGGATATTTGTAGTTGGATGCCAGAAGAGAATAGGCTTGGTCGAGTTGAGACTATTGGATATTTGTAGTTGGATGCCAGAAGAGAATAGGCTTGGTCATTGGATATTTGTTGAGACTATTGAGATATTTGTAGTTGGATGCCAGAAGAGAATAGGCTTAGGGTTGAGACTATTGGATATTTGGGTTGGATGCCAGAAGAGAATAGGCTGAGTTGACTATTGGATATTTGTAGTTGGAAGAGAATAGGCTTGGTCGAGTTGAGACTGGATTTGTAGTTGGATGCCAGAAGAGAATAGGTCGAGTTGAGACTATTGGATATTTGTAGTTGGATGCCAGAAGAGAATAGGCTTGGTCGAGTTGAGACTATTGGATATTTGTAGTTGGATGCCAGAAGAGAATGGACAGAAGAGAATAGGCTTGGTCGAGTTGAGACTATTGGATGTTTGTAGTTGGATGCCAGAAGAGAATAGGGCTTGGTCCGAGTTGAGACTATTGGATATTTGTAGTTGGATGCCAGAAGAGAATGGGCCTGGTCGAGTTGAGACTATTGGATGTTGTAGTTGGATGCCAGAGAGAGAATTGGTCGAGTTGGAGACTATTGGATATTTGTAGTTGGATGCCGAAGAGAATGGGCTTGGTCGAGTTGGAGACTATTGGATATTTGTAGTTGGATGCCAGAAGAGAATAGGCTTGGTCGAGTTGAGACTATTGGATATTTGTAGTTGGATGCCAGAAGAGAATGGACCTTTGGTCGAGTTGGAGACTATTGGATATTTGTAGTTGGATGCCAGAAGAGAAATGGACTTGGTCGAGTTGGGGACTATTGGATATTTGTAGTTGGATGCCAGAAGAGAATGGGCTTGGTCGAGTTGAGACTATTGGATATTTGTAGTTGGATGCCAGAAGAGAATGGACCTTGTGAGTTGAGACTATTGGATATTTGTAGTTGGATGCCAGAAGAGAATAGGCTTGGTCGAGTTGAGACTATTGGATATTGATGTAGTTGGATGCCAGAAGAGAATAGGGCTTGGTCGAGTTGAGACTATTGGATATTTGTAGTTGGATGCCAGAAGAGAAGACTAGGATATTTGTGCTGATGCCAGAAGAGAATAGGCCTTGGTCGAGTTGAGACTATTGGATGTTTGCAGTTGGATGTCAGAAGAGAAATGGACCTTGTCGAGTTGAGACTATTGGATATTTGTAGTTGGATGTCCAGAAGAGAATGGGCCTTGTCGAGTTGAGACTATTGGATATTTGTAGTTGGATGCCAGAAGAGAATAGGGCTTGGTCGAGTTGAGACTATTGGATATTTGTAGTTGGATGTCAAGAGAATGGACCTTGGTCGAGTTGAGACTATTGGATATTTGTAGTTGGATGCCAGAAGAGAATGGGCCTTGGTCGAGTTGAGACTATTGGATGTTGTAGTTGGATGCCAGAAGAGAATAGGCTTGGTCGAGTTGAGACTATTGGATGTTGTAGTTGGATGCCAAAGAGAATAGGCTTGGTCGAGTTGAGACTATTGGATATTTGTAGTTGGATGCCAGAAGAGAATAGGCTTGGTCGAGTTGAGACTATTGGATGTTTGTAGTTGGATGCCAGAAGAATAGGCTTGGTCGAGTTGAGACTATTGGATATTTGTAGTTGGTCAATGGGCTTGGTCAGGTTGAGGACTATGGACCTTGTCGAGACTATTGGATTGATTTGTAGTTGGGATGCCAGAAGAGAATTTGAGACTATTGGATATTTGTAGTTGGATGCCAGAAGATGCCAGAAGAATAGGGCTTGGTCGAGTTGAGACTATTGGATATTTGTAGTTGGATGCCAGAAGAGAATAGGCTTGGTCGAGTTGAGACTATTGGATATTTGCAGTTGGATGTTGGATGTCCTATTGACATTTGTAGTTAATGTCAGAAGAGAATGGGCGAGTTGAGACTATTGGATATTTGTAGTTGGATGTCAGAAGAGAATAGGCTTGGTCGAGTTGAGACTATTGGATATTTGTAGTTGGATGCCAGAAGAGAATAGGCTTGGTCGAGTTGAGACTATTGGATATTTGCAGTTGGATGCCGGAAGAGGAATGGAGAATGGTCGAGTTGGAGACTATTGGATGTTGTGGTTGGATGCCAGAGACTAGAATGGGCTTGGTCAAGAGTTGGAGACTATTGGATATTTGTAGTTGGATGTCAGAAGAGAATAGGCTTGGTCGAGTTGAGACTATTGGATATTTGGTTGGATGCCAGAAGAGAATAGGCTTGGTCGAGTTGAGACTATTGGATATTTGCAGTTGGATATCAGAGTAGAATAGGGCTTGTCGAGTTGAGACTGGTAGTTTGTCAGAAGGAGAATCGTTTAGTTGAGACTATTGGATATTTGTAGTTGGATGCCAGACAAGAATAGGCCTGGTCGAGTTGAGACTATTGGATATTTGTAGTTGGATGCCAGAAGAGAATAGGGCTTGGTCGAGTTGAGACTATTGGATATTTGTAGTTGGATGCCAGAAGAGAATGGCTTGGTCGAGTTGAGACTATTGGATATTTGTAGTTGGATGCCAGAAGAGAATAGGGTTGGTCGAGTTGGAGACTATTGGATATTTGTAGTTGGATGCCAGAAGAGAATGGGCCTTGAGACTCGAGTTGAGACTATTGGATATTTGCTGGAAGAGAATGGATGCCAGAAGTAGTGGACCAGAAGAGAATAGTCGAGGAGTTGAGACTATTGGATCGAAGAGAATGGACCTTAGACTATTGGATATTTGTGGTTGGATGCCAGAAGAGAATAGGCTTGGTGAGTTGAGACTATTGGATGTTGTAGTTGGATGCCAGAAGAGAATGGACCTTGGCTTAGTTGAGACTATTGGATATTTGTAGTTGGATGCCAGAAGGGAATGGACCTTGTCGAGTTGAGACTATTGGATATTTGTAGTTGGATGCCAGAAGAGAATAGGCTTGGTCGTGAGTTGGAGACTATTGGATATTTGTAGTTGGATGCCAGAAGAGAATGGGATTTATTGAGACTTGATATTTGTCGAGTTGAGACTATTGGATGTTGGATGTAGTTGGATGCCAGAAGAGGACCTTGTCAGAGTTGAGACTATTGATGTTTGCAGTTGGATGCTAGGAAGAGAATGGATATTTGAGACTATTGTTGTAGTTGGATGCCAGAAGAGAATGGACCTTGTTTAGTTGAGACTATTGGATATTTATAGTTGGATGCCAGAAGAGAATAGGCTTGGTCAGTTGAGACTATTGGATATTGTAGTTGGATGCCAGAAGAGAATAGGCTTGGTCGAGTTGAGACTATTGGATGTTGTAGTTGGATGCCAGAAGAAATAGGGCTTGGTCGAGTTGAGACTATTGGATGTTTGGATGCAAGAGAATTGGATTGAGACTATTGAAGAATGGACCTTGTCGAGTTGAGACTATTGGATATTGCCAGGAAGAGAATTTTGGCCGAGTTGGATGTCAGAAGTAGAATAGGCTTGGTCGAGTTGAGACTATTGGATGTTTGTCAGTTGGATGCCAGAGAGAATGGAAATGGGCTTGGTCGAGTTGAGACTATTGGATATTTGTAGTTGGATGCCAGAAGAGAATGGACGAGTTGAGACTATTGATATTTGTCGAGTTAAGGACTATTGGATATTTGTAGTTGGATGTCAGAAGAGAATGGACCTTGTCGAGTTGAGACTATTGGATATTTGTAGTTGGATGTCAGAAGAGAATGGGCTTGTTTAGTTGGGACTATTGGATATTTGTAGTTGGATGCCAGAAGAGAATAGGCTTGGTCAGTCGAGACTTTGATATTTGGACTAGAAGAGAATTGGATGTTTGACATTTGCAGTTGGATGCCAGAAGAGAATGGACCTGGTCGAGTTGGAGACTATTGGATATTTGTAGTTGGATGCCAGAAGAGAATGGGCCTTACGTCGAGTTGAGACTATTGGATATTTGGTTGGATGCCAGAAGAGAATAAAACTTGGGACTGTGGATATTTGTGTAGTTGGATGCCAGAATAATAGGCTGGTCGAGTTGAGACTATTGGATATTTGTGGTTGGATGCCAGAAGAATGGAGGCTTGGTCGAGGTTGAGGACTATTGGATGTTGTAAGTTGGATGCCAGAAGAGAATGAAGCTTGGTCGAGTTGAGACAATTGGATATTTGTGGTTGGATGCCAGAGAGAACATGGACCTTGGTCGAGTTGAGACTATTGGATGTTTGTAGTTGGATGCAAGAAGAGATGGGGGCTTGTCAGTTGAGACTATTGGATATTTGTAGTTGGATGCCAGAAGAGAATGAAGCTTGGTCGAGTTGACGACTATTGGATGTTTGTGGTTGGATGCCAGAAGAGAATAGGCTTGGTCGAGTTGAGACTATTGGATATTTGCAGTTGGATGCCAGAAGAGAATGGACCTTGTCGAGTTGAGACTATTGGATATTTGTAGTTGGATGCCAGAAGAGAATAGGCTTGGTCGAGTTGAGACTATTGGATATTTGTAGTTGGATGCCAGAAGAGAATAGAAGCAATCAAGTTGAGACTATTGGATATTTGTGGTTGGATGCCAGAAGAATAGGCAGTCGAGTTGAGACTATTGGATGTTGCAGTTGGATGCCAGAAGAGAATGGACCTTGGTCGAGTTGAGACTATTGGATATTTGTGGTTGGATGCCAGAAGAGAAACAATTGGTCGAGGTTAGGACTGTGGATATTTGTTGGATGTTGAATGACTATTTGTGGTGGATGCGATTGGACTATTGGATGTTGGATGCCAGAAGAGAATAGGCTTGGTCGAGTTGAGACTATTGGATATTTGTGGTTGGATGCCAGAGAGAATGAAGCGAGGTCGAGTTGAGACTATTGGATATTTGTAGTTGGAAGAGAATAGGCTTGGTCGAGTTGAGACTATTGGATGTTTGGTATGGACCTTGGTCGAGTTGAGACTATTGGATATTTGCAGTTGGATGCCAGAAGAGAAAGGCGGTCGAGGCTTTGGATGTTGAGTTGAGACTATTGGATATTTGGATAGCTTGGATGCCAGAAGAGAATAAGGCTTGGTCGAGTTGAGACTATTGGATATTTGTAGTTGGATGCCAGAAGAGAATAGGCTTGGTCGAGTTGAGACTATTGGATGTTTGGTTAGTTGGATGCCAGAAGAGAATGAAGCTTGGTCGAGTTGAGACTATTGGATATTTGGTGGTTGGATGCCAGAAGAGAATAGGCAGGTCGAGTTGAGACTATTGGATGTTGTAGTTGGATGCCAGAAGAGAATGGGCTTGGTCGAGTTGAGACTATTGGATGTTTGTTCTTGGATGCCAGAAGAGAATAGGCTTTGGTCGAGTTGAGACTATTGGATGTTTGTGGTTGGATGCCAGAAGAGAATAGGCTTCGGTCGAGTTGAGACTATTGGATATTTGTAGTTGGATGCAGAAGAGAATAGACTGGTCGAGTTGGAGACTATTGGATATTTGTGGTTGGATGCCAGAGAATAGAGTTGATGGATGTTTGTAGTTGGATGCAGAAGAACAGGGTTGGTCGAGTTGAGACTATTGGATATTTGTGGTTGGATGCCAGAAGAGAATGGGCTTGGTCGAGTTGAGACTATTGGATATTTGTATTGGATGCCAAGAAGAGAATAGGCTTGGTCGAGTTGAGACTATTGGATATTTAGTTGGATGTCAGAAGAGAATAGGCTTTGGTCGAGTTGAGACTATGGATATTTGTAAGTTGGATGCCAGAAGAGAAGGTTTGGTCGAGTTGAGACTATTGGATATTTGTGAGTTGGATGCTTGAAGAAATGGGCTTGGTCGAGTTGAGACTGTTGGATATTTGTAGTTGGATGCCAGAAGAGATAAGGCTTGGTCGAGTTGAGACTATTGGATGTTTGCAGTTGGATGCCAGAAGAGAATAGGTTTGGTCAGGTTGGAATGGACCTTGTTGGATGCCAGAGTTGAGACTATTGGATATTTGTGGTTGGATGCCAGAAGAGAATGGGCCTTGTCGAGTTGAGGACTATTGGATATTTGTGGTTGGATGCCAGAAGAGAATAGGCTTGGTCGAGTTAGAGACTATTGGATATTTGGTTGGATGCCAGAAGAGAATGGAAGCTCGAGTTGAGACCATTGGATGTTGTAGTTGGATGCCAGAAGAGAATAAGGCTTGGTCGAGTTAGGACTATGGATGGTCCAGAGAATTGGTCGAGTTGGACTATTGGATATTTGTGGTTGGATGCCCAGAAGAATGAAGCTTGGTCGAGTTGGGACTATTGGATGTTTAATAGTTGGATGCCAGAAGAATATGGACTAGTTGGACTATTGGATATTTGTAGTTGGATGTCAGAAGAGAATGGAGACTATTGGTCGGTTGAGACTATTTGGATATTTGTAGTTGGATGTCAGAAGAATAGGCCAGGTCAGTTGGAGACTATTGGATATTTGTAGTTGGATGCCAGAAGAAGAATAGGTCGAGTTGAGGACTATTGGATATTTGTGGTTGGATGTCAGAAGAGAATGGACTTGGTCGAGTTGAGGACTATTGGATATTTGCAGTTGGATGTCAGAGGAATGGGCTGGTCGAGTTGGGACTATTGGATATTGTAGTTGGATGCCAGAAAGAATAGAAGCGGTCGAGTTGAGACTATTGGATATTTGTGGTTGGATGCAAGAGAGAATAGGCTTGGTCCAGAGTTGAGACTATTGGATGTTTGTGGTTGGATGCCAGAGAAGATGGGCTTGGTCAGAGGTTGGGACTATTGGATGTTTGCAGTTGGATGTCAGAAGAGATGGGCCTTGTCGAGTTGAGACTATTGGATATTTGTAGTTGGATGCCAGAAGAGAATGGGCTTTGGTCGAGTTGAGACTATTGGATATTTGTAGTTGGATGCCAGAGAATGGGCTTGGTCGAGTTGGGGACTGTTGGATATTTGTGATTGGATGCCAGAAGAGAATAGGCTTGGTCGAGTTGGAGACCTATTGGATATTTGTAGTTGGATGCCAGAAGAGAATAGGCTGGTCGAGTTGGACTATTGGATATTTGTAGTTGGATGCTGTCGAGTTGGATATTGGATGTTTTGGATGTCAGAAGAGAATGGACCTTGGTTGAGTTGGATGTTGTGGACTATTGGGATATTGGATGTTTGTAGTTGGATGCCAGAAGAGAATGGGGCTTGGTCGAGTTGGGACTATTGGATGTTTGTGGTTGGATGCCAGAGAAATAGGCTTGGTCGAGTTGAGACTATTGGATATTTGTAGTTGGATGCCAGAGAGAATGGAAGCTTGGTCGAGTTGAGACTATTGGATGTTTGCAGTTGGATGTCAGAGAATAGGCTTGGTCGAGTTGAGGACTATTGGATATTTGTGGTTGGATGCCAGAAGAGAATGGACCTTGTCGAGTTGAGACTATTGGATGTTGTGGTTGGATGCCAGAAGAGAATGGCTTGGTCGAGTTGAGGACTATTGGATGTTGTGGTTGGATGCCAGAAGAGAATATGGGCTTGGTCGAGTTGAGACTATTGGATATTTGTAGTTGGATGCCAGAAGAGAATGGGCTTGGTCGAGTTGAGACTATTGGATGTTTGTTGGTTGAAGATAGCCGAGTTGAGACTGGATATTTGAATAGAGAATAGGCTTGGTCGAGTTGGAGACTATTGGATATTTTGTAGTTGGATGTCAAAGGAATAGGCTTGGTCGAGTTGAGACTATTGGATATTTGCGGTAGTTGGATGTCAGAAGAGAATGGGCTTGGTCGAGTTGAGGACTATTGGATATTTGTAGTTGGATGTTGGAGAGAATAGGCTTGGTGAGTTGGAGACTATTGGATATTTGTAGTTGGATGCAAAGAGAATGGGCTTGGTCGAGTTAAGGACTATTGGATATTTACAGTTGGATGCCAGAAGATTCGAGTTGGGACTATTGGATATTTGTAGTTGGATGCCAAGAGGAATATTTGGGTCGAGTTGAGACTAATGGATATTGTATTGGATGCGAGTTGAGACTATTTGGGGACTATTTGTTGTAGTTGGATGCCAGAAGAGAATGGGGTGGTCGAGTTGAGACTATTGGATATTTGTAGTTGGATGTCAGGAAGAGAATGGGCTTGGATCAGGTTGGAGACTATTGGATATTTGTAGTTGGATGTGAAGAGAATAGGTTTGGTCGAGTTGAGACTATTGGATATTTGTAGTTGGATGCAGAAGAGAATAGGCTTGGTCGAGTTGAGAACTATTGGATGTTGTAGTTGGATGCCAGAAGAGAATAGGCTTGGTCAGTTGAGACTAATGGATATTTGTGGTTGGATGCCAGAAGAGAATAGGCGCTTGGTCGAGTTGGAGACTATTGGATATTTGGGAGTTGGATGCAGAGGAATAGGCTTGGTCGAGTTGAGACTATTGGATATTGTGGTTGGATGTCAGAAGAATGGGCTATTGGTTGGGAGACTTTGGATGATTTTGGATGCCAGAAGAGAATGTTGGGACTATGGTTGAGTTGGATGCCAGACTATTGGATATTGTTGTTGGATGCCAGAAGAATAGGCTTGGTCGAGTTGGAGACTGTTGGATATTTGCAGTTGGATGTCAGAAGAGAATGGAGGTTGAGACTATTGGATATTTGCTTGGATGTCAGAAGAGAATTCGAGGACTATTGGATATTTGGCAGTTGGATGTCAGAAGAGAAATGGGCTTGGTTGAGTTGAGACTATTGGATATTTGTAGTTGGATGCCAGAAGAGAATAGGCTTGGTCGAGGTTGGAGACTATTGGATATTTGTAGTTGGATGCCAGAAGAATGAATCGGAGTTAAGGACTATTGGATGTTGTGGTTGGATGCCAGAGTTCGAGACTATTGGATATTTATAGTTGGATGCCAGAAGAGAATAGGCTTGGATCGAGAATTGGAGACTATTGGATATTTGTAGTTGGATGCCAGAAGAGAATGGGCTTGGTCGAGTTGAGACTATTGGATGTTTGTAGTTGGATGCCAGAAGAATGATAGGGCTTGGTCGAGTTGGAGACTATTGGATGGTATTTGTAGTTGGATGTCAGAACTATTGGATGAATGTCAGAATAGGCTTGGTCGAGTTGAGACTATTGGATATTTGTAGTTGGATGCCAGAAGAGAATGGACCTTGGTCGAGTTGAGACTATTGGATATTTGCCGTTGGATGCCAGAAGAAATGAAGCGGTTTGGTTTGGAGACTGTATTGGATATTTGTAGTTGGATGCCAGAAAGAGATAGAAACTGGTCAGGTTGAGACTATTGGATGTTTTGGTCGGGTTGAGGGCTTGGATGCCAGAAGAGAATGGGGTTGGTCGAGTTGGAGACTATTGGATGTTGTAGTTGGATGCCAAAGAGAATAGGCTTTGGTCGAGTTGAGACTATTGGATGTTTGTGGTTGGATGCCAGAAGAGAATAAAGCTTGGTCGAGTTGAGACTATTGGATATTTAATGGTTGGATGCCAGAAGAATGGACTTGGTCGAGTTGAGACTATTGGATATTGTAGTTAGATTGGATGTCAGAAGTTGAGAATGGATATTTGTTTAGTAATTGAAGAGAATGGTCGAGTTGAGACTATTGGATATTTGTGTTGGATGCCAGAAGAGAATGGAAAACTGGTCGAGTTGGGACTATTGGATATTTGTAGTTGGATGCCAGAAGAGAATAGAAACTTGGTCGAGTTGAGACTATTGGATATTTGTAGTTGGATGCCAGAGAATAGGCTTGGTCGAGTTGAGACTATTGGATGTTGTGTTGGATGCCAGAAGAGAATAGACCTTGGTCGAGTTGAGACTATTGGATGTTGTGGTTGGATGCCAGAGAGAATGGACTTGGTCGAGTTAGACTATTGGATATGTGCAGTTGGATGTCAGAAGAATGGACCTCGTCAGGTTGAGGACTATTGGATGTTTGTGGTTGGATGTCAGAAAAGAATGGACCTTGTCGGTTGGAGACTGTGGATGTTGTAGTTGGATGCCAGAAGAGAATAAGCGGTCGAGTTGAGACTATTGGATGTTTGTAGTTGGATGCCAGAAGAGAATGGACCTTGGTCAAGAGTTGAGACTATTGGATATTTGTAGTTGGATGTCCAGAAGAGAATAAACCTTGTCGAGTTGGGACTATTGGATATTTGTAGTTGGATGCCAGAAGAATAGGCTTGGTCGAGTTGAGACTATTGGATATTTGTAGTTGGATGCCAGAGAGAATAGGCTTGGTCGAGTTGGGACTATTGGATATTTACAGTTGGATGCCAGAGAATAAGACCTTGTCGAGTTGAGACTATTGGATATTTGTAGTTGGATGCCAGAAGATAGAATAAGGTCGAGTTGAGACTATTGGATATTTGTAGTTGGATGTCAGAAGAGAATGGAGGCTTGGTCGAGTTGAGACTATTGGATATTTAGTTGGATGTCCAGAAGAATGGGGCTTGGTCGAGTTGAGGACTATTGGATGTTGTAGTTGGATGCCAGAGAGAATAGGCTTGGTCGAGTTGAGGACTATTGGATATTTGTAGTTGGATGCAGAAGAATAAACTTGGTCGAGTTGGGACTGTTGGGTATTTAATAGTTGGATGCCGAAGAGAATGGACCCTGTCAGTTGAGACTATTGGATATTTGTAGTTGGATGCCTTGAGAGGGAATGATGGCTTGGTCAGTTGTTTGGATACTTATTGGATATTCAAAAAGCAGTTGGATTGTCTAGAGAGAATGGACCTTGGTCCAAGAGTTGAGACTATTGGATATTTGTAGATTAGATGCCAGAAGAAAAATAGAGTCGAGTTGGATGTCACTGTTGGATATTTGTAGTTGGATGCCAGAAGAGGCTAGAAAATTGGATATTTGTATTGGATGTCCTTGGTCGAGTTGGATGAGACTATTGGATATTTGTAGTTGGATGCCAGAGAATAACAGGCTGGTCGAGTTGAGACTATTGGATATTTGCAGTTGGATGTCAGAAGAGAATAGGCAGGTCGAGTTGAGACTATTGGATGTTTGGTGGTTGGATGTCAGAAGAGAATGGACCTGGTCGAGTTGAGACTATTGGATATTTGTAGTTGGATGCAGAAGAATGAATCGGTTGAGACTGTGGATGTTGGTTGGATGCCAGAGAGATTTAGTTGAGACTATTGGATATTTGTAGTTGGATGCCCAGAAGAGAATAGGCTTGGTCGAGTTGGATGACTATTGGATATTTGTAGTTGGATG
Source organism: Acanthosepion pharaonis (assembly GCA_903632075.3). NCBI lineage: Eukaryota > Metazoa > Mollusca > Cephalopoda > Sepiida > Sepiidae > Acanthosepion > Acanthosepion pharaonis. Next base: position 751,617 of record CAHIKZ030004490.1, on the reverse strand, counting down.
CCAGAAGAGAATAGGCTTGGTCGAGTTGAGACTATTGGATATTTGTAGTTGGATGCCAGAAGAGAATTTATGGACCTTGTCGAGTTGAGACTATTGGATATTTGTAAAGTTGGATGCCGAGAAGAGAATAGGCTTATTTAGTTGAGACTATTGATATTTGATAGTTGGATGCCAGAAGAGAATAGGTTTGGTCGAGTTGGAGACTATGGATATTTGGTCGAGTTGGATATTGGATAGAAGAGAATAGGCTTGGTCGAGTTGAGACTATTGGATGTTTGTGGTTGGATGTCAGAGAATGAGAATAGGTCATCATTGAGAGTTGGATGCCAGAAAAGAATAGGTGGTCGAGTTGAGACGTGGATATTTGTAGTTGGATGCCAGAAGAGAATGGGCTTGGTCGAGTTGGAGACTATTGGATATTTGTAGTTGGATGCCAGAAGAGAATAGGCTTGGTCGAGTTAAGACTATTGGATATTTGTGGTTGGATGCCAGAAGAGAATGAGCTTGGTCGAGTTGAGACTATTGGATATTTGTAGTTGGATGCCAGAAGAGAATAGGCTTGGTCGAGTTGGAGACTATTGGATATTTGTAGTTGGATGCAGAAGAGAATTGGTCGAGTTGAGACCTTGATATTTGCAGTTGGATGTCAGAAGAGAATAGGATCGAGTTGAGACTAATGGATGGTAGTTGATGCCAGAAGAGAATGGGCTTTGGTCGAGTTGAGACTATGGATATTTGTAGTTGGATGTCAGGAAGAGAATGGGTCAGTCGAGTTGGAGACTATTGGATATTTGTGGTTGGATGCCAGAGGAATGGACAGGCGGTCGAGTTGAGACTATTGGATATTTGTGGTTGGATGCCAGAGAATAGCCTTGTCGAGTTGAGGACTATTGATATTTGCAGTTGGATGTCAGAAGAGAATAGGCTTGGTCGAGTTGAGACTATTGGATATTTGTAGTTGGATGCCAGAAGAGAATGGACCTTGTCGAGTTGAGACTATTGGATATTTATATGTGTTGGATGTCAGAAAGAATGGGCCTTGTTTGTTGAGACTATTGGGATATTTGTATTGGATGCCATTTGTGAGTTGAGACTTGGATGTTGCAGTTGGATGCCAGAGAATAGGCTTGGTCCGGATTTGAGACTATTGGATATTTATAGTTGGATGGCCAGAAGCTGAGAATAGGATATTTGTAGCTGGGTCGAAGTTGAGACTATTGGATATTTGTAGTTGGATGTCAGAAGAGAATGGACCCTGTCGAGACTACGTTGAGACTATTGAATTGATATTTGTAGTTAGATGTCAGAAGATGTTGTTTATTTGAGATTATGGAATTTGTAGTTGGATGACTGAAAAAGGATGTCGACAGAGAAAATTGATATCTATAGTTGGATGTTGAAATGACTTGTCGATAGACTATTAATGGGGCTTGGTCGAGTTGAGACTATTGGATATTTGTAGTTGGATGCCAGAAGAGAATAGGCTTGTCGAGTTGGAGACTATTGGATATTTGTAGTGTTGGATGCCGAAGTTAAGTCATAGGGCTTGGTCGAGTTGAGACTATTGGATGTTTGTAGTTGGATGCCAGAAGAATAGGCTTGGTCGAGTTGAGACTATTGGATGGATATTTGCAGTTGGATGTCGAGAATGAATAGGCGGTCGAGTTGAGACTATTGGGATATTTGTAGTTGGATGCCAGAAGAGATAGGCTTGGTCGAGTTGAGACTATTGGATGTTTGTAGTTGGATGCCGAGAAGATAGGCTTGGTCGAGTTGGAGACTATTGGATATTTGGGTAGTTGGATGTCAGAAGAGAATATGAAACTGGTCGAGTTGAGACTATTGGATATTTGTAGTTGGATGCCAGAAGAGAATAGGCTTGGTCGAGTTGGGAGACTATTGGATATTTGTAGTTGGATGCCAGAGAAATAGGTGGTCGAGTTGAGACTATTGGATATTTGTAGTTGGATGCCAGAAGAATAGGCTTGGTCGAGTTGAGACTATTGGATATTTAGTTGGATGCCAGAAGAGAATGGACCTTGTCGAGTTGAGACTATTGGATATTTGTAGTTAGATGTCAGAAGAGAATAGGCCTTGTTTAGAGTTGAGACTATTGGATGTTGTAGTTGGATGCCAGAAGAGAATAGGCTGGTCGAGTTGAGACTATTGGATGCCTAGTTGGATGCCAGAAGAGAACAGGCTTGGTCGAGTTGGAGACTATTGGATATTTGTAGTTGGATGCCAGAAGAGAATAGGGTCGAGTTGGAGACTATTGGATGTTGTAGTTGGATGCCAGAGGAATGAGGCTTGGTCGAGTTGAGACTATTGGATATTTGTGGTTGGATGCCAGAGAGAATGGAGCTTGGTCGAGTTGGAGACTATTGGATATTTGTAGTTGGATGTCAAGAGAATAGGCTTGGTCGAGTTAGGACTATTGGATTTGTGATTGGATGTCAAAGAGAATGGGCTTGTCGAGTTGAGACTATTGGATATTTTAGTTGGATGCCAGATTCGAGAAGAGTTGGAATGGACCTTGTCGAGACTATTGGATGTTTGCAGTTGGATGTCAGAAGACTTTGGAGTTGAGACTAGGATATGTGGATGGATGTCAGAAGAAGAATATAGGCTTGTTCGAGTTGAGACTATTGGATATTTGTGGTTGGATGCCAGAAGAGAATAGGCTTGGTCGAGTTGAGACTATTGGATAGTTTGGATGCAGAAGAGAATGGACCTTGGTCGAGTTGAGACTGGGATATTTGGTTGGATGCCAGAAGATAGGCTTGGTCGAGTTGAGACTATTGGATATTTAGATGTCAGAAGACTTGTTTAGTTGAGACTATTGGATTTTGTAGTTGGATGCCAGAAGAGAATAGGCTTGGTCGAGTTAGGACTATTATTGGATATGTGGTTAGATGTCAGAGAATAGGCTTGGTCGAGTTGAGTGGATGTTGCAGTTGCATGTCAGAGAGAATGGACCTTGTCGATTGGAGACTATTGGATATGGTTCAGATGACTATTGGGATATTGGATGTTGTAGTTGGATGCCAGAAGAGAATAGAAGCTTGGTCGAAGTTGGATGACTATTGGATATTTTGTGGTTGGATGCCAGAATGACCTTGTCGAGTTGGGACTGTGATATTTGTAGTTGGATGTCGAAGTTATATTTGGTCGAGTTGGATATTGGATGTTTGGTTGGATGCCAGAAGGAGAATAGGATTGTGGTCGAGTTGAGACTATTGGATATTTGTAGTTGGATGCCAGAGAATGAACTGCTTGTCAGGTTGAGACTATTGGATATGTGATGGATGGGCCTTGAGTTGAGACTATTGGATATTTGTAGTTGGATGTCAGAAGAGAATGGAAACTTGTCGAGTTGAGACTATTGGATATTTGTAGTTGGATGCCAGAAGAGAATAGGCTTGGTCGAGTTGAGACTATTGGATATTTGTAGTTGGATGCAGAAGAATAGGCTTGGTCGAGTTGAGACTATTGGATATTTGTGGTTGGATGCCAGAGAATAGGAATGGATGTTGGATATTTATTTGGTTGGATGCCAGAAGAGAATGGACCTGGTCGAGTTGAGACTATTGGATATTTGTAGTTGGATGCCCAGAGAATAGGCTTTGGTCAGAGTTGAGGACTATTGGATGTTGTGGTTGGATGCCAGAAGAATGGGCATTCGAGTTGGGACTGTTGGATGTTTGCGGATATCCAGAAGAAAGTTGGACTATTGGTTGTAGGATATTGGATATTTATGTTAGGTGTGCCAGAAGAATGGGCCTTGTTTAGTTGAACTGTGGATATTTGTAGTTGGATGTCAGAAGAGAATGGGCTTGGTCGGTTGAGGACTATTGGATGTTGTAGTTGGATGCCAGAAGAGAATGGAGCGAGGTCGAGTTGGTATTGGATATTTGTAGTTGGATGCCAGAAGAGAATATGGGGTTGAGTTGAGACTATTGGATGTTGTGGTTGGATGCCAGAAGAGAATAGGCGGTCGAGTTGGGACTATTGGATATTTGTGGTTGGATGTTGAGAATGAAACAGTTGAGAGGATATTGGATGTTGTGGTTGGATGCCAGAAGAATGGGAATGGGAGTTGAGACTATTGGATATTTGTAGTTGGATGCCAGAAGAGTTGAGACTATTGATATTTGTAGTTGGATGCCAGAAGAGAATAGACTAGTTGGATATTTGGATGTTGGATTGCAGAAGAGAATAGGCTTGGTCGAGTTGAGACTATTGGATATTTGTAGTTGGATGCCAGAAGAGAATAGGCTTGGTCGAGTTGAGACTATTGGATATTTGTAGTTGGATGCCAGAAGAGAATAGGCTTGGTCGAGTTGAGACTATTGGATGTTTGTAGTTGGATGCCAAGAGAATAGGCTTGGTCGAGTTGAGACTATTGGATATTTGTAGTTGGATGCCAGAAGAGAATGGAGGCTTGGTCGAGTTGGAGACTATTGGATATTTGTAGTTGGATGCCAGAAGAGAATAGGCTTGGTCGAATGAGACTATTGATATTTGTAGTTGGATGCCGGGAGAATGGGCTGGTCGAGTTGAGACTATTGGATTTTGTAGTTGGATGCCAGAAGAGATAGGCTTGGACGAGTTGAGACTATTGGATATTTGTAGTTGGATGCCAGAAGAGAATAGGCTTGTCCGAGGTTGAGGACTATTATTGGATATTTGTAGTTGGATGCCAGAAGAGAATAGGCTTGGTCAGAGTTGGACTATTGGATATTTGGTTGGATGTCAGAAGAATAGGCTTGGTCGAGTTGAGACTATTGGATGTTGTGGTTGGATGCCAGAGAATAGGCTTGGTCGAGTTGGGACTATTGGATGTTTAGTTGGATGTCAAGAAGAATGAAGCGGGTCGGAGTTGGGACTGTGGATGTTGCTGGATGTCAGAGAATATTTGAGACTGTGGATGTTGTAGTTGGATGCCAGAAGAGAATAGGCGGTCGAGTTGAGACTATTGGATGTTGTAGTTGGATGCCAGAAGAGAATAGGCTTGGTCAAGGAGTTGGGACTATTGGATATTTGTAGTTTGGATGCAGAGAATAAACTGGTCGAGTTGGGACTATTGGATATTTGTAGTTGGATGCCAGAGAGAATGATAGGCTTGGTCGAGTTGAGACTATTGGATGTTGTAGTTGGATGCCAGAGAGAATGGACCTTGTCGAGTTAGGACTATTGGATGTTTACAGTTTGGATGTCAGAGAGATGGACCTGGTCGAGTTTGGGGATATTGGATATTTGTAGTTGGATGCCAGAAGAGAATGGACCTTGTCGAGTTGAGACTGTGGATATTTGTAGTTGGATGCCAGAAGAGGGCTGGACCGAGTTGGACATTGGATATTTAGTTGAGGAAGGAATGAGCTATTGGATGTGGATATTGTAGTTGGATGCCAGAAGATAATAGCTTGGTCGAGTTGAGGACTATTGGATATTTGTAGTTGGATGCAGAGAATAGGCTTGGTCGAGTTAAGGACCTTGGGTCATGTCGAAGAGAATGGGCGGTCACTATTGGATATTTGTAGTTGGATGCCAGAAGAGAATGGACCTGGTCAGTTGGACTATTGGATATTTGTAGTTGGATGCCAGAGAGAAGAGGAATGGATATTTGCTTGGATCCAGAAGTTGAAAGGCTATTGGATATTTGTAGTTGGATGCCAGAGAATAGGCGGTCAATAAATGTTGCAGTTGGATGTCAGAAGTTGTTGAGACTATTGGATATTTGGATGCCAGAGAATAGGCTTGGTCGAGTTGGACTATTGGATATTTGCAGTTGGATGCAGAGAATGGAGGTCGAGTTGAGACTAATGGATCAGGTTGGTGAGACTATTTGGATATTTGTGGTTGGATGCAGAGAGAATGGAATTGGACCTTGATGTTGGTTGGATGCCAGAGTTGAGTTAGACTATTGGATATTTGTAGTTGGATGCCAGAAGAGAATGGACCTTGTCGAGTTTGGACTATTGGATATTTGTAGTTGGATGTCAGAAGAGAATGGACCTTGTCGAGTTGAGACTATTGGATATTTGTAGTTGGATGCCAGAAGAGAATAGGCTTGGTCGAGTTAGGACTATTGGATATTTATGACTATTGGATGTTGTAGTTTTATGGATGCCAGAAGAGAATAAACTGAATTGAGACTATTGGATATTTAGTCGAGTTGAGACTATTGGATGTTTGTAGTTGGATGCCAGAGGTCAGTTGATATTGGATATTTGTGGTTGGATGCCAGAGGAATAGGTCGAGTTGGGGACTATTGGATGTTTATGAAGAGAATTTGGTCGAGTTGGAGACAGAATGGATGCCTTGTCGGTTAAGGACTATTGGATGTTTGTGGTTGGATTAGGCTTGGTCGAGTTGAGAATTGGATGTTGTGGTCAGAGAATTGGTCGAGACTATTTTAACAGTTGGATGCCATGTTGTCAGTTTGGATGACCCCAGAAGAGGAATGAGGCTTGGTCGAGTTGGGACTATTGGATATTTAGTTGGATGCCAGAAGAGAATGGCTTGGTCGAGTTAAGACTATTGGATGTTGTGGTTGGATGCCAGAAAAATGAAGCGTCGAGTTGAGACTATTGGATATTTGTAGTTGGATGCCAGAAGAATAATGGGTGATTGGGACTATTGGATAGTTGGATGACTATTGGATGGTGGATGTTTTGTAGTTGGATGCCCAGAAGAGAATAGGCTTGGTCGAGTTGAGACTGTGGATGTTGGATGCTTGTCAGTTGGGACTTGGATATTTGCAGTTGCATGTCAGAAGAGAATGAAGCGGTTGGACTATTGGTTATTTGTTGGATGCCACTATTGGATATTTATACTGTAGTTGGATGCCAGAGAATAGAATAAGGACTATTGGATATTTGCAGTTGGATGTCAGAGAATAGTTGGTCGAGTTGACTATTGGATATTTGTGGTTGGATGCCAGAAGAGAATAGTTGCAGAAGAGAATCAGGTTCGGGGACTATTGGATGTTTGTAGTTGGATGCCAGAAGGGGTGGAATGGACCTTGTCCAGAGAATAGGCTTGGTCCGGAGTTGGACTATTGGATATTTGTGGTTGGATACCAGAAGGAGAATAGGCTTGGTCGAGGTTAAGGACTATTGGATATTTGTGGGATGCCAGAAGAATGAAACCCTGTCGAGTTGAGACTATTGAATGTTTAGATGTCAGAAGATGGGCCTTGTTTAGTTGAGACAATGGATATTTGTAGTTGGATGACTTGTAGTTGGACTGGATATTTGTAGTTGGATGTCAAAGATAGGCCCTTGTCTAGTTGAGACTATTGGATATTTGTGGTTGGATGCGATATAGAGCAGAAAATTGGATATTTGGTTGGATGTGAAGAAATGCATCTTGTCGAGTTGAGGGATATTTGTGAATTGGATGTCAAGAGGAAATGATTCTATTTGGATATTGTTTTGTAGTTGGATGTCAGAAGAGAATAGGCGATAGAGCTGAAAATTGGACTGATGTTGAAGACTATTGGATAACCTTTACATTGTAGTTGGATGTCAGATAAGAATGATGTCGTGGAATTGGATATTTATGGTTGGATGTTGAAATGAATAGGCTTGTCGATTGGATATATTTGTAGTTGGATGTCAGAAGAATGGACCTTGTCAGTTGAGACTATTGGATATTTGTAGTTGGATACCAGAAGAAGATGGGCTTGGTCGAGTTGAATGTTGGATATTTGTAGTTTGGATGCCAGAAGAGATAGGCTTGGTCGAGTTGAGACTATTGGATATTTGTAGTTGGATGCCAGAGAGAATAGGCGATATTTGGTCGAGTTGAGACTATTGGATATTTGTAGTTGGATTGGATGCCAGAACTATTGGATATTTGAATGGACCTTGGTCGAGTTGAGACTATTGGATATTTGTAGTTGGATGCCAGAAGAAATAGGCTTGGTCGAGTTGAGACTATTGGATATTTGAGACTATTGTTGGATGCCAGAAGAGAATAGGCTTGGTCGAGTTGAGACTATTGGATATTTGTAGTTGGATGCCAGAAGAGATGGACCTTGTTGGATGCCAGAAGAGAATTGAGACTATTGGATATTTGTAGTTGGATGCCAGAAGAGAATAGGCTTGGTCGAGTTGAGACTATTGGATATTTGTAGTTGGATGCCAGAAGAGAATAGGCTTGGTCGAGTTGACTATTGGATATTTGTAGTTGGATGCCAGAAGAGAATGGGCTTGGTCGAGTTGGAGACTATTGGATATTGTAGTTGGATGCCAGAAGAGAATAGGCTTGGTCGAGTTGAGACTATTGGATATTTGTAGTTGGATGCCAGAAGAGAATAGGCTTGGTCGAGTTGAGACTATTGGATATTTGTAGTTGGATGCCAGAAGAGAATAGGCTTGGTCGAGTTGAGACTATTGGATGTTTGTAGTTGGATGCCAGAAGAGAATAGGCTTGGTCGAGTTGAGACTATTGGATATTTGTAGTTGGATGCCAGAAGAGAATAGGCTTTGGTCGAGTTGAGACTATTGGATATTTGTAGTTGGATGCCAGAAGAGAATAGGCTTGGTCGAGTTGATGTTGTAGTATTGGATATTTGTAGTTGGATGAGAAGAGAATAGGCTTGGTCGAGTTGAATAGACTATTGGATATTGGATATTTGGATGCCAGAAGAATTTGGTCGAGTTGAGACTATTGGATATTTGTAGTTGGATGCCAGAAGAGAATAGGCTTGGTCGAGTTGAGACTATTGGATATTTGTAGTTGGATGCCAGAAGAGAATAGGCTTGGTCGAGTTGAGAATATTGGATATTTGTAGTTGGATGCCAGAAGAGAATGGAACAGGGCTGGTCGAGTTGAGACTATTGGATATTTGTAGTAGTTGGATGCCAGAAGAATGGGCTTTGTCGAGTTGAGACTATTGGATATTTGTAGTTGGATGCCAGAAGAGAATAGGCTTGGTCGAGTTGAGACTATTGGATATTTGTAGTTGGATGCCAGAAGAGAATGGGCTTGGTCGAGTTGAGACTATTGGATATTTGCAGTTGGATGCCAGAAGAGAATGGGCTTGGTCGAGTTGAGACTATTGGATATTTGTAGTTGGATGCCAGAAGAGATGGAGGCTTGGTCGAGTTGGAGACTATTGGATATTTGTAGTTGGATGCCAGAAGAGAATAGGCTTGGTCGAGTTGAGACTTTGGATATTTGTACTATTGGATATTTGTAGTTGGAGTTGGATGCCAGAAAGAGAAATGGACTTGGTCGAGTTGAGACTACTATTGGATATTTGTGGTCGAGTTGGATGCCAGAAGAAGAAATAGGCTTGGTCGAGTTGAGACTATTGGATATTTGTAGTTGGATGCCAGAAGAGAATGGGCTTGGTCGAGTTGGAGACTATTGGATATTTGTAGTTGGATGCCAGAAGAGAATAGGGCTTGGTCGAGTTGAGACTATTGGATATTTGTAGTTGGATGCCAGAAGAGAATAGGCTTGGTCGAGTTGAGACTATTGGATATTTGCAGTTGGATGCCAGAAGAGAATGGACCTTGTCGAGTTGAGACTATTGGATATTGCTTGTTAGGATGTCAGAAGAGAATGGGCCTTGACTAGGATTGATTTGGATATTTGTAGTTGGATGCCAGAAGAGAATGGGCTTGTCGAGTTGAGACTATTGGATATTTGTAGTTGGATGCCAGAAGAGAATAGGCTTGGTCGAGTTGAGACTATTGGATATTTGTAGTTGGATGCCAGAAGAGAATGGCTTGGTCGAGTTGAGACTATTGGATATTTGTAGTTGGATGCCAGAAGAGAATGGACCTGGTCGAGTTGAGACTATTGGATATTTGTAGTTGGATGCCAGAAGAAGAGAATGGGGCTTGGTCGAGTTGGGACTATTGGATATTTGTAGTTGGATGCCAGAAGAAATAGGCTTGGTCGAGTTGAGACTATTGGATATTTGTAGTTGGATGCCAGAAGAGATAGGAATTTGCAGGTCGAGTTGGAGACTATTGGATATTTGTAGTTGGATGTCAGAAGAGAATGGGCTTGGTCGAGTTGGAGACTATTGGATATTTGTAGTTGGATGCCAGAAGAGAATAGGCTTGTCGAGTTGAGACTATTGGATATTTGTAGTTGGATGCCAGAAGAGAATGAGGCTTGGTCGAGTTGGAGACTATTGGATATTTGTAGTTGGATGCCAGAAGAGAATGGGCTTGGTCGAGTTGGAGACTATTGGATATTTGCAGTTGGATGTCAGAAGAGAATGGACCTTGGTCGAGTTGAGACTATTGGATATTTGTAGTTGGATGCCAGAAGAGAATAGGCTTGGTCGAGTTGAGACTATTGGATATTTGTAGTTGGATGCCAGAAGAGAATAGACTTGGTCGAGTTGAGACTATTGGATATTTGTAGTTGGATGCCAGAAGAGAATGGGCCTTGGTCGAGTTGAGACTATTGGATATTTGTAGTTGGATGCCAGAAGAGAATAGGGCTTGGTCGAGTTGAGACTATTGGATATTTGTAGTTGGATGCCAGAAGAGGCTTGGTCGAGTTGAGACTATTGGATATTTGTAGGTCGAGAAATAGGCTTGAGTTGAGACTATTGGATATTTGTAGTTGGATGCCAGAAGAAATGGACCTTGTCGAGTTGAGACTATTGGATATTGTAGTTGGATGTCAGAAGAGATGTCAGTTGAGACTATTGATATTTGTAGTTGGATGCCAGTTTAGTTGAGACTATTGGATATTTGTAGTTGGATGCCAGAAGAAATAGGCTTGGTCGAGTTGGAGACTATTGGATATTTGTAGTTGGATGCCAGAAGAGAATAGGCTTGGTCGAGTTGGAGACTATTGGATATTTGTAGTTGGATGCCAGAAGAGAATAGGCTTGGTCGAGTTGAGACTATTGGATATTTGCAGTTGGATGCCAGAAGAGAATGACCTTGGTCGAGTTGAGACTATTGGATATTTGTAGTTGGATGCCAGAAGAGAATGGGGCTTGGTCGAGTTGAGACTATTGGATATTTGTAGTTGGATGCCGAAGAGAAGTTAGGCTTGGTCGAGTTGAGACTATTGGATATTTGTAGTTGGATGGCTTGAAGAGAATGGATATTTGCTTGGTCAGTCGAGTTGAGACTATTGGATATTTGTAGTTGGATGCCAGAAGAGAATAGGCTTGGTCGAGTTGAGGACTATTGGATATTTGTAGTTGGATGCCAGAAGAGAATAGGCTTGGTCGAGTTGAGACTATTGGATATTTGTAGTTGGATGCCAGAAGAGAATGGACTTGGTCGAGTTGAGACTATTGGATATTTGTAGTTGGATGCCAGAAGAGAATAGGCTTGGTCGAGTTGAGGACTATTGGATATTTGTAGTTGGATGCCAGAAGAGAATAGGCTTGGTCGAGTTGGAGACTATTGGATATTTGTGGTTGGATGCCAGAAGAGAATAGGCTTGGTCGAGTTGAGACTATTGGATATTTGTAGTTGGATGCCAGAAGAGAATGGACCGAGTTGAGACTATCGATATTTGTGAGACTAGTGGATGACTATTGGATATTTGTAGTTGGATGTCAGAAGAGAATAGGCTTGGTCGAGTTGAGACTATTGGATATTTGTAGTTGGATGCCAGAAGAGAATAGGCTTGGTCGAGTTGAGACTATTGGATATTTGTAGTTGGATGCCAGAAGAGAATAGGCTTGGTCGAGTTGAGACTATTGGATATTTGTAGTTGGATGTCAGAAGAGAATGGACCTTGTCGAGTTGAGACTATTGGATATGTGTAGTTAGATGTCAGAAGAGAATAGGCTTGGTCGAGTTGAGACTATTGGATATTTGTAGTTGGATGCCAGAAGAGAATAGGCTTGGTCGAGTTGAGACTATTGGATATTTGTAGTTGGATGCCAGAAGAGAATAGGCTTGGTCGAGTTGAGACTATTGGATATTTGTAGTTGGATGCCAGAAGAGAATGGACCTTGTCGAGTTGAGACTATTGGATATGTGTAGTTAGATGTCAGAAGAGAATAGGCTTGGTCGAGTTGAGACTATTGGATGTTGTAGTTGGATGCCAGAAGAGAATGGGCTTGGTCGAGTTGGAGACTATTGGATATTTGTAGTTGGATGCCAGAAGAGAATTGGTCGAGTTGAGACTATGGATCGAGTTGAGAGAATATTGGATTGAGACTATTGGATATTTGTAGTTGGATGCCAGAAGAGAATAGGCTTGTCGAGTTGGAGACTATTGGATATTTGTAGTTGGATGCCAGAAGAGGAATTTGGGCTTGGTCGAGTTGAGACTATTGGATATTTGTAGTTGGATGTCAGAAGAGAATGGGCTTGGTCGAGTTGAGACTATTGGATATTTGCAGTTGGATGTCAGAAGAGAATGGGCTTGGTCGAGTTGAGACTATTGGATATTTGTAGTTGGATGCCAGAAGAGAATAGGCTTGGTCGAGTTGAGACTATTGGATATTTGTAGTTGGATGCCAGAAGAGAATAGGCTTTGTCGAGTTGAGACTATTGGATATTTGTAGTTGGATGCCAGAAGAGAATGGGCCCTTTGGTCGAGTTGAGACTATTGGATATTTGTTTGTAGTTGGATGCCAGGAAGAGAATAGGCTTGGTCGAGTTGAGACTATTGGATATTTGTAGTTGGATGCCAGAAGAGAATAGGCTTGGTCGAGTTGAGACTATTGGATATTTGTAGTTGGATGTCAGAAGAGGATAGGCTTGGTCGAGTTGAGACTATTGGATATTTGTAGTTGGATGCCAGAAGAGAATGGGCCTTGTCGAGTTGAGACTATTGGATATTTGTGGTTGGATGCCAGAAGAGAATAGGCTTGGTCGAGTTGAGACTATTGGATATTTGTAGTTGGATGTCAGAAGAGAATAGGCTTGGTCGAGTTGAGACTATTGGATATTTGTAGTTGGATGTCAGAAATGGACCTTGGTCGAGTTGAGACTATTGGATATTTGTAGTTGGATGCCAGAAGAGAATGGGGCTTGGTCGAGTTGAGACTATTGGATATTTGTAGTTGGATGCCAGAAGAGAATAGGCTTGGTCGAGTTGGGAGACTATTGGATATTTGTAGTTGGATGCCAGAAGAGAATAGGCTTGGTCGAGTTGAGACTATTGGATATTTGTAGTTGGATGCCAGAAGAGAATAGGCTTGTCGAGTTGAGACTATTGGATATTTGTAGTTGGATGCCAGAAGAGAATAGGGCTTGGTCGAGTTGAGACTATTGGATATTTGTAGTTGGATGCCAGAAGAGAATAGGCTTGGTCGAGTTGAGACTATTGGATATTTGTAGTTGGATGCCAGAAGAGAATAGGCTTGGTCGAGTTGAGACTATTGGATATTTGTAGTTGGATGCCGAGAAGAGAATAGGCTTGGTCGAGTTGAGACTATTGGATATTTGTAGTTGGATGCCAGAAGAGAATAGGCTTGGTCGAGTTGAGACTATTGGATATTTGTAGTTGGATGCCAGGAAGAGAATAGGCTTGGTCGAGTTGAGACTATTGGATATTTGTAGTTGGATGCCAGAAGAGAATAGGCTTGGTCGAGTTGGAGACTATTGGATATTTGTAGTTGGATGCCAGAAGAGAATAGGCTTGGTCGAGTTGAGACTATTGGATATTTGTAGTTGGATGCCAGAAGAGAATAGGCTTGGTCGAGTTGGAGACTATTGGATATTTGTAGTTGGATGCCAGAAGAGAATAGGCTGGTCGAGTTGAGACTATTGGATATTTGTAGTTGGATGCCAGAAGAGAATAGGCTTGGTCGAGTTGAGACTATTGGATATTTGTGGTTGGATGCCAGAAGAGAATAGGCTTGGTCGAGTTGAGACTATTGGATATTTGTAGTTGGATGCCAGAAGAGAATAGACCTGGTCGAGTTGAGACTATTGGATGTTTGGCAGGATGTCAGAAGATATGGGCTTTGTTTAGTTGAGACTATTGGATATTTGTAGTTGGATGCCAGAAGAGAATAGGCTTGGTCGAGTTGAGACTATTGGATATTTGTGGTTGGATGCCAGAAGAGAATGGACCTTGGTCGAGTTGAGACTATTGGATATTTGTAGTTGGATGCCAAGAAGAGAATGGGCCTTGGTCAGGAAGGACTATTGGATATTTATGGTTGGATGCAGAAAAGATAGGCTGGTCGAGTTGAGACTATTGGATATTTGTAGTTGGATGCCCAGAGAGAATAGAAGCGAAGTCGAGTTGGGACTATTGGATATTTGTAGTTGGATGCCAGAAGAGAATAGGCTTGGTCGAGTTGAGGACTATTGGATATTTGTAGTTGGATGCCAGAAGAGATAGACCTTGGTCGAGTTGAGACTATTGGATATTTGTAGTTGGATTAGATGTCAATAGAAGACTGGTCAGGTTGAGACTATTGGATATTTGTGGTTGGATGCCAGAAGAGAATGGGCAGGTCGGAGTTGGGACTATTGGATATTTATGGTTGGATGCCAGAAGAATGGTCAGCGGACTGTTGGATGTTGTATTGGATGCCACTATTGGATATTGGATGTTGTATTGGATGCTGCAAAAGAATGAAGGACTATTGGATGTTGTAGTTGGATCAGAAGAGAATGGGACTATTGGATATTTGTTGGTTGGATGCCAGAAATAAGGCTTGGTCAGGTTGAGACTATTGGATATTTGTAGTTGGATGCCAGAGAATGGACCTTGGTCGAGTTAAGGACTATTGGATATTTGTAGTTGGATACCAGAAGAATAGGCTTGTCGTTGAGACTATTGGATATTTGTAGTTGGATGGACTATTGGATATTGGATGTTGGTTGGATGCCAGAAGAATGAAACAGGTCGAGTTGGGACTATTGGATATTTGTAGTTGGATGCCAGAAGATTTGGTGAATTGGACCTTGATGATGTTGGGACCAGAGGAATATGTGTTGAGTTTGGATGTCAGATGCCAGATGGGCCTTATCGAGTTGAGACTGTTGGATATTTGTAGTTGGATGCCAGAAGAGAATGAGCGAGGTCGAGTTGAGACTATTGGATGTTGTAGTTGGTTGGATAGAAGCGGTCGAGTTGAGAGGATGTTTGGATTTGGAGCGGGTCCTTGTCAGTTGGGACTATTCTGGATGTTGTAGTTGGATGCCAGAAGAGAATAGGCTTGGTCGAGTTGAGGACTATTGGATATTTGTAGTTGGATGCCAGAAGAGAATAGGCGAGGTTGAGTTGGGACTATTGGATATTGTAGTTGGATGCCAGAGAAGATGGACCTTGTCAGGTTAAGGACTATTGGATGTTGCAGTTGGATGCCAGAGAGAATGGACCTTGTCGAGTTGGACTATTGGATGTTTGTAGTTGGATGCCAGAAGAATGGACCTTGTCGAAGTTGAGACTATTGGTCAGGTTGGATGACTGGACCTTGGATATTTGTAGTTGGATGCCAGAAGAGAATAGGCTTGGTCAAGTTTAGGACTATTGGATATTTGTAGTTGGATGCAGAAGAGAATGGACCCTTGTCGAGTTGAGACTATTGGATATTTGTGATTGGATGCCAGAGAGAATGGACCTTTGTCCAGGTTGGGACTATTGGATGTTTGTAGTTGGATGCCAGAAGAGAATAGGACCTTGTCAGTTGAGGACTAATGGATATTTGGTTGGATGCCAGAAGAGAATAGGCGAGTTAGGACTATTGGATGTTAGGACTGGACCTTGGATATTGGATGTTGTAGTTGGATGCCAGAAGAATGGACCTTGTCGAGTTGGGACTATTGGATGTTTGTGGTTAGATGTCAGAAGAATGGGCCTTGTTTAGTTGAGGACTATTGGATGTTTATGATTTGGATGCCAAAGAGATGGACCTTGTCGAGTTGAGGACTATTGGATGTTGTAGTTGGATGCCAGAAGGAGAATGAAACGGTCAAGTTGGACTATTGGATATTTGTAGTTGGATGCCAGAAGAGATAGGCTTGGTCGAGTTGAGACTATTGGATATTTGTAGATTTGGATGCTGAAGAGAATGGACCTTGTCGAGTTAGGACTATTGGATATGTGGTTAGATGTCAGAAGAGAATAGGCAGATCGGGGGTTGAGACTGTTGGATATTTGTGGTTGGATGCCAGAAGAGGAATAGGCTTGGTCGAGGTTGGGACGTGGATGTTGTAGTTGGATGCCAGAGAGGGAATAGGCGAGGTCAGAGTTGGGACTATTGGATGTTTGTGGTTGGATGCCAGAGGAATAAGAGGCTTGGTCAGGTTGGGACTATTGGATGTTTGTCAGATTGGATGCCAGAAGAGAATAGGCTTGGTCGAGTTGAGACTATGTTATTGGATATTTGTAGTTGGATGCCAGAAGAGAATCGGTTGAGGACTTGGATCGAGTTGATGACTAGTTGGATATTTTGTAGTTGGATGCCAGAAGAGAATAGGCTGGGACCTTGTCAGGTTGAGACTATTGGATATTTGTAGTTGGATGCCAGAAGAGAATGGACCTTGGTCGAGTTGAGACTATTGGATATTTGTAGTTGGATGCCAGAAGAGAATAGGCTTGGTCGAGTTGAGACTATTGGATATTTGTAGTTGGATGCCAGAAGAGAATGGCTTGGTCGAGTTGAGACTATTGGATATTTGTAGTTGGATGCCAGAAAAGAATAGGCTTGGTCGAGTTGAGACTATTGGATATTTGTAGTTGGATGCCAGAAGAGAATAGGCTTGGTCGAGTTGAGACTATTGGATATTTGTAGTTGGATGCCAGAAGAGAATAGGCTTGGTCGAGTTGAGACTATTGGATATTTGTAGTTGGATGCCAGAAGAGAATGGACCTTGTCGAGTTGAGACTATTGGATATTTGTAGTTGGATGCCAGAAGAGAATGGATGGTCAGTTGAGACTATTGGATATTTGTAGTTGGATGCCAGAAGAGAATAGGCTTGGTCGAGTTGAGACTATTGGATATTTGTAGTTGGATGCCAGAAGATAATAGGCTTGGTCGAGTTGAGACTATTGGATATTTGCCAGTTGGATGCCAGAAGAGAATAGGCTTGGTCGAGTTGAGACTATTGGATATTTGTAGTTGGATGCCAGAAGAGAATAGGCTTGGTCGAGTTGAGACTATTGGATATTTGTAGTTGGATGCCAGAAGAGAATAGGCTTGGTCGAGTTGAGACTATTGGATATTTGTAGTTGGATGCCAGAAGAGAATGGACCTTGTCGAGTTGAGACTATTGGATATTTGTAGTTGGATGCCAGAAGAGAATAGGCTTGGTCGAGTTGAGACTATTGGATATTTGTAGTTGGATGCCAGAAGAGAATAGGCTTGGTCGAGTTGAGACTATTGGATATTTGTAGTTGGATGCCAGAAGAGAATAGGCTTGGTCGAGTTGAGACTATTGGATATTTGTAGTTGGATGCCAGAAGAGAATAGGCTTGGTCGAGTTGAGACTATTGGATATTTGTAGTTGGATGCCAGAAGAGAATAGGCTTGGTCGAGTTGAGACTATTGGATATTTGTAGTTGGATGCCAGAAGAGAATAGGCTTGGTCGAGTTGAGACTATTGGATGTTTGTAGTTGGATGCCAGAAGAGAATGGCTTGGTCGAGTTGAGACTATTGGATGTTTTGTAGTTGGATGTCAGAAGAGAATGGACCTTGTCGAGTTGAGACTATTGGATATTTGTAGTTGGATGCCAGAAGAGAATGGACCTTGTCGAGTTGAGACGATTGGATATTTGTAGTTGGATGCCAGAAGAGAATAGGCTTGGTCGAGTTGAGACTATTGGATATTTGTAGTTGGATGCCAGAAGAGAATAGGCTTGGTCGAGTTGAGACTATTGGATATTTGTAGTTGGATGCCAGAAGAGAATAGGCTTGGTCGAGTTGGAGACTATTGGATATTTGTAGTTGGATGCCAGAAGAGAATGGGCTTGGTCGAGTTGAGACTATTGGATTTGTAGTTGGATGCCAGAAGAGAATAGGCTTGGTCGAGTTGAGACTATTGGATATTTGTAGTTGGATGCCAGAAGAGAATAGGCTTGGTCGAGTTGAGACTATTGGATATTTGTAGTTGGATGCCAGAAGAGAATAGGCTTGGTCGAGTTGAGACTATTGGATATTTGTAGTTGGATGCCAGAAAGAGAATTGGATATTGGTTAGAGTTGAGACTAGTTGGATATTTGTTTGTTGGATGCCAGAAGAGAATAGGCTTGGTCGAGTTGAGACTATTGGATATTTGTAGTTGGATGCCAGAAGAGAATAGGCTTGGTCGAGTTGAGACTATTGGATATTTGTAGTTGGATGCCAGAAATAGAATGGACCTTGTCGAGTTGAGACTATTGGATGTTTAGTTGGATGCCAGAAGAGAATGGGCCTTGTTTAGTTGAGGACTATTGGATATTTGTAGTTGGATGCCAGAAGAGAATGGGCTTGGTCGAGTTGAGACTATTGGATATTTGTGGTTGGATGCCAGAAGAGAATAGGCTTGGTCGAGTTGAGACTATTGGATATTTGTAGTTGGATGCCAGAAGAGAATAGGCCTTGGTCGAGTTGAGACTATTGGATATTTGTTGGTTGGAGAATGGGCCTTGAAGAGACTATTGGATATTTGTAGTTGGATGAATAGGCTTGGTCGGTTGAGACTATTGGATATTTGTAGTTGGATGCCAGAAGAGAATAGGCTTGGTCGAGTTGAGACTATTGGATATTTGTAGTTGGATACCAGAGAATAGGCTTGGTCGAGTTGAGACTATTGGATATTTGTAGTTGGATGCCAGAAGAATAGGGCCTGGTCGAGTTGAGACTATTGGATATTTGTAGTTGGATGCCAGAAGAGAATGGGCTTGGTCGAGTTGAGACTATTGGATATTTGTAGTTGGATGCCAGAAGAGAATAGGCTTGGTCGAGTTGAGACTATTGGATATTTGTAGTTGGATGCCAGAAGAGAATAGGCTTGGTCGAGTTGAGACTATTGGATATTTGTAGTTGGATGCCAGAAGAGAATAGGCTTGGTCGAGTTGAGACTATTGGATATTTGTAGTTGGATGCCAGAAGAGAATAGGCTTGGTCGAGTTGAGACTATTGGATATTTGTAGTTGGATGCCAGAAGAGAATAAACTTGGTCGAGTTGAGACTATTGGATATTTGTAGTTGGATGTCAGAAGAGAATGGGCTATTGGATCGTAGTTGGAGACTAGAGGAATAGGATCGAGTTGGACTATTGGATGTTGTAGTTGGATGCCAGAAGAGAATAGGACCTTGTCAGTTGAGACTATTGGATATTTGTTAGTTGGATGCGTTAATGAATGGTCGAGTTAGAGACTATTGGATATTTTTGTAGTTGGATGCCAGAAGAGAATAGACCTTGTCAGTTGAGACTATTGGATATTTGTAGTTGGATGCCAGAGAGAATGAATAGGGCTTGGTCGAGTTGAGACTATTGGATATTTGTAGTTGGATGCCAGAAGAGAATGAAGCTTGGTCGAGTTGGGACTATTGGATATTTGTAGTTGGATGCCAGAGAGAATGGGCTTGGTCGAGTTGAGACTATTGGATATTTGTAGTTGGATGCCAGAAGAGAATGGAAGCTATTGGTCGGGTTGAGACTATTGGATATTGGTAGTTGGATGCAGAAGAGAATGCCAGAAACTTGGTCGAGTTGGAGACTATTGGATATTTGTAGTTGGATGCCAGAAGAGAATGCGGCTTGGTCCGAGTTGGACTATTGGATATTTGTAGTTGGATGCCAGAGAGAATGGGCTTGTGAGTTGGGACTATTGGATATTTGTTTGGATGCCAGAAGAGAATAGGCGGTCCTTGTTTAGTTGGGACTATTGGATATTTGTAGTTGGATGCCAGAAGAGAATAGGCGGGTCGAGTTGAGACTATTGGATATTTGTAGTTGGATGCCAGAAGAGAATAGGCGGTCGAGTTGAGACTATTGGATATTTGTAGTTGGATGCCAGAAGATGGGCTTGGTCGAGTTGGGACTATTGGATATTGTGGTTGGATGCCAGAAGAGAATGGGCCTTGGTCGAGTTGAGACTATTGGATATTTGTAGTTGGATGCCAGAAGAGAATAGGCTTGGTCGAGGTTGAGACTATTGGATGTTTTTGTAGTTGGATGCCAGAAGAGAATGAAGCTTGGTCGAGTTGGGAGACTATTGGATATTTGTAGTTGGATGCCAGAAGAGAATAGGCTTGGTCGAGTTGAGACTATTGGATATTTGTGGTTGGATGTCAAGAAGAGATGGACCTTGTCGAGTTAGACTATTGGATATTTGTAGTTGGATGTCAGAAGAGAATGGGCTTGGTCGAGTTGAGACTATTGGATATTTGTAGTTGGATGCCAGAAGAGAATAGGCTTGGGTCGAGTTGAGACTATTGGATATTTGTAGTTGGATGCCAGAAGAGAATAGGCTTGGTCGAGTTGAGACTGTTGGATATTTGTAGTTGGATGCCAGAGAGAGAATAGGCTTGGTCGAGTTGAGACTATTGGATATTTGTAGTTGGATGCCAGAAGAGAATAGGCTTGGTCGAGTTGGGACTATTGGATATTTGTAGTTGGATGCCAGAAGAGAATGGGCTTGGTCGAGTTGAGACTATTGGATATTTGTAGTTGGATGCCAGAAGAATAGGCTTGGTCGAGTTGAGACTATTGGATATTTGTGGTTGGATGCCAGAAGAGAATGGACTTGGTCAAGTTGGAGACTATTGGATGTTGTCGTTGGATGCCAGAAGAGAATGGGCTTGGTCGAGTTGGGACTATTGGATGTTTGTAGTTGGATGCCAGAAGAGAATGGGCTTTGGTCGAGTTGAGACTATTGGACATTTGCGTTGCATGTCAGAAGAGAATGGACCTTGTCGTGGAGTTGGAGACTATTGGATGTGTAGTTAGATGTCAGAAGAGAATGGGCCTTGCTTAGTTGAGACTATTGATATTTGTAGTTGGATGCCAGAAGAGAATAGGCTGGTCGAGTTGACACTATTGATATTTGTAGTTGGATGCCAGAAGAGAATAGGTCATCGAGTTGGAGACTATTGGATAGCTTGCAGTTGGTCAGAAGAGAAATGGACCTTGGTCGAGTTGGAGACTATTGATATGTGTAGTTAGATGTCAGAAGAGAATGGGCCCTTGTTTAGTTGAGACTATTGGATATTTGTAGTTGACGCCAGACAAGAATAGGCTATCGAGTTGGAGACTATTGATATTTGTAGTTGATGCCAGAAGAGAATAGGCTTATCGAGCGATATTCATTGGATATTTGTAGTTGGATGCCAGAGAGAATAGGCTTGGTCGAGTTGAGACTATTGGATGTTTGTTGACGCCAGTTGGAACAGGCTGCCGAGCGAGACTGAATTTGCAGCTGGGATGCCGTAGTTATAAATAGGCTTACGAGTTGAGACTATTGGATATTTGGATTGGATGCCAGAAGAGAATAGACCTTGTCGAGTTGAGACTATTGGATATTTGTTGTTAGATGTCAGAAGAGAATTGGATATTTGGTCGGATGTTGATTGAGACTATTTGGATAGTTGGATGTCAGAAGAGAATGGACCTTGTCGAGTTGAGACTATTGGATATTGTAGTTAGATGTCAGAAGAGAATGGGCCTTGTTTAGTTGAGACTATTGGATATTTGTAGTTGGATGCCAGAAGAGAATAGGCTTGGTCGAGTTGGAGACTATTGGATATTTGTAGTTGGATGCCAAGAAGAGAATGGGCTTGGTCGAGTTGGGACTATTGGATGTTTGTAGTTGGATGCCAGAGAGAATAGGCTTGGTCGAGTTGAGACTATTGGATATTTGTAGTTGGATGCCAGAAGAGAATATTGGTCAGAGTTGAGACTATTGGATATTTGTAGTTGAGATGCCAAGAGAATAGTTGGACTATTGGATATTTGGATTGGATCAGAGAATGGACCTGGTCGAGTTGAGACTGGCTGGATATTTGTAGTTGGATGCCAGAGAGAATGGGCCTTGTCGAGTTGGAGACTATTGGATATTTGTAGTTGGATGCCAGAAGAGAATAGGCTTGGTCGAGTTGGAGACTATTGGATATTTTGGTTGGATGCCAGAAGAGAATAGACCTTGTCGAGTTGAGACTATTGGATATTTGTAGTTGGATGCCAGAAGAGAATAGGCTTTTTTTAGTTGAGACTATTGGATATTTGTAGTTGGATGCCAGAAGAATAGAATGGACCTTGGATGTTGTAGCCAAGAGACTATTGGATATTGTGGTTGCATGTCAGAAGAAGAGACCTTGTCGTGTAGTTAGATGTCGAGTTGGGGACTATTGGATATTTGTAGTTGGATGTCAGAAGAGATGGGGCTTGGTCGAGTTGAGACTATTGGATATTTGTAGTTGGATGCCAGAAGAGAATGGGCTCAGTTGGTCGAGTTGAGACTATTGGATATGTGTAGTTGTGATGTGGAAGAGAATGGGCCTTATGAAGGAGACTATTGGATTTTGTAGTTGGATGCCAGGAAGAGAATAGGCTTGGTCGAGTTGAAACTATTATTGGATGTTTGTAGTTGGATGCCAGAAATATAAAGGCTGGTCGAGCGAGACTATTGGATATTTGCAGTTGGATGCAGAAGAGAATATGGGACCTTGGTCGAGTTGGAGACTATTGGATATTGTGTAGTTGGATGTCAGAAGAGAATGGGCCTTGGTTAGTTGGAGACTATTGGATATTTGTAGTTGGATGCCAGAGAGAATAGGCTTGGTCGAGTTGAGACTATTGGATGTTTTGGTTGGATGCCCAGGAAGAGAATAGGCTTGGTCGAGTTAGGAGACTATTTAACATTTGGATGCCATGAAGAATAGAATGACCTTGTCGAGTTGAGGACTATTGGATATTTGTAAAGTTAAGATGTCGTAAGAGAATGGCCTTGTTTAGTTGAGACTATTGGATATTTACGGTTGATGCCAGAAGAAGAATGGCTTGGTCGAGCTGGAGACTATTGATATTTGTAGTTGATGTCAGTTAGAATAGGCCTTGTTTGAGTTGAGACTATTGGATATTTGTAGTTGGATGCCAGAAGAGAATGAGGCTGGTCGAGTTGAGACTATTGGATATTTGTAGTTGGATGCCAGAAGAGAATAGGCTTGGTCGAGTTGGAGACTATTGGATATTTGTAGTTGGATGCCAGAAGAGAATAGGCTTGGTCGAGTTGAGACTATTGGATATTTGTAGTTGGATGCCAGAAGAGAATAGGCTTGGTCGAGTTGGAGACTATTGGATATTTGTAGTTGGATGCCAGAAAGAGAATAGGCTTGGTCGAGTTGAGATTGGATATTTATAGTTGGATGCCAGAGAGAATACCTTGGTCGAGACTATTGGATTTTGTAGTTGGATGCCAGAAGAGAATAAAACTTGGTCGAGTTGAGACTATTGGATATTGTGGTTGGATGCCAGAAGAGAATGGAGATGTATTGGATATTTGTAGTTGGATGCCAGAGAGAATGGACTTGGTCGAGTTGAGACTATTGGATATTTGTAGTTGGATGTCAGAAGAATGAAAGGCCTTTTGTTTAGTTGAGACTATTGGATATTTGTAGTTGGATACTTGAAGAGAATTAGGTTTGGTCGAGTTGGAGACTATGATATTTAGCAGTTGGATGCCAGAAGAGAATAGACCTTGTCGAGTTGAGACTATTGGATATGTGTAGATGTCAGAAGAGAATAGGCTTGGTCGAGTTGGAGACTATTGGATATTTAGAAGTTGGATGCCAGAAGAGAATAGGCTTGGTCGAGTTGGAGACTATTGGATGTTTGTAGTTGATGCCAGAAGAGAAGTCAGGCTTTGGCCGAGTTGAGACTATTGGATATTTGCAGTTGCATGTCAGAAGAGAATGGACCTTGTCGAGTTGAGACTATTGGATATTTGTAGTTAGGATGTCAAGAAGAGAATGGGCCTTTGTTTAGTTGAGACTATTGGGATATTTGTAGTTGGATGCCAAGAAGAATAGGCTTGGTCAGTTGGAGACTATTGGATATTTGTAGTTGGATGCCAAGAAGAATGAAGCTTGGTCGAGTTGGAGACTATTGGATATTTGTAGTTGGATGCCAGAAGAGAAATGGACCTTGTCGAGTTGGAGACTGTGGATATGTGTAGTTAGATGCCAGAAGAGAATGGGCCTTGTTTAGTTGAGACTATTGGATATTTGTAGTTGGATACCAGACAAGAATAGGCTTGGTCGAGTTGAGACTATTGACACGATGCCAGAAGGAGAATAGGCTTGGTCGAGTTGGATGCCTGGAAGAAGAGAATAGGCTTGGTCGAGTTGGAGACTATTGGATATTTGTAGTTAATGCCAGAAGAGAATAGGGCTGGGTCAGAGCGAGACTATTGGGATATTTGCAGTTGCATGTCAGAAGAGAAATGAATGAGACTGTGGATGTTGTAAGTTGGAGAATACCAGAAGGAGAATAGGGATTTTGGTCGAGTTAACAGACTGAGTGAGATGTTTGTAGTTGGATGCCAGAAAGAGAATAGTTTGGTCGAGTTGAGACTATTGGATATTTGTAGTTGGATGCTGAAGAGAGAATAGGCTTATCGAGTTGAGACTATTGGATATTTGTAGTTGACGCCAGTTATAGTAATAGGCTTGGTCGAGTTGAGACTATTGGATATTTGTAGTTGATTCACAGAAGAGAATAGGCCGTTGGTCGAGTTGGAGACTATTGATATTTGTAGTTGATGCCAGAAGAGATATCAGGCTTGGTCGAGTTGGAGACTATTGGATATTTGTAGTTGGATGCCAGGAAGAGAAATGGGACCTTGTCGAGTTGAGACTATGGATATTTGTAGTTAGATGCCAGAGAATAGGCTTATTCATTTAGGACTATTGGATATTTGCAGTTGCATGTCAGAAGAGAATGGACCTTGTCGAGTTGAGACTATTGGATAATAATGTGTAGTTAGATGTCAGAAGAATGGGCCTTGTTTGGTTGAGACTATTGGATATTTGCAGTTGGATGCCAGAAGAGAAAGGCTTGGTCGAGTTGAGACTATTGGATATTTGTAGTTGGATGGCTTGGTCGAGTTGGAGATATTGATATTTGTAGTCAGTTGGGGCTTGGTCGAGACTATTGGATATTTGTGTTGGATGCCAGAAGAGAATGAAACTGGTCGAGTTGAGACTATTGGATATTTGTAGTTGGATGCCAGAAGAGAATGGACCCTTGTCGAGTTGAGACTGGTCCGTAGTTAGATGTCAGAAGAGAATAGGCTTGGAGTGTTGACATTTGGAGTTGCATGAAAGAGAATAGGCCTTGGTCGAGTTGAGACTATTGGATATTTATGGTTGGATGCCAGAAGAGAATAGGCCTTGCTTAGTTGGAGACTATTGGATGTAGCATTTGAAGAGAATAGGCTTGGATGCCAGAATGCTGAAGAGAATAGGCTTGGTCGAGTTGAGACTATTGGATATTGTGGTTGGATGCCAGAAGAGAATAGGCTTCGGTCGAGTTGAGACTATTGGACATTTGTAGTTGGGATGCCAGAAGAAATGGACCTGTCGAGTTGAGACTATTGGATATTTGTAGTTGGATGTCAGAAGAGAATAGGCTTGGTCGAGTTAAGACTATTGATATTTGTAGTTGGATGCCAGAAGAATGGACCTTGTCGAGTTGAGACTATTGGATATTGTAGTTGGATGTCAGAAGAGAATAGGCTTGGTCGAGTTGAGACTATTGGATATTTGTAGTTGGATGTCAGAAGAGAATGACCTTTGTCGAGTTGAGGACTATTGGATATTTATTAGTTGGATGCCAGAAGAATAAATTTTGGTTTAGTTGAGACCATTGGACATTTGTAGTTGAGACTTGCTGTAGAATGGGCTTGACGAGCGAGACCATTGGATATTTGTAGTTGGATGCCAGAAGAGAATGGGCTTGGTCGAGTTGAGACTATTGACATTTGTAGTTGACGCCAGAAGAAATAGGCTTGGTCGAGTTGAGACTATTGGATATTTGTAGTTGATGCCAGAAGAGAAATAGGCTTGGTCGAGTTGAGACCATTGGATATTTGCAGTTGACGTTGAAGTTATAATAGGTTGGTGAGTTGAGACTATTGGATATTTGTAGTTGATGCCAGAAGAGAATAGGGCTTGGGTCGAGTTGAGACTATTGGATATTTGTAGTTGGACGCCGAAGTTAGAAATAGGCTAGGTCGAGTTGAGACTATTTTTGGATATTTGTAGCTGATGCTGAAGAGAATAGGGGAGCTATTGATATTTGTAGTTGGACGAGAGAATGAGGCTTGGTCGAGTTGAGACTATTGATATTTGCAGTTGGATGCCAGAAGAGAATAGGCTTGGTCGAGTTGAGACTATTGGATATTTGTAGTTGGATGCCAGGAAGAGAATAGGCTGATCGAGTTGGAGACTATTGGATATTTGTACGGGAAGAGAATAGGTCGAGTTGGAGACTATTGGATATTTGTAGTTGATGCCAGAAGAGAATAGGCTTGGTCGAGTTGAGACTATTGACATTTGTAGTGGATGCCAGAAGAGAATAGGCTTGGTCGAGTTGAGACTATTGGATTTTGTAGTTGATGCCAGAAGAGAAGAATAGGCTTGGTCGAGTTGGAGACTATTCGATATTTGGCAGCTGGATGAAGTGAATAGGTCAATGAGTTGAGACCAGAAAGAGAATAGGCTTTGGTCGAGTTGAGACTATTGAGACTATTGGAATAGGCTTGGTCGAGTTGAGACTGGATATTTGTGCCGGAAGAGAATAGGCTTGGTCGAGTTGAGACCATTGGATATTTGTAGTTGGATGCAGAAGAGAATAGGCTTATCGAGTTGAGACTATTGGGATATTTGCAGTTGGATGCCAGAAGAGAATAGGCTTGGTCGAGTTGGAGACTATTGGATATTTGTAGTTGGGATGCCAGAAGAGAAATAGGCTTGGTCGAGTTGAGACTATGGATATTTGGATGCCAGAAGAGAATAGGTTTAATGAGTTGGAACAGGATATTTGGAGAATGTCGGTGAAGAGAATGACCTTTGTCGAGTTGAGACTATTGATATGTGTAGTTGGATGCAGAAGAGAATGGACCTTGTCGAGAGTTGAGACTATTGGATATGTGTAGTTGATGTCAGAAGAGAATAGGCTTGGTCGAGTTGAGACTATTGGATATTTGTAGTTGATGCCGGAAGAGAATAGGCCTGGTCGAGTTGAGACTGTGGATATTTGTGTAGTTAGATGTCAGAAGAGAATAGGCCTTGTTTAGTTGAGACTATTGGATATTTGGTGGTTGGATGCCAGAAGAGAATGGCTTGGTCGAGCGAGACTATTGGATATTTGTAGTTGGATGCCAGAAGAGAATAGGTTGGTCGAGTTGGAGACTATTGGATATTTGTGTTGGATGCCAGAAGAGAATAGGCTTACGAGTTGGAGACTATTGGATATTTGTAGTTGGATGCCAGAAGAGAATGGACCTTGTCGAGCTGGAGACCAATGGATATGTGTAGTTAGATGTCAAAGAGAATAACCTTGGTCGATTGGAGACTATTGATATTTGTCGTTGACGTTGTAGACTAGGCTTGGATATTTGTGGATATTTGGATGCCAGAAGAGAATAGGCTTGGTCGACCTATGTAGCTCGAGAAGAGAATAGGCTTGGTCGCTGAGACTATTGGATATGTGTGGTTAGATGTCAGAAGAGAAAATAGCTTAGTCGAGTTGGAGACTATTGGATATTTGCCAGTTGCATGTCAGAAGAAATGGACCCTTTGCCAATTGAGACTATTGGATATGTGTAGTTAGATGTCAGAAGAGAATATGGGACCTTATATTTGTAGCTTGAGACTATTGGGTCGAGTTGGAGAGACTTTGTGGTTGGATGCCAGAAGAGAATAGGCTTGGTCGAGTTGAGACTATTGGATATTTGTAGTTGGATGGCTTGGTCGAGTTGAGACTATTGAGTTTGTCAGAAGAGAATTGGTCGAGTTGAGACTATTGGATATTTAGAAGTTGGACGCCAGAAGAGAATAGGCTTGGTCGAGTTGAGATAATTATGATACTTGTAGTTGGACAGAAGAGAATAGTTGAGACAGGATATTTGTCGGAGCTGAGACCAGTTGAGATATTTGATATCAGGCTGGATGCCAGAAGAGAATGGGCTTGGTCGAGTTGAGACTATTGGATATTTTTGTAGTTGGATGCCAGAAGAGAATAGGCTTGTCGAGTTGAGACTATTGGATATTTGCAGTTGGGATATCAGAAGAGAATAGGCTTGGTCGAGTTGAGACTATTGGATATTTGTAGTTGGACGCCAGAAGAGAATAGGCCTGGTCGAGTTGGAGACTATTGGATATTTGCAGTTGACGTCAGAAGAGAACAGGGCTCAATGAGTTGAGACTATTGATATTTGTAGTTGGATGCCAGAAGAGAATAGGCTTGGTCGAGTTGAGACTATTGATATTTGTAGTTGGATGCAGAAGAGAATAGGCTTGGTCGAGTTGAGAGACTATTGGATATTTGCAGTTGGATGCCAGAAGAGAATAGGCTTACGAGTTGGAGACTATTGATATTTGTGCTGGATGTCAGAAGAGAATGGGCTTTGGTCGAGTTGGACTATTGGATATTTGTAGTTGGACGTATAGGAAGAATAGGAGACTATTTATTTGCAGCCGATATCAGAAGAGAACAGGCCAATGAGTTGAGATATTTTGACATTTGGATGCCAGAAGAGAATAGGCCTGGTCGAGTTGAGACTATTGATATTTGTAGTTGGATGCCAGAAGAGAATAGGCTTTATCGAGTTGAGACTATTGGATATTTGTAGTTGGATGCCAGAAGAGAATAGGCTGGTCGAGTTGAGACTATTGGATATTTGTAGTTGGATGCCGAAGAGAATGGGGCTTGGTCGAGTTGACTATTTGGATATTTGTGGGCTTGGTCGGACCAGCTGAAGAGAAAGAGAATAGGCTTGGTCGTCGAGCGAGACTATTGATATTTGTAGTTGGATGATAGGCTTGGTCGAGTTGAGAATTGAGAATGGGGCTTGGTCGAGTTGAGACTATTGGATATTTGTAGTTGGATGCCAGAAGAGATATGAGTCTTGGTCGAGTTGGAGACTATTGGATATTTGCAGTTGGATGCCATATAGAATGAGTTGAGACTATTGGATACTTGCAGTTGCATGTCAGAAGAGAAATGGACCTTGTTTGAGACTGTTGGATATGTAGTTGCATGTCAGAAGAAATGGACTGGTTTAGTTGAGACTATGGATATTTGTGGTTAGATGTCAGAAGAGAATAGGCTTGGTCGAGTTGGAGACTATTGACATTTGTAGTTGGATGCCAGAATAGAATGGGCTTGGTCGAGTTGGAACTATTGGATATTTGTAGTTGGATGCCAGAAGAGAATAGGCTGGTCGAGTTGGAGACTATTGGAGGTTTGTGGTTGACGCCAGAAGAGAATAGGCTTGGTCGAGTTGGAGACTATTGGATATTTGTAGTTGGATGCCAGAAGAGAATAGGTCGAGAGTTGGGAGACCATTGGATGTTTGCAGTTGGATGCCGTAGAGGGAATGAGGCTTGTCGGGTTGAGGACTATTATTGGATGTTTGTAGTTGGATGCCAGAAGAGAATAGGCTTGGTCGAGTTGAGACTATTGGATGTTGTAGTTGGATGCCAGAAGAGAATAGGCTTGGTCGAGTTGAGACTACGGATGTTTGTGGTTGGATTAGAAGAGAATAGGCCTGGTCGAGTTGAGACTATTGGATATTTGTAGTTGATGCCAGAAGAGAATAGGCTTGGTCGAGTTGAGACTATTGGATGTTGTAGTTGGATGCCAGAAGAGAATGAGGCGGGCCGAGTTGAGACTATTGGATATTTGTAGTTGGATGCCAGAAGATTAATGAGGCTTGGTCGAGTTGAGACTATTGGATGTTGTTGTAGTTGGATGCCAGAAAGAATAGGCTTGGTCGAGTTGAGACTATGGATATTTACAGTTGCATGCCAGAAGAGAATGGAGGTTGTCAGTTGAGACTATTGGATATTTGTGGTTGGATGTCAGAAGAGAATGGGCCTTGTTGGAGTTGGAGACTATTGGATATTTTTGTAGTTGATGCCAGAAGAATAGACCTTGTCGAGTTAGACTATTGGATATTTGTGCTGGATGCCAGAAGAGAATAGGGCAGTGAGTTGACTATTGGGATATTTGTAGTTGGATGCCAGAAGAGAATGAGGGCTTGGTCGAGTTGAGACTATTGGATATTTGTAGTTGGATGCCAGAAAGAATGGACCTTGGTCAGGTTGAGACTATTGGATATTTGTAGTTAGATGTCAGAAGAGAATAGGCTTACGAGTTGAGACTATTGATATTTGCAGTTGCCAGAAGAGAATGTTTGGTCGAGTTGAGACTATTGGATATTTGTAGTTGGATGCCAGAAGGAATAGGCTTGGTCGAGTTGAGACTATTGGATATTTGTAGTTGGATGTCAGAAGAGAATAGGCTTGGTCGAGTTGAGACTAGGATATTTGTAGTTGGATGCCATAGGCTTGGTCGAGTTGAGACTATTGGATGTCAGGATGCCAGAAGAGAACAGACTTGGTCGAGTTGAGACTATTGGATATTTGTAGTTGGATGTCAGAAGAGAATAGGCCTTGGCAGAGTTGAGACTATTGGATATTTGTAGTTGGATGCCCAGAAAAAGAATGGAAGCGGTCGAGTTGAGACTATTGGATATTTGCAGTTGGATGCCAGAAGAGAATGGGCTGGTCGAGTTGAGACTATTGGATGTTTGTAGTTGGATGCCAGAAGAGGGGAATGGAAACTGGTCGAGTTGAGACTATTGGATATTTGTAGTTGGATGTCAGAAGAATAGGCCTGGTCGAGTTGAGACTATTGGATGACGTAGTTGGATGCCAGAAGAATAGGCTTGGTCGAGTTGAGACTATTGGATATTTGTAGTTGCATATGAAGAGGACCTAGGTCATCGAGTTGAGACTATTGGATATTTGTAGTTAGATGTCAGAAGAAATGGAATCTGGTCGAGTTGAGACTATTGGATATTTGTAGTTGGATGCCAGAAATATAATAGGCTTGGTCAGGTTGGAGACTGTTGGATATTTACAGTTGGATGCCAGAAGAGAACAGGCTTGGCCGAGTTGAGACTATTGATATTTGTAGTTGGGATGCCAGAAGAGAATAGGCTTGGTCAAGTTGGAGACCATTGGATGTTGTAGTTGGATGCCAGAAGAGAATGAGGCTTGGTCGAGTTGAGACTAATGGATATTTTGTAGTTGGATGCCAGAGAGAATAGGCGGTCGAGTTGAGACCATTGGACATTTGCAGTTGGATGCCAGAAGAATGGACCTTGTCGAGTTGAGACTATTGGATATTTGTAGCTGGATGCTTGAAGAGAATAGAAGCGGTCGAGTTGAGACTATTGGATATTTGCGGTTGGATGTCAGAAGAAATGGGGTTTGTCGAGTTGGGAGACTATTGGATATGTGTAGTTAGATGCCAGAAGATGAATGACCTTGTCGAGTTGAGACTATTGGATATTTGTAGTTGGATGTCAGGAAGAGAATGGCTTAATAGTTGACTATTGGATATTTGTAGTTGGATGCCAGAAGAGAATAGGCTTGGCCGAGTTGAGACTATTGACATTTGCAGTTGGATATCAGAAGAGAACAGGGCTTTGGTCGAGTTGGAGACTATTGGATATCGGCTGGATGCCGAAGAGAATAGGCCTGGTCGAGCTGAGACTATTGACATTTGTAGTTGGATGTTGTGAAGATATTAGGTCATTTGGTCGAGTTGAGACTATTGGATATTTGTAGTTGGATGCCAGAAGAGAATAGGCTTGGTCGAGTTGAGACTATTGGATATTTGTAGTTGGACGCTGTGAAGAGAATAGGCTTGGTCGAGTTGAGACTATTGGATATTTTGTAGTTGGATGCCAGAAGAGAATGGGCTTGGTCGAGTTGAGACTATTGGATATTTGTGCAGTTGCAGAATAGGCCAGAGTTGAGACCATTGGATATGGACCTTGAATCAGTTGGAGACTATTGGATGTAGTTAGATGTCAGGGGAAGAGAATGGGCCTTGTTTAGTTGAGACTATTGGATGTTGTGGTTGGAAGAGAATAGGTCATCGAGTTGGAGACTATTGGATACTTGTAGTTGGATGCTTGGTCGAGTTGGAGACTATTGGATGTTGTGGTTGGATGCAGAAGAGAATGGAAACTGGACTATTGATTTTGTAGTTGGACTAGGCTTTATTGGATAGACTTTGGATATTTGTAGTTGGACGCCAGAAGAGAATGGAAACTGGTCGAGTTGAGACTATTGGATATTTGTAGTTGGATGCCGAAGAAGAAT
Source organism: Acanthosepion pharaonis (assembly GCA_903632075.3). Lineage (NCBI taxonomy): Eukaryota > Metazoa > Mollusca > Cephalopoda > Sepiida > Sepiidae > Acanthosepion > Acanthosepion pharaonis. The sequence continues at coordinate 719,322 of CAHIKZ030004490.1, read as the reverse complement.
AGGCCGGTCAGAGTGGACCTTGGACGCAGAAGAGAATAGGCTTGGTCGAGCGAGACTATTGGATATGTGTAGTTAGATGTCAGAAGAGAATAGGCTTGGTCGAGTTGAGACTATTGGATATTTGTAGTTGGATGCAGAAGAGAATAGGCTTCTTTATCGAGTTGAGACTATTGGATATTTGTAGTTGGATGCCGAAGAGAATTTGGTCGAGAGACTATTGATATTTGTAGTTGGATGCCAAAGAGAATGGGCTTATCGAGTTGAGACTATTGGATGTTTGTAGTTGGATGCAGAAGAGAATAGCTTGGTCGAGTTGAGACTATTGGATATTTGTAGTTGGATGCCAGAAGAGTACTTGGTTAGATGTATTTGCAGCTGGATGCCAATGAGAATAGGCTTGGCCGAGTTGGAGACTATTGGATATTGCGGTTGGATGTCAGAAGAGAATGGACCTTGTCGAGTTGAGACTATTGGATATTTGGTAGTTAGATGTCAGAAGAGAATGGGCCTGGTTTAGTTGAGACTATTGATATTTGTAGTTGGATGCCAGAAGAGAATAGGGTCATCGAGTTGGAGACTATTGGATATTTGTAGTTGGATGCCAGAAGAATAGGCTTGGTCGAGTTGAGACTATTGGATATTTGAGTTGAGACTAGGCTTGGTCGAGTTGGAGACTGGATATTTGGGCTATTGGATATTTGTGGATTGGATGCCAGAAGAGAATAGGCTTGGTCAAGTTGAGACTATTGGATATTTGTAAAGATTGGATGCCAGAAGAGAATGAAGCGAGGTCAGTTGAGACTATTATTGGATATTTGTGGACTGGATGCCAGAAGAATGGACCTTGTCGGTTGAGACTATTGGATGTTGTAGTTGGATACCCAGAAGAATGGCTTGGTCGGTGAGACTATTGGATATTTGGTGGATGCAGAAGAGAATAGGCTTGAGGTCGAGTTGAGACTATTGGATGTTTGTAGTTGGATGCCAGAAGAATAGGCTTCTGGTCGAGTTGAGACTATTGGATATTTGTAGTTGGATGTCAGAAGAATGAAACTGAGTCCTTGCTGATATTTGTAGTTGATGCCAGAATAGAATAGGGCTATTGAGACCAGCTGATTTGTAGATTGAAGAAAGAATAGGTTTGGTCTTGAGACTATTGGATATTTGACGCCAGAAGAGAATAGGTTTGGTCGAGTTGAGACTATTGGATATTTGTAGTTGGATGCCAGAAGAGAATAGGGCTTGGTCAGAGAGATATTGGATATTTGTAGTTGATGCCAGAAGAGAATAGGCTGTCGAGTTGAGACTATTGGATATTTGTAGTTGGATGCCAGGAAGAGAATAGGCCATTTAATGAGTTGAGACTATTGGATATTTGTAGTTGATGCAGAAGAGAATTTGAGTTGACTATTGGATATTTGTAGTTGGATGCCAGAAGAGAATATTGGATATTTGTAGGACGCAGAAGAGTAGGCTGAGAGACTCTTGGATATTTGTAGTTGGATGCCAGAAGAGAATAGGCTTGGTCGAGTTGAGACTATTGGATATTTGTAGTTGGATGCAGAAGAGAATAGGCTTGGTCGAGTTGGAGACTATTGGATATTTGTAAGTTGACGCCAGAAGAGAACAGGCTTGGTCGAGTTGAGACTATTGATATTTGCAGTTGGATGCCAGAAGAGAATAGGGCTTGGTCAGGTTGGAGACTATTGACATTTGTGATGTTGCAGTTGATATTGTAGTTGATGCCAGAAGAGAATGGACCTTGAGACTCAGGTTGAAGAGAAATAGCTTATTGGACTATTGGATATTTGTAGTTAGATGTCAGAAGAGGAACAGGCTTGGTCGAGTTGAGACCTTGGATTAGTTGGGACTATTGGATATTTGGATATTTGTTGGATGCCAGAAGAGAATAATAGGCTTGGTCGAGTTGAGACTATTGGATATTTGTGGTTGGATGCCAGAAGAGAATAGGCTTACGAGTTGAGGACTGTGGATATTTGTAGTTGGATGCCAGAAGAGAATAGGCTTGGTCGAGTTGGAGACTATTGGATATTTGTAGATGCCAGAAGAGAATGGGCTGAGTTGAGACCATTGGATATTTGCAGTTGGATGCCAGAAGAGAATGGACCTTGTCGAGTTGAGACTATTGATATTTGTAGTTAGATGTCTATTGGATAGTTGGATGAATAGGGCTTGGTCGAGTTGGAGACTATTGGATATTTGTAGTTGGATGCCAGAAGAGAATAGGGCTTGGTCGAGTTGAGAGACTATTGGATATTTGTAGTTGGATGACTAGTTGAGACTATTGTAGTTGGATGCCAGAAGAGAATGGGCTTGGTCGAGTTGAGACTATTGGATATTTGTAGTTGATGCCAGAAGAGAATTGGTCTTTGTCGAGTTTTGAGACCAGTAAGAATAGGCTTGGAGTTGAGACTTTGTATTTGGATTGCCAGAAGAGAATGGGGCTTGGTCGAGTTGAGACTATTGGATATTTGTAGTTGGATGGCCAGAGACCAGATATTTGAATAGAATTGGTCGAGTTGAGACTATTGGATATTTGTAGTTGGATGCCAGAAGAGAATAGGCTTGGTCGAGTTGAGACTATTGGATATTTGCAGTTGGATGCCAAGAGAGAATAGGCTTGGATATTTGCGAGTTGAGAGACTATTGGATATTTGTGAAGGCTTGGACGCCAGAAGAGAATAGGCTTGGTCGAGTTGGAGACTATTGGATATTTGTAGTTGGATGTCAGAAGAAATGGGCCTTGTCGAGTTGAGACTATTGGATATTTGTAGTTGGATGCCAGAAGAGAATAGGCTTGGTCGAGTTGAGACTATTGGATATTTGTAGTTGGATGCCAGAAGAGAATAGGCTTGGTCGAGTTGGAGACTATTGGATATTTGTAGTTGGATGCCAGAAGAGAATAGGCTTGGTCGAGTTGAGACTATTGGATATTTGTAGTTGGATGCTGTAGAAGAAATGGACTTGGTCGAGTTGGAGACTATTGGATATTTGTAGTTGGATGCCAGAAGAGAATTTGTAGGCTTGGCTCGAGTTGGTCTATTGATTTTGTAGTTGGATGCCAGAAGAGAATAGGCTAGTTGAGACCATGGATATTTGTAGTTGGATGCCAGAAGAGAATAGGCTTGGTCGAGTTGAGACTATTGGATATTTGTAGTTGGATGCCAGAAGAGAATAGGCTTGGTCGAGAGTTGAGACTATTGATATTTGTAGTTGGATGCCAGAAGAGAATGGACCTTGGTCGAGTTGGAGACTATTGGATATTGTAGCTGGGATGTCAGAAGAGAAATGGGCTTGGGTCGAGTTGAGACTACATTGGATATTTGCAGTTGTTGATGTCAGGAAGAGAAATGGGCTTGGTCGAGTTGGAGACTATTGATATTTGTGGAGTTGACGCCAGAAGAGAATAGGCTTGGACGAGTTGAGACTATTGATATTTGTAGGTTGGACAGAAGAGAATAGGCTTGGTCGAGCTGAGACCATTGGGATATTTGTAGTTGATGCCAGAAGAGAATAGGCTTGGGTCGAGTTGAGACTATTGGATATTTGCAGTTGGAAGAGAATAGGCTTGGTCGAGTTGAGACTATTGATATTTGTAGTTGGGACGCTGCAGAGAATAGGTTTGGTCGAGTTGAATAGGATATTTGGTCGAGAGAATAGGCTGAGAGACCATTGATATTTGTAGTTGATGTCGGAAGAGAATAGGCTTGGCTGAGTTGAGACTACGAGTTGAGACCATGAGACTTTGGAGTTATTTGTAGTTGGATGTCGAAGAGTTGAGAACATTTGTAGCTGGGTCCAGAAGAGAATGGGCTGAGACTATTGGATATTTGTAAGCTTGGATGCCGAGCTAAGACTATTGACATTTGTAGTTGGATGCCAGAAGAGAATAGGCCTGGTCGAGTTGAGACTATTGGATATTTTGTAGTTGGATGCCAGAAGAGAATAGGCTTGGTCGAGTTGAGACTATTGGATATTTGTAGTTGGATGCCAGAAGAGAATAGGCTTGTCGAGTTGAGACTATTGGATATTTGTAGTTGGATGCCAGAAGAGAATAGGCTTGGTCGAGTTGAGACTATTGGATATTTGTAGTTGGATGTCAGAAGAGAATAGGCTTGGTCGAGTTGGAGACTATTGGATATTTGTAGGTTGGATGCCAGAAGAGAATAGGCTTGGTCGAGTTGGAGACTATTGGATATTTGTAGTTGGATGCCAGAAGAGAATAGGCTTGGTCGAGTTGGAGACTATGCCAGAAGATATTTGTAGTTGGATGCCAGAAGAGAATAGGCTTGGGTCGAGTTGAGACTATTGATATTTGTAGTTGGATGCCAGAAGAGAATAGGGCTTGGTCGAGTTGAGACTATTGGATATTTGTAGTTGGATGCCAGAAGAGAATAGGCTTGGTCGAGTTGAGACTATTGATATTTGTAGTTGGATGCCAGAAGAGAATAGGCTTGGTCGAGTTGAGACTATTGGATATTTGTAGTTGGATGCGGAAGAGAATAGGCTTGGTCAAGTTAGTTGAATTATTGGATATTTTGTAGTTGGATGCCAGAAGAGAATAGGCTTGGTCGAGTTGAGACTATTGGATATTTGTAGTTGGATGCCAGAAGAGAATAGGCTTGGTCGAGTTGAGACTATTGGATATTTGTAGTTGGATGCCAGAAGAGAATAGGCTTGGTCGAGTTGAGACTATTGGATATTTGTAGTTGGATGCCAGAAGAGAATAGGCTTGGTCGAGTTGGAGACTATTGGATATTTGTAGTTGGATGCCAGAAGAGAGGTTTGGTCGAGTTGAGACTAGTTGGAGACTAAGAGAATTTTGAGTTGAGACTATTGGATATTTGGATGCCAGAAGAGAATAGGCTTGGTCGAGTTGAGACTATTGGATATTTGTAGTTGATTTAAGAGAATAGGCCGAGTTGAGACTATTGGACATTTGTAGTTTGCCGTATAGCCGGCTTGGGTCGAGTTGAGACTATTGATTGGAGAATAGGCTTGACGAGTTGAGATGTAGTTGGATGCCAGAAGAGAATAGGCTTGGTCGAGTTGAGACTATTGGATATTTGTAGTTGATGCCATAGGCCCCAGAGTTGAGACTATTGGATATTTGCAGTTGGATGCTGAAGAGAATAGGCTAATGGGTTGAGACTATTGATATTTGTAGTTGACGCCAGAAGAGAATAGGCTTGGTCGAGTTGAGACTATTGATATTTGTAGCTGACGCCAGAAGAGAATAGGGCTGGTCGAGTTGAGACTATTGGATATTTGTAGTTGGATTGAAGAGAATAGGCTTTGGACTCGAGTTTGGAGACTATTGAATATTTGTAGTTGAGACTATTGGATACGAAGAGAATAGCACCGCCGAGTTGGAGACTATTGGATATTTGTAGTTGGATGCCAGGAGAGAATAGGCTTGGTCAGAGTTGAGACTATTGGATATTTGTAGTTGACGATGCCAGAAGAGAATAGGCTTGGTCGAGTTGAGACTATTGATATTTTACGTTGGAAGAGAATAGGGCTTGGTCGAGAATAGGATTGGTCGAGTTGAGAATAGGCTGATATTTGAGAGTGAGCATGGATATTGGTTGCCAGAAGAGAATAGGCTTGGTCGAGTTGAGACTATTGGATATTTGTAGTTGGATGCCAGAAGAGAATGAGACTATTGGAATTTGGTCGAGTTGAGACTATTGGATATTTGTAGTTGGATGCCAGAAGAGAATAGGCTTGGTCGAGTTATTGATACTAAGTTGGATGCCATAGGCTTGGTCGAGTTGAGACTATTGATATTTGTAGTTGGATGCTGAAGAGAATAGGCTTGGTCGAGTTGAGACTATTGGATATTTGTAGTTGGATGCCAGAAGAGAATAGGCTTGGTCGAGTTGAGACTATTGGATATTTGTAGTTGATGCCAGAAGAGAAAGGCTTGGTCGAGTTGGAGACTATTGACATTTGCTTGGTCGAAGAGAATAGGCTTGGAGACTATTGGATATTTGTAGTTGGATGCCAGAAGAGAATAGGCTTGGTCGAGTTGAGACTATTGGATATTTGCCAAGAGAATAGGCTTGGTCGAGTTGAGACTATTGGATATTTGTAGTTGGATGCCAGAAGAGAATGGGCTTGTCGAGTTGAGACTATTGGATATTTGTAGTTGGATGCCAGAAGAGAATTGGTCGAGGGTTTGGATATTTGAGTTGAGACTATTGGATATTTGATAGTTGGATGCCAGAAGAGAATAGGCTTGGTCGAGTTGAGACTATTGGATATTTGTAGTTGGATGCCAGAAGAGAATAGGCTTGGTCGAGTTGAGACTATTGGATATTTGTAGTTGGATGGCTTGGTCAGAAGAGAATAGGCTTGGTCGAGTTGAGACTATTGGATATTTGTAGTTGGATGCCAGAAGAGAATAGGGCTTTGTCGAGTTGAGACTATTGGATATTTGTAGTTGGATGCAGAAGAGAATAGGGCTTGGTCGAGTTGAGACTATTGGATATTTGTAGTTGGATGCCAGAAGAGAATAGGCTTGGTCGAGTTGAGACTATTGGATATTTGATATTTGGATGCCAAGAGAATGGACCTTGGTCGAGTTGAGACTATTGGATATTTGTAGTTGGATGCCAGAAGAGAATGGGCTTGGTCGAGTTGAGACTATTGGATATTTGTAGTTGGATGCCAGAAGAGAATAGGCTTGGTCGAGTTGAGACTATTGGATATTTGTAGTTGGATGCCAGAAGAGAATAGGGCTTGGTCGAGTTGAGACTATTGACTTTGCAGTTGGATGCCAGAAGAGAATAGGCTTGTTGGAGACTATTGATATTTGTAGAAGATGCCAGAAAATGGACTTGGTCGAGTTGAGACTATTGGATATTTGTAGTTGGATGTCAGAAGAGAATAGGCTTGGTCGAGTTGATATTTGCTATTGACTATTGGATATTTGTAGTTGGATGCCAGAAGAGAATAGGCTTGGTCGAGTTGGAGACTATTGGATATTTGTAGTTGGATGCCAGAAGAGAATAGGCTTGGACCTATTGGATATTTGTAGTTGGATGCCAGAAGAGAATAGGCTTGGGTCGAGTTGGAGACTATTGGATATTTGTAGTTGGATGCCAGAAGAGAATAGGCCTGAGTCGAGTTGAGACTTTGTATTGGATGCCGAAGAGAATAGGCTTGGATGAGACTAGAATTTGTAGTTGGATGCCAGAAGAGAATTGGTCGAGTTGAGACTATTGGATATTTGCAGTTGGATGTCAGAAGAGAATAGGCTTGGTCGAGTTGAGACTATTGGATATTTGTAGTTGGATGTTGAAGAGAATAGGCTTGGTCGAGTTGAGACTATTGGATATTTGTAGTTGGATGCCAGAAGAGAATAGGCTTGGTCGAGTTGAGACTATTGGATATTTGTAGTTGGATGCCAGAAGAGAATAGGTCAATCGAGTTGAGACTATTGGATATTTGTAGTTGGGATGCCAGAAGAGATAGGCTTACGAAGAGAATAGGGATATTTGGTCGAGTTGAGACTATTGGATATTTTTGAAGTTGGATGCCAAGAGAATAGGCTTGGTCGAGAATAGACTTTGTAGTGGATGTTGAAGACTAGTTGAGACTATTTGTAGTTGGATGCCAGAAGAGAATAGGCTTGGTCGAGTTGGAGACTAGAAGACTATGCCAGAAGAGAATGAATTTGGACCTGGTCGAGTTGAGAGACTATTGGATATTTGTAGTTGGATGCCAGAAGAGAATAGGCTTGGTCGAGTTGAGACTATTGGATATTTGTAGTTGGATGCCAGAAGAGAATAGGCTTGGTCGAGTTGAGACTATTGGATATTTGCAGTTGGATGTCAGAAGAGAATAGGCTTGGTCGAGTTGAGACTATTGGATATTTGTAGTTGGATGCCAGAAGAGAATAGGCTTGGTCGAGTTGAGACTATTGGATATTTGTAGTTGGATGCCAGAAGAGAATAGGCTTAGTCGAGTTGGAGACTATTGGATATTTGTAGTTGGATGCCAGAAGAATGGAAACTGGTCAGTTGAGACTGTGGATATTTGCAGTTGCATGTCAGGAAGAAGAATGGACCTTGTCGAGTTGAGACTATTGGATAATAGTTAGATGTCAGAGAATGGGCCTTGTTTAGTTGAGACTAATGGATGTTGTAGTTGGATGCCAGAAGAGAATAAGGCTTGGTCAGTTGGACTATTGGATATTTGTAGTTGGATGCCAGAAGAGAATGAAGCTTGTCGAGGTTGAGACTATTGGATATTTGCAGTTGCATGTCAGAAGAGAATGGACCTTGTCGAGAGTTGAGACTATTGGATAATGTGGAGTTAGATGTCAGAAGAAATGGGCCTTGTTTAGTTGAGCTATTGGATATTTGTAGTTGGATGCCAGACAAGAATAGGCTTGGTCAGTTGAGACTAATGGATATTTGTAGTTGGATGCTGAAGAGAATGAAGCTTGGTCAAGTTAGAGACTATTGATATTTGTAGTTGGATGCCAGAAGAGAATAGGAAGCGGTCGAGTTGAGACTATTGGATATTTGCAGTTGGATGCCAGAAGAGAATAGGCTTGGTCGAGTTGAGACTATTGGATATTTGTAGTTGGATGCCAGAAGAGAATAGGCTTGGTCGAGTTGAGACTATTGATATTTGTAGTTGGATGCCAGAAGAAATAGGCTTGGTCGAGTTGAGACTATTGGATATTTGTAGTTGGATGCCAGAAGAGAATAGGCTTGGTCGAGTTGAGACTATTGGATATTTGTAGTTGGATGCCAGAAGAGAATCGAGGCTTGGTCGAGTTGAGACTATTGGATATTTGTAGTTGGATGCCAGAAGAGAATAGGGCTTGGTCGAGTTGAGACTATTGGATATTTGCAGTTGATGCCAGAAGAGAATAGGCTTGGTCGAGTTGAGACTATTGATATTTGTAGTTGGATGCCAGAAGAGAATAGGCTTGGTCGAGTTGAGACTATTGGATATTTGTAGTTGGATGCCAGAAGAGAAATGGATGCCAGAAGAGAATTGGTCGAGTTGAGACTATTGGATATTTGCAGTGTCAGAGAGAATGTCAGAAGACTATTGGATATTTAGTTGGACCCAGAGAGAATAAAACTGTCGAGTTGGAGACTATTGGATATTTGTAGTTGGATGTCAAGAAGAGAATAGGCTTTGTTTAGTTGAGGATATTTACTCGAAGAGAATGGACCTTGGAGTTGATTTATGGTAGTTGGAATGGGCCTTGTTTAGTTGAGACTATTGGATGATGCCATAGGCTGGTCGAGTTGGAGACTATTGGATGTTTGTAGTTGGATGCCAGAAGAGAATGAGGCTTGGTCGAGTTGAATCTATTGGATATTCTGTTGCATGTCAGAGAGAGAATGGACCTTGTCGAGAAGAGGATATGTGGTTAGATGTCAGAAGAAGATGGAGCCTTGAGTTGAGACTATTGGATGTTGTAGTTGGATGCCAGACAGAATGAATTTGGTCGAGAGTCGAGACTTGGATATTTGTAGTTGGATGCCAGAGAATATTTGAGATATGGATGGAAGTTGGATGCCAGAAGAGAAATAGGGCTTGGTCGAGACTATGGATGTTGTAGTTGGATGCCAGAAGAATTCAGGAAGCTGGATATTTAACCAGTTATGGATGCCAAGAGAACATAGGCTTGGTCGAGTTGAGACTGGATATTTGTAGTTGGATGCCAGAAGAGAATAGGCTTGGTCGAGTTGGAGACTATTGGATGTTTGTAGTTGGATGCCAGAAGAGAACAGGGGACTTTGGATGTTGTAGTTGGATGACTATTGGATATTATGTTGTAGTTGGATGCCAGAAGAGAATAGGCTTGGTCAGGTTGAGTCTATTGGATATTTGTGGTTGGATGCCAGAAGAGAATGAGCGAGTTGAGACGAGTTTGGGACTATTGGATATTGGATGTTGTAGTTGGATGCCAGAAGGGAATGGCTTGGTCGAGTTGAGACTATTGGATGTTTATGTGGTTGGATGCCAGAAGAGAATGGGCTTGGTCAGTTGAGACTGTGGATGTTGCAGTTGGATGTCAGAGAATGGATGGACCTGGTCGAGTTGAGACTATTGGATATTTATGTTAGTTGGATGGGCCTTGTTTAGAAGGACTATTGGATATTTGTGATTGGATGCCAGAAGAAGAGAATTGAGACTATTGGATGTTGGATATTTGTAGTTGGATGCCGAAGTTGAAGTTGTGGATATTTGGACCTTGTCGGTCAGTTGAGACTGGATATTGTAGTTAGATGTCAAGAGAATGAAGCGAGGTCGAGTTGAGACTATTGGATATTTGCAGTTGGATGCCAGAAGAGAATGGACCCCGTCGAGTTAAGAGACAATGGATATTGTGGTTAGATGTCAGAAGAGAAGTTAGGACTTGTTTAGTTGAGTTGACTATTGGATATTTGCAGTTGGATGTCAGGAAGAGAATGGACCTTGTCAGGTTAGGACTATTGGATATGTGTAGTTACTATTGGATGGGCCTTTGTTTAGTTGGATGCCATTGGATATTTGTAGTTGGATGCGAGTTGAGACTATTGGATGATATGTTGTAGTTGGATGCCAGAAGAGATGAGGTCGAGTTGAGACTATTGGATGTTGCAGTTGCATGTCAGAAGGTGGACCTTGTCAGGTTGAGGACTATTGGATATGTTGTAGTTGGATGCCAAAGAAGAAAGTGGGCCTTGGACCTTGGATGTTTGTAGTTGGATGCAGAGAATAGGCTAGTTGGATATGTTGTAGTTAGATGTCAGAGAATGAGGCTGGTCGGAGTTGGGACTATTGGATATTTGCAGTTGCATGTCAGAAGAATGGACCTTGTCGAGTTGGGACTATTGGATATGTGTAGTTAGATGTCAGAAGATGGGCCTTGTTTAGTTGAGACTATTGGATATTTGTAGTTGGATGCCAGAGAATAGAGCGGGTCGAGTTGAGACTGATTGGATATTTGTAGTTGGATGCCAGAGAGAATAGGCTTAGTCGAGTTGAGACTATTGGATATTTGCAGTTGGATGCCAGAGAATAGGACCTTGGTCGAGTTGGGACTATTGGATGTTGTTGGATGTCAGAAGAGAATGGACCTTGTTTAGTTGAGACTATTGGATATTTGTAGTTGGATGTCAGAGAAGAATGAGCTTGGTCAGGGTTAGGGACTATTGGATATTTGTAGTTGGATGCCAGAAGAGAATGGACCTTGTCGTTGAGACAATTTTGTGGTTGGATGAAGAGAATAGGCTATTGGATGACTATTTGTAGTTGGATGCCAGAAGAGAAAGAGAGGCTTGTCGAGTTGAGACTATTGGATATTTGTAGTTGGATGAAGAGAATAGGCTTGGTCGAGTTGGAGACTATTGGATATTTGTAGTTGGATGCCAGAAGAGAATAGTTAGGCTTGGTCGAGTTGAGACTATTGGATATTTGTAGTTGGATGCCAGAAGAGAATAGGCTTGGTCGAGTTGAGACTATTGGATATTTGCAGTTGGATGCCAGAAGAGAATAGGCTTGGTCGAGTTGACTATTGACTATTGAGATATTTGGTCGAGTTTTGGTCGAGTTGAGACTATTGGATATTTGGATGCCAGAAGAGAATAGGCTTGTCGAGTTGAGACTATTGGATATTTGTAGTTGGATGTCAGAAGAGAAATAGGCTTGGTTAGTTGAGACTATTGATATTTGTAGTTGGATGCCAGAAGAGAATAGGCTTGGTCGAGTTGAGACTATTGATATTTGTAGTTGGATGCCAGAAGAGATATGGACCTGGTCGAGTTGAGACTATTGGATATTTGTAGTTGGATGCCAGAAGGGCGACTTGGTCGAGTTGAGACTGTGGATGTTGTAGTTGGATGCCAGAAGAGAATAGGCTTGGTCGAGTTAAGACTATTGGATATTTGGTTGTATGCCAGAGAGAATAGGCTTGGTCGAGTTGAGACTATTGGATATTTGTAGTTGGATGCCAGAAGAGTATAAACTTGGTCGAGTTGAGACTATTGGATGTTGTAGTTGGATGCCAGAAGAATAGGCGGTCGAGTTGAGACTAATGGATATTTGTAGTTGGATGCCAGAGAGAAATAGGTTTAATCGGAGAGTTGGAGACGCTATTGGATGTTTGCAGTTGGATGCAGAAGAGAATGGGACCCTTGTCGAGTTGGAGACTACCTTGTCGACATAGTGTAGTTAGACGTCATGTCAGAGAATAGGAGAAACTTGTTTAGGGTTAGACTAATGGATATTTGGTAGTTGGATGCCAGAAGAGAATAGGCTGGTCGAGTTACAGACTATTGGATATTTGTAGTTGGATGCCAGAAGAGAATAGGCTTGGAGTTGAATCTATTGGATGTTTGTAGTTGATGCCAGAAGAGAATAGGCTTGGTCGAGTTGAGACTGGATATTTGCAGTTGGATGTCAGAAGAGAATTTTATTCCTGTCGAGTTGAGACTATTGGATATTTACGGAAGTTAGATGTCAGAAGAGAAATGGACCTTGTCGAGTTGAATTATTGGATGTTGAAAGTTCGGCATCCAGAAGAGAACAGGAGCTTGGTCGAGTTGAGACTATTGATGTTGTAGTTGGATGCCAGAAGAGAATAGGCTTGGTCGAGTTGAGACTATTGGATATTTGTAGTTGGATGCCAGAAGAGAATGGGCTTGGTCGAGTTGAGACTATTGGATATTTGTAGTAGGCTGGATGCCGGATATTTGGAAGAGAATAGGCTTGGTCGAGTTGACTATTGGATATTTGTAGTTGGATGAGAATAGGCTTGGTCGAGTTGAGACTATTGAATTTTTGTAGTTGGATGCCAGGAACAGGCTTGGTCGAGTTGAGACTATTGGATATTTGTAGTTGGATGCCAGAAGAGAATAGGCTTGGTCGAGTTGAGACTATTGGATATTTGTAGTTGGATGCCAGAAGAGAATAGGCTTGGTCGAGTTGAGACTATTGGATATTTGTAGTTGGATGCCAGAAGAGAATAGGCTTGGTCGAGTTGAGACTATTGGATATTTGATATTTGCGTTGGATGCCAGAAGAGAATGGGCTTGGTCGAGTTGAGACTATTGGATATTTGTAGTTGATGTGCCAAGAGAATAGGCTTGGTCGAGTTGAGACTATTGGATATTTGTAGTTGGATGCCAGAAGAGAATAGGCTTGGTCGACCTTGGTCGAGTTGAGACTATTGGATATTTGTAGTTGGATGCCAGAAGAGAATAGGCTTGGTCGAGTTGAGACTATTGGATATTTGTAGTTGGATGCCAGAAGAATAGGCTTGGTCGAGTTGAGACTATTGGATATTTGTAGTTGGATGCCAGAAGAGAATAGGCTTGGTCGAGTTGAGACTATTGGATATTTGAGTTGAGAGAAGAGAATGGGCTTGGTCGATTGGATATTTGTAGTTGGATGCCAGAAGAGAATAGGCTTGGTCGAGTTGAGACTATTGGATATTTGTAGTTGGATGCCAGAAGAGAATAGGCTTGGTCGAGTTGAGACTATTGGATATTTGTAGTTGGATGCCAGAAGAGAATAGGAAGAGAATAGGATTGGTCGAGTTGAGACTATTGATATTTGTAGTTGGATGAAGAGAATGGTCATTGGTCAGTTGAGACTATTGATATTTTGCAGTTGGATGCCAGAAGAGAATGGACCCCTAATGAGTTGGAGGGACTATTGATATTTGTAATTGGATGCCGAAGAGAATGGACTATCCATGAAGTTAAGAGAATTAAGGATATTTGCTTGCATTGGAGAATGACCTTGTCGAGTTGAGACTATTGATGTGTAGTTAGATGTCAGAAGAGAATAGGCCTTGGTCGAGTTGAGACTATTGGATATTTGTAGTTGGATGCCAGAAGAGAATAGGCTTGGTCGAGTTGAGACCATGGATATTTGTAGTTGATGGATGCCAGAAGAGAATAGGGTTGGTCGAGTTGAGACTATTGGATATTTGTAGTTGGATGCAGAAGAGCTTGGCCGAGGCTTATTTGTAGTCGAGTTGAGACTATTGGATATTTGTAGTTGATGCCAGAAAGAGAATAGGCTTGGTCGAGTTGGAGACTATTGGATATTTTGTGAGTTGGATTGCCTAGAAGAGAATGTCAGAAGAGAATAGGCTTGGTCGAGTTGGAGACTATTGGATATTTGGCAGTTGGATGACCTTGTCAGTTGAGTTCATTGGATATGTGTGTAGTTAGGTCAGAAGTTTGTTTAGACTATTGGATATTTGTAGTTGGATGCCAGAAGAATGGGCGGTCGAGTTGGGACTATTGGATATTTGTAGTTGATGCCAGAAGAGAATAGGCTTGGTCGAGGTTGGGACTATTGGATATTTGTAGTTGGATGCCAGAAGAGAAGGCTTTGGTCGAGTTGGGACTATTGGATATTTGTAGTTGGATGTCAGAAGAGAATAGGAACGGTCGAGTTGGGACTATTGGATATTTGTAGTTGGATGCCAGAAGAGAATGGACCTGTCGAGTTGAGACTATTGGATATGTGTAGTTGATGTCAGAGAGAATGGGTCAATGTCGAGGTTGAGACTAATGGATATTTGTAGTTGCATGTCAGAAGAGAATGGACCTTGTTTAGTTGGGACTATTGGATATTTGTAATTGGATGTCAGAAGAGAATGGGCCTGTTTAGTTGAGACTATTGGATATTTAGGTTGGATGCAGAGAAGAGAATAACAGGCTTGGTCGAGTTGGAGGACTATTGATATTTGTAGTTGGATGCCAGAAGAGAATAGAAGGTCGAGTTGGAGACTATTGATATTTGTAGTTGGATGCCAGAAGAGAATAGGGCTTGGTCGAGTTGAGACTATTGGATATTTAGTTGGATGCCAGAAGAGAATGGACCTCATCGAGTTGAGACTATTGGATATTTGTAGTTGGATGCCAAAGAGAATAGGCTTGGTCGAGTTGAGACTATTGGATATTTGTAGTTGATGCCAGAAGAGAATGGACCTTGTCGAGTTAAGACTATTGGATATGTGTAGTTGCATGTCAGAAGAGAATAGACCTTGTCGAGTTGAGACTATTGGATATGTGCAGTTAGATGTCAGAAGAGAATGGGCCTTGTTTGGTTGGAGACTTATTGGATATTTGTAGTTAGATTCAGAAGATGCCAGATTATTGGATATTTGTAGCGTTGGTCCAGGAAGAGAATAGGCTTGGTCTTGAGTTGGATATTTGTGGTTGGATGCTGAAGAGAATAGGCTTGGTAGGAGTTGAACTATTGATATTTATGATTGGATGCCAGAAGAGAATGAGCAGTCGAGTTAGCAGGACTATTGGATATTTGTAGTTGGATGCCAGAAGAGGTAGGCTTGGTCGAGTTGAGACTATTGGATGTTTAATAGTTGGATGTGAAGAGAATAGGCTTGGTCAGTTGAGACAATGGATATTTGTAGTTGGATGCCAGAAGAGAATGAAGCTTGGTCGAGTTAGAGACTAATGGATATTTGCAGTTGCATGTCAGAAGAATGGACCTTGTCGAGTTGAAGTTGTGGATAATAATGTGATTAGATGTCAGAAGAGAATGGGCCTTGTTTAGTTGAGACTATTGGATGTTGTAGTTGGATGCCAGAAGAGAATGAAGCGAGGTCGGATTGAGACTATTGAATGTTGTAGTTATGCCAGGATATTTGGATAGTTGGATGCCAGACAAGAATAGGGAGACTATGGTCCAGAAGTTGGTCAGTTGACTATTGGATATTTGTAGTTGGATGCCAGAGAGAGAATATATTTGGCTTGGATGCCAGAAGTTGTCGAGACTATTGGATATTTGTAGTTGGATGCCAGAAGAGAATAGGCTTGGTCGAGTTGGAGACTATTGGATATTTGTAGTTGAAGATGGCTTATCGAGTTGGGAGACTACATGATATTTGATGTCAGAAGAATAGCTTGGTCAAGTTGACTATTGGATATTTGTAGTTGGATGCCAGAAGAGAATGGACCTTGTCGAGTTGAGACTATTGGATATTTGTGGTTAGATGCCAGAATGGACCTTGTTTAGTTGAGACTATGGATATTTGTAGTTGGATGCCAGAGAGAATGGACGTCAGGAAGAGAATAGGGCTCGAGTTGAGACTGGGGATATTTGTGGTTGGATGCCAGAAGAGAATGGGCCTGGTCGAGTTGGGACTATTGGATATTTGGTTGGATGCCAGAAGAGAATGGGCGGTCGGTTGGGACTATTGGATATTTGTGGTTGGATGCCAGAAGGAATAGGCTGGTCGGTTGGAGACTGTGGATATTTTGGATGTTTGAGGTTGGATATTTGCCAGAAGAGAATGGGCTTGGTCGAGTTGGGACTGTTGGATGTTGTAGTTGGATGCGAGTTGAGACTAGGATAGTAGTTGTGGAGAATAGGCTGGTCGAGTTGAGACTATTGATATTTGTAGTTGGATACCAGAAGAGAATAGGCTTGGTCGAGTTGAGACTATTGGATATTTCAGTTGGATGCAGAGAGAATAGGGCTTGGTCGAGTTGGAGACTATTGGATATTTGTGGTTGGATGCCAGAAGAGAATAACAACCTTTGCCGAGAGATATTGGATATTATAGGCCAGTCGGTCGAGTTAGGACTATTGGATATTGTTGGATGCCAGAAGAGAATTGGTCGAGTGCATTGGATATTTGAATAGGCTTGGTCAGAGTTGAGACTATTGGATATTTGTAGTTGGATGCCAGAAAGAATAGTTTAACGAGTTGGAGACTATTGGATCGAGTTGGGACTAAATAACTTGGATGGATATTTGTAGTTGGATGTCAGAAGAGAATGGGCCTGTTTAGTTGAGACTATTGGATATTTGTAGTTGGATGCCAGAAGAGAATGGAGGCTTGGTCGAGTTGAGACTATTGATATTTGAAGTTGGATGCCAGAAGAGAATGGACCTTGTCGAGTTGAGACTATTGAGTATTTATGGTTGGATGCCAGAAGAGAACAGGCCCGGTCGAGTTGGAGACTATTGGATATTTGGTTGATGCCAAGAATGGACTTTGTCGAGTTGAGAGACTATTGGATATGTGTAGTTGGATGTCAGAAGAATAGGCTTGGTCGAGTTAGAGACTATTGGATATTTGTAGTTGGATGCCGAAGAGAATAGGGGTTTGGACTAGTTGAGATGTTGATATTTGTTGGATGCCCAGAAGAGAATGGAGTTTGGTCGAGTTGGAGACTATTGGACTTTTAGTTGGATGGCTTGTCGAGTTGGAGACTGCCAGAGAAGAATAGGCTTGGATGAGTTGAGACTATTGGATATTTGTAGTTGGATGCCGAAGAGAATAGCTTGGTGAGTTGAGACTATTGGATATTTGTAGTTGGATGCCAGAAGAGAATGGCTTGGTCGAGTTGAGACTATTGGATATTTGTAGTTGGATGCCAGAAGAGAATAGGCTTGGTCGAGTTGGAGACTATTGGATATTTTGTAGTTGGATGCCAGAAGAGAATAGGCTTGGTCGAGTTGGAGACCATTGGATATTTGTAGCCGACTTGGTCAGAGCGAGACTATTGGTTTTGTATCGGATGCCAGAAGAATATTGGATATTTGTAGTTGGATGCCAGAAGAAATAGGCTTGGTCGAGCTGGAGACTATTGGATGTTACAAGTTGGACGCCAGAAGAGAATGGACCTTGGTCGAGTTGAGACTATTGGATATTTGTAGTTGCATGTCAGAAGAGAATGGACCTTGTCGAGTTGAGACTATTGGATATTTGTAGTTGGATGTCGAAGAGAATGGGCCTTGTTTAGTTGGAGACTATTGGATGTTTTGTAGTTGGATGCCAGAAGAGAATAGGCTTGGTCGAGTTGAGACTATTGATATTTGCAGTTGGATGCCAGAAGAGAATAGGGCTTGTGAGTTGAGACTATTGGATATTTGTAGTTGGATGCCAGAAGAGAATAGGACCTATTGGATCCAGAAGAGAATAGGCTTGGTCGAGAGACTATTGGATATTTGCAGTTGATGTCAGAAGAGAATAGGCTTGGTCGAGTTGGATGCCAGAAGAGAATAGACCTGGTCGAGTTGAGACTATTGATATTTGTAGTTGGATGCAGAAGAAGAATAGGCTTGGTCGAGTTGGACTATTGGATATTTGTAGTTGCATGTCAGAAGAGAATGGACCTTGTCGAGTTGAGACTATTGGATATTTGGGTGAAGTAGAAGAGAATGGGCTTGCTTAGTTGAGACTATTGGATATTTGTAGTTGGATGCCAGAAGAGAATGGACCTGGTCGAGTTGAGACTATTGGATATTTGTGGTTGGATGCCAGAAGAGAATAGGCTTGTCGAGTTTAAGACTATTGGATATTTGTAGTTGGATGCCAGAAGAGAATAGGCTTTGTCGAGTTGGAGACTATTGGATATTTGTAGTTGGATGCCAGAAGAAATAGGCTTGGTCGAGTTGGACTATTGGATATTTTAGTTGGATGCCAGAAGAGAATAGGCTTGGATGAGCCGAGACCCGGCCGGATTATTTGTAGTTGATGAAAGAGAATACAGGGGCTTGGTCGAGTTGAGACTATTGGATATTTGTAGTTGGATGCCAGAAGAGAATAGGTCGAGTTGGTCGATGAGCTGAGACTATTGGAGTTGGAGACTTTGATATTTGGATGCCAGAAGAGAATAGGGCTTGGTCGAGTTGGAGACTATTGGATATTTGTGTTGGACGCCGAAGAGAATAGGCTTGGTCGAGTTGAGACTATTGATATTTGCAGTTGGATGCCAGAAGAAGAGAATAGGGCTTGGTCGAGTTGAGACTGGTTGGATATTTGTAGTTGGATGCCAGAAGAGAATAGGCCTGATGAGTTGAGACTATTGGATATTTGTTGGACGGACCAAGGAATAGGCTTGGTCGAGTTGGAGACTTTGGATATTTGTAGTTGCCAGAAGAGAATAGGCTTGGTCAAGTTGAGACTATTGGATATTTGTAGTTGGATGCCATTTGCAACGTCAGAAGAGAATAGGCTGGTCGAGTTGAGACTATTGGATATTTGCAGTTGGATGCCAGAAGAGAATAGACCTTGTCGAGTTGAGACTATTGGATATTTGTAGTTGGATGAAGAGAATAGGGTTTCGAGTTGGAGACTATTGATATTTGTAGTTGGATGCCAGAAGAGAATAGCTTGGTCGAGTTGAGACTATTGGATATTTGTAGTTGATGCCAGAAAAGAATAGGCTTATCGAGTTGAGACTATTGGATATTTGAAGTTGGATGCCAGAAGAGAATGGCTTGGTCGAGTTGAGACTATTGGATATTTGTAGTTGGATGCCAGAAGAATAGGCTTGGTCGAGTTGAGGACAATTGGATGTTTGTAGTTGATGCCAGAAGAGAATAGGCTTGGTCGAGTTGGAGACTATTGGATATTTGTAGTTGGATGCCAGAAGAATAGGTCTTGGTTGAGAGGATTTATTGACGTCAGTAGTTGGTCGAGCGGACTAGAACAGGCTGGTCGATAGACTATTGATGGTTGGATGCCAGAAGAGAATAGGGCTTGGTCGAGTTGAGACTATTGGATATTTGTAGTTGGATGCCAGAAGAGAATAGGCTTGGTCGAGTTGAGACTATTGGATATTTGTAGTTGGATGCCAGAAAGAGAATAAACTTGGTCGAGTTGGAGACTATTGGATATTTGTAGTTGGATGCCAGAAGAGAATAGGCTTGGTCGAGTTGAGACTATTGGATATTTGTAGTTGGATGCCAGAAGAGAATGGACAGGTCGAGTTGAGACTATTGGATATTTGTAGTTGACGCCAGAAGAGGAATATTGATATTTGTCCAGAAGAGAACAGGGCTTGGCCGAGAGACTATTGGATATTTGTAGTTGGATGCCAGAAGAGAATAGGGTTGGTCGAGTTGACTATTGGATATTTGTAGTTGGATGCCAGAGAATGAGAATAGGGTTGACGCCAGTTGGTCGAGTTGAGGACTATTGGATGTTTGCAGTTGGATGCCAGAAGAGAATAGGCTTGGTCGAGTTGAGACTATTGGATATTTGTAGTTGGATGCCAGAAGAGAAATAGGCTTGGTCGAGTTGGAGACTATTGGATATTTGTAGTTGGATGCCAGAAGAGAAATAGGCTTTGGTCGAGTTGAGACTATTGGATATTTAATAGTTGACAGCCAGAAGGAGAATAGGACCTGGTCGAGTTGAGACTATTGGATATTTGAAGTTGGATGCCAGAAGAGAATAGGCTTGGTCGAGTTGAGACTATTGGATATTTGTAGTTGGATGCCAGAAGAGAATAGGCTTGGTCGAGTTGACTATTGGATATTTGCAGTTGATGCCAGAAGAGAATAGGCTTGTCGAGTTGAGACTATTGGATATTTGTAGTTGGATGCCAGAAGAGAATAGGCTTGGTCGAGTTGAGACTATTGATATTTGTAGTTGGACAGAAGAGAATACAGAAGAGAATGGCTTGGTCGAGTTGGAGACTATTGATATTTGTAGTTGGATGCCAGAAGAGAATAGGACCTGTCGAGTTGGAGACTATTGATATTTGTGGTTGGATGCCAGAAGAGAATGGACTTGGTCGAGTTGAGACTATTGGATATTTGTAGTTGGATGCCAGAAGAGAATGGACTTTGTCGAGTTGAGACTATTGGATATTTGTAGTTGGATGCCAGAAGAGAATAGGCTTGGTCGAGTTGAGACTATTGATATTTGTAGTTGGATGCCAGAAGAGAATAGCTTGGTCGAGTTGAGACTATTGGATATTTGGTAGTTGGATGCCAGAGAATAGGCTTGGTTTGTTGAGACTATTGGATATTTGTAGTTGGATGCCAGAAGAGAATGGACCTTGTCGAGTTGGAGACTATTGATATTTGTAGTTGGATGCCAGAAGAGAATAGGCTTGGTCGAGTTGATATTTGTGTGCTGGATGTCTATTGTCGAGTATTTGTAGAAGTTGACGCCAGAAGAGAATGGACCCTTGTCGAGTTGAGACTGGTTGGATATTTGCAGGTTGGATGCCAGAAGAGGAATGGAATTTTGGTCGAGTTGAGACTATTG
The DNA here is from genome assembly GCA_903632075.3 of Acanthosepion pharaonis. Classification (NCBI taxonomy): domain Eukaryota; kingdom Metazoa; phylum Mollusca; class Cephalopoda; order Sepiida; family Sepiidae; genus Acanthosepion; species Acanthosepion pharaonis. Next base: position 698,291 of record CAHIKZ030004490.1, on the reverse strand, counting down.
ATATTTGTAGTTGGATGCCAGAAGAGAATGGGCTTGTCGAGTTGAGACTATTGATATTTGTAGTTGGATGCCAGAAGAGAATAGCTTGGTCGAGTTGAGACTATTGGATATTTGTAGTTGGATGCCAGAAGAGAATAGGCTTGGTCGAGTTGAGACTATTGACATTTGTAGCTGATGCCAGAAGAGAATAGGCTTGGCGAGTTGAGACTATTGGATATTGTAGTTGATGCTGAAGAAATGGACCTTGTCGAGTTGAGACTATTGGATATTTGTAGTTGAGCCAGAAGAGAATCAGAGTTGGAGACATTTGTGGTATTGGAGGCCTTGGGTCGAGTTGGCGGGATGCCAGAAGAGAATGGGTCAGAGTTGATTGGATATTTGTAGTTGGATGCCAGAAGAGAATGGGCTTGGTCGAGTTGAGACTATTGGATGTTTGCAGTTGGATGCCAGAAAAGAATAGGCTTGGTCGAGTTGAGACTATTGGATATTTGTAGTTGGATGCCAGAAGAAATAGGCTTATCGAGTTGAGACTATTGGATATTTGTAGTTGGATGCCAGAAGAGAATAGGGCTTGGTCGAGTTGAGACTATTGATATTTGTAGTTGCATGCCAGAAAGAGAATGGACCTTGAGTCGAGACTTTGGGACTAGTGGATATAGGCTTGGCCGAGTTGAGACTATTGATTTGCAGTGATCAGAAGAGAATGGGCCTTGTTTAGTTGAGACTATTGATATTTGTAGTTGGATGCCAGAAGAGAATGGGGCTTTGTCGAGTTGAGACTGTGGATGTTGTAGTTGGATGTCAGAAAGAGAATAGGGTCGAGTTGAGACTATTGGATATTTGTAGTTGGATGCCGAGGAAGAGAATAGGGACGCCAGTCAGGCTTGGTCGAGTTGAGACTATTTGGACTAACGGATAGCTTGGTCGAGTAGACTATTGATATTTGTAGTTGACCAGAAGAGAACAGGTAGGGGCTGATATTTTGTAGTTGGATGCGAGCTGAGACTATTGATATTTGTGGAAGTTGGATGCCAGAAGAGAATAGGCTTGGTCAGAGTTGACATTATTGGATATTTGTAGTTGATGCCGACAGAAGAGAATAGGGCTTGGTCGAGTTGGACTATTCGATATTTGTAGTTGATGCCAGAAGAGAATAGGCTTGGTCGAGTTGAGACTATTGATATTTGCAGTTGGATGCCAGAAGAGAATGGACCTTTGTTGATATTTGTTGAGACTATTGAGATATTTATTTGTAGTTGGATGCCAGAAGAGAATAGGCTTGGTCGAGTTGAGACTATTGATATTTGGTAGTTGGATGCCAGAAGAGAATAGGCTTGGTCAAGTTGAGATTATTGGATATTTGTAGTTGACGCCAGAAGAGAATAGGCTTGGTCGAGGGATATTTGGTTGGATGCCAGAAGAGACTATTGTCAGATATTTTTGTAGTTGGATGCCAGAAGAGAATAGGCTTTGGTCGAGTTGAGACTATTGACATTTGTAGTTGGATGCCAGAAGAGAATAGGCTTGGTCGAGTTGGAGACTATTGATATTTTTGTAGTTGGATGCCAGAAGAGAATAGGGCTTGGTCGAGTTGAGACTATTGGATATTTGTAGTTGGATGTCAGAATAGAATAAGGTTGGTCGAGTTGAGACTATTGATATTTGTAGTTGGATGCCAGAAGAGAATAGGCTTAACGAGTTGGAGACTATTGGATGCTTTGTAGTTGGATGCCAGAAGAGAAGAAGCCTGGTCGAGTTGGAGACTATTGGATATTTGCAGTTGGATGCCCCAGAAGAGAATAGGGGCTTGGTCGAGTTGAGACTATTGGATATTTGTAGTTGGATGCCAGAAGAGAATAGGCTGGTCGAGTTGAGACTATTGGATATTTGTAGTTGGATGCCAGAAGAGAATAGGGCTTGGTCGAGTTCAGACTATTGGATATTTGTAGTTGGATGCCAGAAGAGAATAGGTTGGTCGAGTTGAGATTATTGGATGTTGTAGTTGGATGCCAGAAGAGAATAAACCAGATCGAGTTGGAGACTATTGGATATTTGATAGTTGGATGCCAGAAGAGAATAGGCTTGGTCGAGTTGAGACTATTGGATATTTGTGGTTGGATGCCAGAAGAATAGGCTTGGTCGAGTTGAGACTATTGGATATTTGAAGTTGGATGCCAGAAGAGAATAGGCTTGGTCGAGTTGAGACTATTGGATATTTGCAGTTGGATGCCAGAAGAGAATGGACCTTGGTCGAGTTGAGACTATTGATATTTGTAGTTGGATGCCAGAAGAGAATGGGCCTTGTCGAGTTGAGACTATTGGATACCAGTATTGGATGCCAGAAGAGAACAGGCTTGGTCGAGTTGAGACTATTGGATATTTGTAGTTGGATGCCAGAAGAGAATAGGCTTGGTCGAGTTGAGACTATTGGATATTTGGTAGTTGGATGCCAGAAGAGAATAGGCTTTGTCGAGTTGAGACTATTGGATATTTGTAGTTGGATGTCAGAAGAGAATGGGTTTGGTCAGAGTTGAGACTATTGGAGGAGTTGGATGCCAGAAGAATAGGCTTGGTCGAGTTGAGACCTGGATATTTGTAGTTGGATGCCAGAAGAGAATGAGGCTTGGTCGAGTTGAGACTATTGGATATTTGTAGTTGGATGGAAGAGAATAGCCAGAGTTGAGACTATTGAGTTGGATGTCAGAAGAGAATAGGCTTGGTCGAGTTGAGACTATTGATATTTGCAGGGATTTGGGTCGAGTTGAGACTATTGGATATTTGTAGTTGGATGCCAGAAGAGAATGGGGCTTGGTCGAGTTGAGACTATTGGATATTTGTAGTTGGATGCCAGAAGAGAATAGGCTTGGTCGAGTTGAGACTATTGGATATTTGTAGTTGGGATGCCAGAAGAGAATAGGCTTGGTCGAGTTGAGACTATTGGATATTTGTAGTTGGAGAATGGACCTGTCGAGTTGAGACTATTGGATATTTAGTTGGTGAAGAGAATTGGAGACTATTGGATATTTGTGGTTGGATGCCAGAAGAGAATAGGCTTGGTCGAGTTGAGACTATTGGATATTTGGTCGAAGAGAATAGGGCTTGAGACTAGACTATGGATATTTGTAGTTGGATGCCAGAAGAGAATAGGCTTGGTCGAGTTGAGACTATTGGATATTTGATGTCAGTTGGATGAGACCATTGAAGTTGGATGCCAGGTAGAACAGGCTTGGTCGAGTTGAGACTATTGGATATTTGTAGTTGGATGCCAGAAGAGAATAGGGCTTGGTCGAGTTGAGACTATTGGATATTTGCAGTTGGATGCCCAAGAGAATGGACCTTGTCGAGTTGGAGACTATTGGATATGTTGCAGTTACATGTCAGAAGAGACTCGATTGGATTGGATATTTGTAGTTGGATGCCAGAAGAGAATAGGCCTTGAATGGTTGAGACTTTGATTTGTAGTTGGATGCCAGAAGAAATAGGCTTGGTCGACATTGGATATTTCCAGCTGCACAGAAGAATGGACCTTAATGAGTTGAGACTATTGGATATTTGTAGTTGGATTGGAAGAGAATGCCAGGACTATTGGATATTTGTAGTTGGATGCCAGAAGAGAACAGGCTTGTCGAGTTGAGACTATTGGATATTTGTAGTTGGATGCGAAGAGAAGAAGCTGGTCGAGTTGAGACTATTGGATATTTGGTAGGCCGAGTTGAAGAGAATAGAAGAGCTGGTCGAGTTGGAGACTATTGGATATTTGTAGTTGGATGCCAGAAGAGAATAGGCTTGGTCGAGTTGAGACTATTGGATATTTGTAGTTGGATGCCAGAAGAGAATAGGCTTGGTCGAGTTGAGACTATTGGATATTTGTAGTTGGATGCCAGAAGAGAATAGGCTTGGTCGAGTTGAGACTATTGGATATTTGCATGCCAGAAGAGAATAGGCTTTGGTCGAGTTGAGACTATTGGATATTTGCAGTTGAAGAGAATAGGCTGTCGAGAGAATGGATATGTGTAGTTAGAGTTGAAGACTATTGGATATTGATGTAGTTGGATGCCAGAAGAGAATAGGCTTGGTCGAGTTGAGAGACTATTGGATATTTGTAGTTGGATGCCAGAAGAGAATGGGTTGGTCGAGTTGAGACTATTGGATATTTTCAGTTGGATGCCAGAAGAGAATAGGCTTGGTCGAGTTGAGACTATTGGATATTTGTAGTTGGACGCCGGTCAGGCTTGGTCGAGTTGAGACTATTGGATATTTGTAGTTGGATGCCAGAAGAGAATAGGCTTGGTCGAGTTGAGACTATTGGATATTTGTAGTTGGATGCCAGAAGAGAATAGGGCTTGGTCGAGTTGAGACTATTGGATATTTGTAGTTGGATGCCAGAAGAGAATAGGCTTGGTCGAGTTGAGACTATTGGATATTTGTAGTTGGATGTCAGAAGAATAGGCTTGGTCGAGTTGGAGACTATTGGATATTTGTGGTTGGATGTCAGAAGAGAATGGGTTTAAATGAGTTGAGACCATTGACCTTGAATAGGGCTTGGCGAGTTGAGACTATTGGATATTTGTAGTTGGATGCCAGAAGAGAATAGTTGGAGTTGACTTGGTTTGAGTTGAGCCGGATATTTGTATTTGGATTGGATGAAGAGAATAGGCTTGGTCGAGTTGAGACTATTGATATTTGTAGTTGGATGCCAGAAGAGAATAGGGCTTGGTCGAGTTGAGACTATTGGATATTTGTAGTTGGATGCCAAGAGAATAGGCTTGGTCGAGTTGAGACTATTGGATATTTGCAGTTGGATGCCAGAGAGAATGGCTTGGTCGAGTTGAGACTATTGGATATTTGTAGTTAGATGTCAGAAGAGAATGGGCTTGGTCGAGAGACTATTGGATATTTGTAGTTGGCCAGAAGAGAATAGGCTTGGCGAGTTGAGACTATTGATATTTGTAGTTGGATGCCAGAAGAGAATAGGGCTTGGTCGAGTTGAGACTATTGGATATGTGTAGTTAGATGTCAGAAGAGAATGGGCCTTGGTCGAGTTGAGACTATTGGATATTTGTAGTTGGATGCCAGAAGAGAATAGGGCTTGGTCGAGTTGAGACTATTGGATATTTGTAGTTGGATGCCAGAAGAGAATAGGCTTGGTCGAGTTGAGACTATTGGATATTTGTAGTTGGATGCCAGAAGAGAACAGGTCGAGTTGAGACTATTGGATATTTGTAGTTGGATGCCAGAAGAGAATGGACCTTGTCGAGTTGAGACTATTGGATATGTGTAGTTAGATGTCAGAAGAGAATAGGCTTGGTCGAGTTGAGACTATTGGATATTTGTAGTTGGATGCCAGAAGAGAATGGACCTTGTCGAGTTGAGACTATTGGATATTTGTAGTTGGATGCCAGAAGAGAATGGGCCTTGTCGAGTTGAGACTATTGGATATTTGTAGTTGGATGCCAGAAGAGAATAGCTTGGTCGAGTTGAGACTATTGATATTTGCAGTTGCATGTCAGAAGAGAATGGACCTTGGTCGAGTTGGAGACTATTGGATATTTGTAGTTGGATGTCAGAAGAGAATCAGGTTTTGTTTAGTTGAGACTATTGGATATTTGTAGTTGGATGTCAGAAGAGAATAGGCTTGGTCGAGTTGAGACTATTGGATATTTGTAGTTGGATGCCAGAAGAGAATAGGCTTGGTCGAGTTGAGACTATTGGATATTTGTGTTAGATGCCAGAAGAGAATAGGCTTGGTCGAGTTGAGACTATTGGATATTTGTAGTTGGATGTCAGAAGAGAATGGACCTTAATCGAGTTGAGACTATTGGATATTTGTAGTTGGATGTCAGAAGAGTTGAACTAGGATATTTGTAGTTGGATGCCAGAAGAATTGGTCGAGTTGAGACTATTGATATTTGTAGTTGGATGCCAGAAGAGAATTTGTAGGCTTGGTCGAGTTGAGACTATTGGATATTTGTAGTTGGATGCGAGAATATAGGCTTGGTCGAGTTGGAGACTATTGGATATTTGTAGTTGAGACTGGAAGAGAATGGGGCTTGGCTTGCCAGAGAATATTTGCAGTTAGACGTCAGAAGAGAATAGGCTTGGTCGAGTTGAGACTATTGGATATTTGTAGTTGGATGCCAGAAGAGAATGGACCTTGTCGAGTTGAGACTATTGATATTTGTAGTTGGATGTCAGAAGAGAATAGGCTTGGTCGAGTTGAGACTATTGGATATTTGTAGTTGGATGTCAGAAGAAATGGACCTTGTCGAGTTGGAGACTATTGGATATTTGTAGTTAGATGTCAGAAGAGAATGGGCCTTGTTTAGTTGAGACTATTGGATATTTGTAGTTGGATGCCAGAAGAGAATGGGCCTGGTCGAGTTGGAGACTATTGGATATTTGTAGTTGGATGCCAGAAGAGAATAGGCTTGGTCGAGTTGGAGACTATTGGATATTTGTAGTTGCATGTCAAGAGAATGGGCTTGGTCGAGTTGAGACTATTGGATATTTGTAGTTGGATGTCAGAAGAGAATAGGATATTTGCTTGACGTCAGGTTGGAGACTATTGGATATTTGTAGTTGGATGCCAGAAGAGAAATAGGCTTGGTCGAGTTGGAGACTATTGGATATTTGTAGTTGGATGCCAGAAGAGAATAGGCTTGGTCGAGTTGAGACTATTGGATTGGATTTGAAGAAATAGTTGGTCGATGAGACTAGAATTTGAGAATGGACCTTGGTCGAGTTGAGACTATTGGATATGTAGTTAGATGCCAGTTGAGAATGGTCAGAGAGTTGAGACTATTGGATATTTGTAAGGATGCCAGAAGAGAATAGGCTTGGTCGAGTTGAGACTATTGGATATTTGTAGTTGGATGCCAGAAGAGAATAGGGCTTGTCGAGTTGAGACTATTGGATATTTGTAGTTGGATGCCAGAAGAGAATAGGCTTGGTCGAGTTGAGACTATTGGATATTTGTAGTTGGATGCCAGAAGAGAATAGGCTTTGTCGAGTTGAGACTATTGGATATTTGTAGTTGGATGCCAGAAGAGAATAGGGCTTGGTCGAGTTGAGACTATTGGATATTTGTAGTTGATGCCAGAAGAGAATAGGCTTTATCGAGTTGGACTATTGGATATTTTCCAGAGTTGGAGACAGAAGAGAATAGGCTTGGAGTTGAGACCATTTGTAGTTGGATGCCAGAAGAGAATGGGGCTTGGTCGAGTTGAGACTATTGGATATTTGTAGTTAGATGTCAGAAGAGAATAGGCTTGGTCGAGTTGAGACTATTGGATATTTGGTCAGAAGAGAATGGACCTGGTCGAGTTGAGACTATTGGATATTTGTAGTTGGATGCCAGAAGAGAATGGGGCTTGGTCGAGTTGAGACTATTGGATATTTGGTTGGATGCCAGAAGAGAATAGGGTTGAGTTGAGACTATTGGATATTTGTAGTTGGATGCCAGAAGAGAATAGGCTTGGTCGAGTTGAGACTATTGGATATTTGCAGTTGCATGTCAGAAGAGAATGGACCTTGTCGAGTTGAGACTATTGGATATGTGTAGTTAGATGTCAGAAGAGAATGGGCCTTGTTTAGTTGAGACTATTGGATATTTGTAGTTGGATGCCAGAAGAGAATAGGCTTGGTCGAGTTGAGACTATTGGATATTTGTAGTTGGATGCCAGAAGAGAATAGGCTTGGTCGAGTTGAGACTATTGGATATTTGTAGTTGGATGCCAGAAGAGAATGGACCTTGTCGAGTTGAGACTATTGGATATTTGTAGTTGGATGCCAGAAGAGAATGGGCTTGGTCAGAGTTGGAGACTATTGGATATTTGTAGTTGGATGCCAGAAGAGAATAGGGCTTGGTCGAGTTGGAGACTATTGGATATTTGTAGTTGATGCCAGAAAGAGAATAGGCTTGGTCGAGTTGAGACTATTGGATATTTGTAGTTGGATTTAAGAGAATAGGCTTGGTCGAGTTGAGACTATTGATATTTGTAGTTGGATGCCAGAAGAGAATAGCTTGGTCGAGTTGGAGACTATTGGATATTTGTAGTTGGATGCCAGAAGAGAATAGGCTTGGTCGAGTTGAGACTATTGGATATTTGTAGTTGGATGCAGAAGAATAGGCTTGGTCGAGTTGAGACTATTGGATATTTGTAGTTGGATGCCAGAAGAGAATAGGGCTTGGTCGAGTTGAGACTATTGGATTTGTAGTTGGATGCCAGAAGAGAATAACTTGGTCGAGTTGAGACTATTGGATATTTGCAGTTGGATGCCAGAAGAGAATAGGACTTGGTCGAGGTGAGACTATTGGATATTTGTAGTTGGATGCCAGAAGAGAATGGGCCTTGTTTAGTTGAGACTATTGGATATTTGTAGTTGGATGCCAGAAGAGAATAGGCTTGGTCGAGTTGAGACTATTGGATATTTGTAGTTGGATGCCAGAAGAGAATAGGCTTGGTCGAGTTGAGACTATTGGATATTTGGCAGTTGGATGCCAGAAGAGAATAGGCCTTCGAGTTGAGACTATTGGATATTTGTAGTTAGATGTCAGAAGAGAATGGACCTTGTCGAGTTGAGACTGTGGATATTTGTAGTTAGGATGTCAGAAGAGAATAGGCTTGGTCGAGTTGAAGGACTATTGGATATTTGTAGTTGATGCCAGAAGAGAATAGGCTTGGTCGAGTTGAGACTATTGGATATTTGTAGTTGGATGCCAGAAGAGAATAGGCTTGGTCGAGTTGAGACTATTGGATATTTGTAGTTGGATGCCAGAAGAGAATAGGCTTTGGTCGAGTTGAGACTATTGGATATTTGTAGTTGATGCCAGAAGAGAATAGGGCTTGGTCGAGTTGAGACTATTGGATATTTGTAGTTGGATGCCAGAAGAGAATAGGCTTGGTCGAGTTGAGACTATTGGATATTTGTAGTTGGATGCCAGAAGAGAATAGGGCTTGGTCGAGTTGAGACTATTGGATATTTGTAGTTGGATGCCAGAAGAGAATAGGCTTGGTCGAGTTGAGACTATTGGATATTTGTAGTTGCATGCCAGAAGAGAATAGGCTTGGTCGAGTTGAGACTATTGGATATTTGTAGTTGGATGCCAGAAGAGAATAGGCTTGGTTTGAGTTGAGACTATTGGATATTTGTAGTTGGATGCCAGAAGAGAATAGGCTTGGTCGAGTTGAGACTATTGGATATTTGTAGTTGGATGCCAGAAGAGAATAGGGCTGGTCGAGTTGAGACTATTGGATATTTGTAGTTGGATGCCAGAAGAGAATGGACCTTGTCGAGTTGAGACTATTGGATATTTGTAGTTGGATGCCAGAAGAGAATAGGCCCTTGTTTAGAGTTGAGACTATTGGATATTTGTGATTGGATGCCAGAAGAGAATAGGGCTTGGTCGAGTTGAGACTATTGGATATTTGTAGTTGGATGCCAGAAGAGAATAGGCTTGTCGAGTTGGAGACTATTGGATATTTGCAGTTGGATGCCAGAAGAGAATGGAGCTGGTCGAGTTGAGACTATTGGATATTTGTAGTTGGATGCCAGAAGAGAATAGGCTTGGTCGAGTTGAGACTATTGGATATTTATCGAGTTGAGACTGCCAGAAGAGAATAGGCTTGGTCGAGTTGAGACTATTGGATATTTGTAGTTGGATGCCAGAAGAGAATAGGCCTGGTCGAGTTGAGAGACTATTGGATATTTGTAGTTGATGCCAGAAGAGAATAGGCTTGGTCGAGTTGGAGACTATTGGATATTTGTAGTTGGATGCCAGAAGAGAATAGGCTTGGTCGAGTTGGAGACTATTGGATATTTGTAGTTGGATGCCAGAAGAGAATAGGCTGTCGAGTTGAGACTATTGATATTTGTAGTTGGATGCCAGAAGAGAATAGGCTTGGTCGAGTTGAGACTATTGGATATTTGCAGTTGATGTCAGAAGAGAATAGGCTTGGTCGAGTTGAGACTATTGGATATTTGTAGTTGGATGCCAGAAGAGAATAGGCTTGGTCGAGTTGAGACTATTGGATATTTGTAGTAGCTGGATGCCAGAAGAGAATAGGACTTGGTCGAGTTGAGACTATTGGATATTTGTAGTTGGATGCCAGAAGAGAATAGGCTTGGTCGAGTTGAGACTATTGGATATTTGTAGTTGGATGCCAGAAGAGAATAGGCTTGGTCGAGAGTTGAGACTATTGGATATTTGTAGTTGGATGCCAGAAGAGAATAGGCTTGGTCGAGTTGAGACTATTGGATATTTGTAGTTGGATGCCAGAAGAGAATAGGGCTTGGTCGAGTTGAGACTATTGGATATTTGTAGTTGATGCCAGAAGAGGCTTGGTCGAATAGATATTTGTAGTTGATGCCAGAAGAGAATAGGCTTGGTCGAGTTGAGACTATTGATATTTGTAGTTGATGAAGAGAATAGTTGGATATTTGTAGTTGATGCCAGGCTTGGTCGAGTTGAGACTATTGGATATTTGTAGTTGGGATGCCAGAAAGAATAGGCTTGGTCGAGTTGAGACTATTGGATATTTGTAGTTGGATGCCAGAAGAGAGAATAGGTCGAGTTGAGACTATTGATATTTGTAGTTGGATGCCAGAAGAGAATAGGCTTGGTCGAGTTGAGACTATTGGATATTTGTAGTTGGATGCCAGAAGAGAATAGGCTTGGTCGAGTTGAGACTATTGGATATTTGTAGTTGGATGCCAGAAGAGAATAGGCTTATCGAGTTGAGACTATTGGATATTTGTAGTTGGATGCCAGAAAAGAATAGGCTTGGTCGAGTTGAGACTATTGGATATTTGTAAAGTTGATGCCAGAAGAGAATAGGCTTGGTCAAGTTGAGACTATTGGATATTTGTAGTTGGATGCCAGAAGAGAATAGGGCTTGGTCGAGTTGAGACTATTGGATATTTGTAGTTGGATGCCAGAAGAGAATGGGCTTGGTCGAGTTGAGACTATTGGATATTTGTAGTTGGATGCCAGAAGAGAATAGGGTGGTCGAGTTGGAGACTATTGGATATTTGTAGTTGGATGCCAGAAGAGAATAGGCTTGGTCGAGTTGAGACTATTGATATTTAGATATTTGTAGTTGGATGCCAGAAAAGAATAGGCTTGGTCGAGTTGGAGACTATTGGATATTTGTAGTTGGATGCCAGAAGAGAATAGGCTTGGTCGAGTTGAGACTATTGGATATTGTAGTTGGATGCCAGAAGAGAATAGGGCTTGGTCGAGTTGGAGACTATTGGATATTTGTAGTTGGATGCCAGAAGAGAATAGGCTTGGTCGAGTTGAGACTATTGGATATTTGTAGTTGGATGCCAGAAGAGAATAGGCTTGGTCGAGTTGAGACTATTGATATTTTGTAGTTGGATGCCAGAAGAGAATAGGGCTTTGGTCGAGTTGAGACTATTGGATATTTGTAGTTGGATGCCAGAAGAGAATAGGCTTGGTCGAGTTGAGACTATTGGATATTTGTAGTTGGATGCCAGAAGAGAATAGGACTTTGTCGAGTTGAGACTATTGGATATTTGTAGTTGGATGCCAGAAGAGAATAGGCTTGGTCGAGTTGGAGACTATTGGATATTTTGTAGTTGCCAGAAGAGAATAGACTTGGTCGAGTTGGAGACTGCTTGGATATTTGTAGTTGGATGCCAGAAGAGAATGGACCTGGTCGAGTTGGAGACTATTGGATATTTGTAGTTGGATGCCAGAAGAATGGACCTTGTCGAGTTGAGACTATTGGATATTTGTAGTTGGATGCCAGAAGAGAATAGGCTTGTCGAGTTGAGACTATTGGATATTTGTAGTTGGATGCCAGAAGAGAATAGGCTTGGTCGAGTTGAGACTATTGGATATTTGTAGTTGGATGCCAGAAGAGAATAGGGTTTGGTCGAGTTGGAGACTATTGGATATTTGTAGTTGGATGCCAGAAGAGATAGGACCTTGTCGAGTTGAGACTATTGATATTTGTAGTTGGATGCCAGAAGAGAATAGGCTTGGTCGAGTTGAGACTATTGGATATTTGTGGTTGGATGCCAGAAGAGAATAGGACCTTGTAGTTGACTTGAAGAGAATTGGATATTTGTAGTTGAGATGCCAGAAGAGAGAATGGACTTTGTCGAGTTGAGACTATTGGATATTTGTAGTTGGATGCCAGAAGAGAATGGACCTTGGAGTTGAGACTTTGGATTTGTAGAGTTGAGACTATTGGATATTTGTATTTGTTGGATGCCAGAAGAGAATGGACCTTGTCGAGTTGAGACTATTGGATATTTGTAGTTGGATGCCAGAAGAGAATGGACCTTGTCGAGTTGAGACTATTGGATATTTGTAGTTGGATGCCAGAAGAGAATGGACCTTGTCGAGTTGAGACTATTGGATATTTGTAGTTGGATGCCAGAAGAGAATGGACCTTTAATGAGTTGAGACTATTGGATATTTGTAGTTGGATGCCAGAAGAGAATAGGCTTGGTCGAGTTGAGACTATTGGATATTTGTAGTTGGATGCCAGAAGAGAATGGACCTTGTCGAGTTGAGACTATTGGATATTTGTAGTTGGATGCCAGAAGAGAATGGACCTTGGTCGAGTTGGAGACTATTGGATATTTGTGTAGTTGGATGCCAGAAGAGAATGGACCTTGTCGAGTTGAGACTATTGGATTGGATATTTGTAGTTGTTGGATGCCAGAAGAGAGACTGGATACCTGCAGTCGAGTTGAAGAGAATTGGATATTTCGAGTAGACTTGGATGCCCAGAAGAGAATGGACCTGGTCGAGTTGAGACTATTGGATATTTGTAGTTGGATGCCAGAAGAGAATGGGGCGAGTGGTCGAGTTGAGACTTGTATTGATATTTGTAGTTGGATGCCGAGAAGAGAATTTGTAGCTTTGGTCGAGTTGGAGACTATTGGATATTTGTAGTTGGATGCCAGAAGAGAATAGGCTTGGTCGAGTTGGAGACTATTGGATATTTGTAGTTGGATGCCAGAAGAGAATAGGACTTTGTCGAGTTGAGACTATTGGATATTTGTAGTTGGATGCCAGAAGAGAATAGGCTTATCGAGTTGAGACTATTGGATATTTGTAGTTGGATGCCAGAAGAGAATAGGCTTGGCCGAGTTGAGACTATTGGATATTTGTAGTTGGATGCCAGAAGAGAATAGGCTTGGTCGAGTTGAGACTATTGGATATTTGTAGTTGGATGCCAGAAAAGAATAGGCTTGGTCGAGTTGAGACTATTGGATATTTGTAGTTGGATGCCAGAAGAGAATAGGTTGGTCGAGTTGAGACTATTGGATATTTGTGTTGGATGCCAGAAGAGAATAGGCTTGGTCGAGTTGAGACTATTGGATATTTGTAGTTGGATGCCAGAAGAGAATAGGCTTGGTCGAGTTGAGACTATTGGATATTTGTAGTTGGATGCCAGAAGAGAATAGGCTTGGTCGAGTTGAGACTATTGGATATTTGTAGTTGGATGCCAGAAGAGAATAGGCTTGGTCGAGTTGAGACTATTGGATATTTGTAGTTGGATGCCAGAAGAGAATGGACTTGGTCGAGTTGAGACTATTGGATATTTTGTAGTTGGATGCCAGAAGAGAATAGGACCTTGGTCGAGTTGAGACTATTGGATATTTGTAGTTGGATGCCAGAAGAGAATAGGCTTGGTCGAGTTGAGATCATGGTCAAGTTGAGAGAAGAGAATAGGCTTGGATAGTTGTATTGTTGGATGCCAGAAGAGAATAGGGCTTGGTCGAGTTGAGACTATTGATATTTGTAGTTGGATGCCAGAAGAGAATAGGCTTGGTCGAGTTGGAGACTATTGGATATTTGATAGTAGTTGGATGCCAGAAGAGAATAGGCTTGGTCGAGTTGAGACTATTGGATATTTGTAGTTGGATGCCAGAAGAGAATGGGGCTTGGTCGAGTTGAGACTATTGGATATTTGTAGTTGGATGCCAGAAGAGAATAGGCTTGGTCGAGTTGAGACTATTGGATATTTGTAGTTGGATGCCAGAAGAGAATAGGCTTGGTCGAGTTGAGACTATTGATATTTGTAGTTGGATGCCAGAAGAGAATGGGCCTTGTCGAGTTGAGACTATTGGATATTTGTAGTTGGATGCCAGAAGAGAATAGGCTTGGTCGAGTTGGAGACTATTGAGATATTTGTAGTTGGATGCCAGAAGAGAATAGGCTTGGTCGAGTTGGAGACTATTGGATATTTGTAGTTGGATGCCAGAAGAGAATAGGCTTGGTCGAGTTGAGACTATTGATATTTGTAGTTGGATGCCAGAAGAGAATAGGCTTGGTCGAGTTGAGACTATTGATATTTGTTGGATGCCGAGAAGAGATGTTGAGAAGAGAATTTGTAGGCTGCCAAGAGAATAGGCTTGGTCGAGTTGAGACTATTGGATATTTGTAGTTGGATGCCAGAAGAGAATAGGCTTGGTCAAGTTGAGACTATTGGATATTTGTAGTTGGATGCCAGAAGAGAATAGGCTTGGTCGAGTTGAGACTATTGGATATTTGTAGTTGGATGCCAGAAGAGAATAGGCTTGGTCGAGTTGAGACTATTGGATATTTGTAGTTGGATGCCAGAAGAGAATAGGCTTGGTCGAGTTGGAGACTATTGGATGATGTCAGAAGAGAAAGGGCTTGGTCGAGTTGAGACTTGGATATTTGTAGTTGGATGCCAGAAGAGAATGGACTTGGTCGAGTTGAGACTATTGGATATTTGTAGTTGGATGCCAGAAGAGAATAGGCTTGGTCGAGTTGAGACTATTGGATATTTGTAGTTGGATGCCAGAAGAGAATAGGCTTGGTCGAGTTGAGACTATTGGATATTTGTAGTTGGATGCCAGAAGAGAATAGGCTTGGTCAGAGTTGGAGACTATTGGATATTTGTAGTTGGATGCCAGAAGAGAATAGGCTTAACAGTTGGAGAGACTATTGGATATTTGTAGTTGGATGCCAGAAGAGAATAGGCTTGGTCAAGTTTGAGACTATTGGATATTTGTAGTTGGATGCCAGAAGAGAATAGGCTTGGTCGAGTTGAGACTATTGGATATTTGAGACTATTGGATTGGATGCCAGAAGAGAATAGGCTTGTAGAGTTGAGACTATTGGATATTTGTAGTTGGATGCCAGAAGAGAATAGGCCTGGTCGAGTTGAGACTATTGGATATTTGTAGTTGGATGCCAGAAGAGAATGGACCTTGTTGAGACTTGATATTTGTATTGGATATTTGTAGTTGGAGATGAAGAGAATGGACCTGTCGAGTTGAGACTATTGATATGAATGGAAGAGAATGGGCCTTGTTTAGTTGTAGACTATTGGATATTTGTAGTTGGATGACTGAAGAAAATGCATCTTGTCGAGTTGAGACTTGGATATTTGTAGTTGGATGTCAGAAGAGAATGACCCTTGTCTATTTGAGACTATTGCATATTTGTAGTTGGATGTCAGAAGAGAATAGGCGATATAGAGCTGAGAAAATTGGATATTTGTAGTTGGATGTCAGAAGAAAATGCATCTTGTCGAGTTGAGACTTGGATATTTGTAGTTGGATGTCAGAAGAGAATGGCCCTTGTCTATTTGAGACTATTGCATATTTGTAGTTGGATGTCAGAAGAGAATAGGCGATATAGATCTGAGAAAATTGGATATTTGTAGTTGGATGTCAGAAGAAAATGGGCCTTGTCTATTTGAGACTATTGGACATTTGTAGTTGGATGTCAGATAAGAATAGGCGATGTCGACAGAGAAAATTGGATATTTATAGTTGGATGTTAGAAATGAATGGGCATTGTCGAGTTGAGACTATTGGATATTTGTAGTTGGATGTCAGAAGAGAATGGGCCTTGTCGAGTTGAGACTTTTGGATATTTGTAGTTGGATATCATAAGAGAAAAACAAGTTACGTTGCCGTATCGTAAATAATAAATATATTTACATTACTTGCTTTTTTTAACACTTGTATCATTTGGTAAAAAGGAGAAATTCAATACGAACAATCTACTTAAAATTACTTTCTTAATGTTGTCAGTTACCTTGTAATTCGGTTCTTTTGATTTTGAGTGAGGTCGGCTTTCTACTTATAATGTTTTAAGAGGATTCTGAAACAAATTGACAGCTGAATTTTGCCGTTTTGTGTTGCTTCTCCGTGATGTTATGTCACTGAGAAAATCAGACTTCTTAATAGAGGACCATATAGACGTATTTCGTTAATCTCTTTTCTTTGTTTACACTATTTACATTGTTCAGACTTTTGTCCTCATCTTTGTTCCCATATTCGCAACGTTTTGACCGTTGTACACTCCAGATTTCCTCAGGTAATTGGAATGTCGAACCGAACCCTTTATTTCATCCACCAGGTAGATCCTAGTTCCACGTCTCATGCCTCTTCCGGATGTCTCAGTATCAGTTATCTCCCTTTTAACTCTCCAACTTTTAATTCACTTCTGGTATGAGCAGCTATTGAAATCACAACACTTTGGGTCAAGTCACTGGATTCCACCAACGCTTTTATCCAATGAGCTATATGACCCCGAGGGAATTAAAAGGGAGATAATTGAAATATTTGGAAATATCGGGAAGAGGCATGGCAGGAGGAATTAGAACCCTCTACTGAGGTGGATAAAATATAGGGCTCAATTCGAAATCCCAATCACCTGAAGAAGGCGGGGGGTGTCTACAGCGGCCGAAACGTCGTGCTTATTGCAACGAAGATGAGGACAACAGTTCGAACACTGTAAATAGTTTAAATAATTATGTTACCGCATCTCAGAAATACAGACAGATACTATGTTCATTAGCTGAAAACAATTCTGAGTCGATTTTTGATATCGTGTTTTGAGCCGAAAACGATTTCTCTGACGTGCCGTTGTTCTTGTTTTTTAATTTCCAGTGTGTTACACGCGACCAAAATAAAAAAATTCCGTCAACATATTCTTTTTATTAGGGCCCCGATACAAGTATTGTAAACAATTTCTAATTTAAGCCAATATCAGGAATTATAAACACAAACAATTGCAGTAGAATAGATCAGACTTGGAAGAAATGATTTTTTCAAGAACTACCATCTTTAGCTCATTGATAAGCTTTCTCAACTTTTTGTTATTTTTAAAAAAAGTTTTTTGAGAGTGAAGATCTACTTTAGAAAGGTATTTTTTTCTTTTGGCTTATGAAGACGAGAATAAGTTGCAAAGTTTCCTGTAAATAGTTGCCTTTGGAAATACTCGGAAAGTTCGGTCATGGAAAGGGAGATTAGTATAAGAGAAATCATTGGAAGACCATTACCGAAATGGTTATCATAAACAGAAACTGAAATTAAAAGGATCGGAATTATTAAAAAACAATTACAATACAATATTATCTCTATCTATAAAAGGCAGGATGTGTGTGTGTGTGTCTGTGTGTCTGTGTAACGAATGCACGGGCGCAACTTTCGATGGATTTGCACCAAAATTTACATGCACATGCTCCAAGTTAGCGGGAACGCCAAGACCGACTTTGCATTTCCCAACTCCCATTGATAGTGAAAATAATCGATTTTTTCATGCTTCTACGGCAGTTTTCCTGTAGTTTGCGGCCATTTTGTACTGGCTAGAGTGAGAGCCTATAGCTGGCTGCCACGAATAGGCAGAAAGATTCTATTGGCCAGCGTGAGAGCCAACAGCTGACTGACACGAATGTTAACTAGCATGCTAGCATGCAAAAAAAAAAATTGATAGCTGGATTCGTCACAAGTGGGAAAAATTTAAATCTGCATGGCACTTTACTCCAATTGGCTGATTCGCTTGCTTAAACTCAACGTTGATTCTGATTCCGCAGAACTGGGTTGGGTGTGAAAAAATATTTGTTGTTAACATTCTTTTTTTCATTCGGTTTTTCCAGTTACGAGTTCTTTTTTAAAGCTGATCGTTTTGTGTTCATTTTGTTTAGTTCTTTTTCCGTAACAGATTTAATGTTTAGTATAGAGCTTAGAAAAAATTCGCAGTGTGAGATAGGCAAGAAGTAAGGCATGTAGCAACATCAGTACGGCAAAGGGCACTCCTTTAAAGGCAAGGAAGGGCAAAAATATTTTAAGTCAAGTGGTAACGATTGCTGTATGAGTCGTACGATTTTTGAATCAAGCATGGGCAACGCCGGGCCATGCTGCTAGTCTATTTATATAATTAATACACCCCCCACACACTAACACACATACACACACAAGTACACACACACACATATATAAATTGCAGACATTATATCTGCTTATTGTTAATAAAAATCCATTCATACTCACGGATAACCTTCCGTGTATTGCAATTAAATGATGTGAGAAATGGGCTATAACTATGAAAATTACTTTTATTTTCCAAGTACTTTCGATCTTCTTCCGAGATCATCTTCATGGGAGGAAGTAGTAATACAACTCTGTTTTTTGATATCGATTACTGTTGGTACCTCCACTTGGTCGCATAAAAAAAAAAAACAGTATAGAATGATGAAAAAAGGCCACAAACTCAATAAAAACAAAGTTTTGTCATTAAAATGTTTGTCATTATTAAGAGGAAAGACCAAAGTATTTATTATTATTTTTTTAAATTTTTTAATCTTTTCTAGCACGTTGAAAATTTTCGTTAAATATCTTATTTTGTTTACGTCAGTCGCCGAACCAATGATAAAGGTTAGATTTTTGCGCTTTTAGCGGTGAAACACACATTAATTTGGAAATTCTTGCAAAAATCAAATAATTGTCGGATTTTAATGAAATTTTCAGGACATATTCAGAAATAAATGAAATTATTTTCTAACTTTTCTTTTAGAAAATGTTGGTAAAGAATATTTTTTTTTCACATATGTTCTCACCCACTTAATTTAATGAAATTTCGAGAAATTAAAGTTTTAGGGCAGGGATTTTTTATTAGTTAAAAGAAGGATTCCTTGAAGAATGTAAATCATCAGTTTTTTTGTAAAACTGCTGGCTCTTTCATCGAAAATCTGCTCTGAATTGTAAAATAAAAATGTCATAAAACTATGACATTATTTAATTAGAAAAGCTTTTAATTGTTTTGATAAATAAGATTTATTAAGGACACTATTGTCTTAAGAAGAACATTCTTTCGATGAATAATTAATTTTTACAAGAAATGTTTCTTTTTTTAAATTTAATTAAACAATTTATAATATTAAAAAGTCGTTTAAAATTCTTCATTGCTTTCAAAGCGCTGGCTTGGTGATATTTTTAAGTGAAAATTAATTTCACGAATCAAAAATTGAAAAGCTCATAACAATCGTTTGAATCAATATATTTTTCAAAGAATTTAAAAAAAATAGTGTATAGAGCATTCCCAATTTCAGCCTATAGGAAGCTGTACACGACATAATCTTTAGAAAGGTCACACAACAATAAAAACAATATTTCCACACGTGATAGTACTTGACGTAATTTTCATTGACAATATGAATATAATAGCATTTTGTAAATTCTTACACTTGCTAAGGACATTTTGTTTTGTTATTATTAGTTACTTTGTTTTAATAAAATCATTTCGTTTTTGCCTTGAAAAAGTCCACATTGAACGAAACGCGTCGGCTAATATTACAATTTTCCTATTGTCTTTTACATTTATAAATATTAGTATTTTTTTACAGGTTAACTCTGAGAAATTTTTCATATTCATATATATATGAAGAAAAATATACAGAAAAAACGAACAAAAATCCTAATATGCAATTATGCTGTTTTAATGTTAATATAATGTCAACGTCGGACGTTTCGGTCTAGTAGACCATCTTCAGGACATATTCATAAAACATAATTAACATTAGACTATATTTAATTCAACATGAAAAGAAGATGGACATAAGAGTAAGACTAACCAAAAGAGACAACTGAAATTTTTCAAGATCAGCGTTCTGTTTCAATATGATCACGTGGGCGTCACGTGGGCGATGTTGTGAAAACGTATTCCTAAAATAGAGTATTTTGAATGAAAAATGAAAAGAATTTTATTTTAATCTAAAACTTATATGTACGTTTGTCGCGCATTAATCTTGCTAGAAAATGGGAAATATTAAAGAAGGCAGGTTTAGTATTCACCGTGCATGAGATAGATATTATGCCTGTCTCATAAATCCGCCTAAGATTTTTATTATGAAAATATTTTATATATATTAAGAAATGGACAAGGTCCGACAATTTATTTATTAAAGACATTTTTATGTTTAACGTTGTTATTTATAGATACAAGTATTTAAGCAAATGCTCTGTTTATGATAAACAGTATTAAATAACATTTACCGGCCTGAATGTCCGAGAAATTTTCATAGAAAATATTCGTTTACTTTTATAAACTTCGAACCTGACGGTTAAGGAACGTCATATATATGACGGTTCCGTTAACCGTCTCTGCCACAAAGAACCTTTCGGTAGACAAGGTCGGATTTTCAGGCTTATAAACTTTTTAATACGTGACGGTTAAGGCACATCAGCGTATATGACGGTTCCGTAAATAACAATGCAAACATTCGAATAAATAATATATATATATATATATATATATTAAAAAGCACTGTTTAGAAAAAAATAGGAGAAACTGGAAAGGATTTTTTTTGTGGTGTGTTTCATCCGTTAGGATTTCATCGGACTACGCTTTTGACGTTGCCATGTCTACACATGCGCATGAAACGAGAGACGCAGGTAGTTTCAAATTTTTCCAAGAAAATACTTGCCATTCCTTCACTGGGCTGGTGGTTTCACGGCTATGACTAGCTTAGACCAGCTCTGACCAGCTTGGACAAGCTATGACCAGCTAAGACCAGCTTGGACCAGCGGCCCGAGTGAAAACATTCGGCTCCCCACGTTAAAAACTGACCTTGTGTCACAACCTGACTCAGTGGGGGGTCAAGTAAATACACATTCCTTCACTGACAGGGGATCGTATCGGTAATCCAAATTATTGTTTGTAAAATTTTTTTATTGAAAGTGAAATAACATTGACTGGTGATAAGACTACAGATTCCTATTATTTTAGCTGTTACGAGACAGAGGTTTTCTCTTTGCTTTTGTTTGATGCTTTTTTAAGAGATTTAAGCATTTTTCAACCGAGACATTATTGTAAACTGATTTTATATTTAGATTGGCTATGAATTTATCAGTCATATTTATTTCCCAAGGTTGCCTGTTTTTTGTATATGTGATGGACATTGTTCCAAGAAGAGGGGTTAATATTTTTGCTATGGTCCTAGTTATTTTGTGGTAGCGCTGCCTATTCCAGAAATGATGGGGCAAATAGGGATACAAGGTTTGTGGGTTTTCTCTCAAAAATAATCTTTCAAAAATTTGAAACTACCATCATCTCTCGTTTCGTGCACATGTGTAGACGTGGCAACGTTAACAAAGCCCAGTCCTATGAAATCCTAACGAATGAAACGCGTCAGAAAAACCTTTCCAGTTTGTCATCTTTATTGATATAATTAATACGCATATAGAATATATATTTAATATAAATTTGAAATACGAAAATATAGTGTCAGAACACTTGGGCCTAAAATTTGAATTATAAATTGAAATTGATGATTTTAAGCCAGGTGCAATAACTTAAAAGAATGTAGATCTATTAGGGTGTGAAGAAAATCCTGTTGTATTTGAAGATGAGAAATGTGGTTTTAATATATTTAATCAAGATAAGATCTCCCCTCATTATCTATTACATAATAATACCCTCCGGCAAATTGTTGGGTGTTTTTCAGGTTCGATGTAATAACACTTTCTCACAAAAAAAGGAGGTTGCCATGATCTGAAAAGATGAAAAGTGTAAGTTCAAGAGGTTCGGGAGGATCTGGTAAAACGACCATATTCAGTGCCATAATCATTTCCTTGGTTACTCAGTCAATATGCGGTCTTGCATTTTGTCGTTTAAGATTAACCAATTATGGGCGCTTTTTCTGCATGTTTTTTCAATGTTTCCACTTGACACCGGTACTTGCCAGTGATTCGTTTTGGCTTAGTACTTTATGATAAACGATACTCTTCATATCCAACCAAATACAGAGTATAAGCCGAGTAGTTCTTGTTTAGGAAGGAATTCTCCTTTTGCTAACCATTGTCGTTATCGTTAAATACGAAAGGTTCTATTGCAAGTTTACTCTTCAATGATAATGAGAGGGTAACTTTCGTTAAGCTGTGAAGAGAGACCCATTGACCAAGATTAGACACTTTTCCGAGTTCAGGACAGTGTCTTATGGTCGAAGTGTGATTTTTAGGGAATTGTTTGGCCAATTCTCGTGCTGTTAGCTTAGGATTTATATCAATTACGGCGTATAGAATCTCAACATTGACCGTCCAGATCGAAAAGAATCTTTGACAAAACAATTTCTCGATCGAAACAGGCGAAACCATCGTTGGAATATCCGGACACTTTTCATTTCCATAGACAGGACGAAATGTTCTTGCCACTTCCGTCAGTGAAGAACCTTCTTGAATTCATACGGCATACACTGCCCATTTTTAAAGAAGAGAATCGATGCACAATTTGTCCATTGATATTTAGTAATTTGCAGGGAAATAAAAAACATTAGAAGGTGAAAATAAAACCATAAACTTAAAAAACATAACCTTAAAAATAACTTTAATACTGTTTTATCTTGTGCTTAGTAAGTCTAAGTATTGAACAGAGTATCTTCAAATTTATCATATCAAGATTGTAACAGGACTTTCTTTTTAACTTAATATTTTTATCCTGTAACCGTGTGAGATTATTTTAAAGGTTATTTTTGAGGTTATTTTTTAATGTTATTTTTATGGCTATTTTTAAGGTTATATTTTAAGGTTATTTTATGGTTATTTTTATTTCTTTAAGGTTATTTTTTTAAGTTTATGGTTATTTTTAAGGTTATTTTTTAATGTTATCTTTATGTTTATTTTTAAGGCTATTTTTAAGGTTATTTTTTAAAGGTTATTTTCATGTTTGTTTTTAATGTTATTTTTATGGCTATTTTTAAGGTTATATTTTATGGTTATTTTATGGTTATTTTTAAGATTATTTCTTTAAGGTTATTTTTAAGGTTATGTTTTTTAAGTTTATGGTTATTTTTAAGGTTACTTTTTTAATGTTATCTTTAAGTTTATTTTTTAGGATTATTTTTAAGGTTATTTTTAAGGTTATGTTTAAGGTTATTTTTTGATGCGTGAATCGATTTTTATCATTTTGCTCTTTTCTCTCTTCTGTAGTTTGTTTCCTTTTAGTTCATATATAATTTTGTTTGGATAACTTATTCATTTTGAGCAGCACCTTTAGAGCGTAGGCGATTATGGTCCTTCTTATATTCCTTTCTCTTTATTATACATGGGAAAGATATTGGACGCGTTTTCAATTGCCTTCTTCATGATTATTCTATGTGCCAGCTAAGGTTAGAGAGATTAGGTTATTCTGCTGGGGACGACCGGAGATAAGAGACAGTTGCATGTCTTTTCCAGTGACATTGTTCGAAAGGTTAGACGGAAATTCGAGCTCAGATTGCTGATTTGAAAGGAAAATAAGGACATAATCAAGATGTCAATCACTTTCTTTTTGATTTCCATTGCAAAATAGTTTCAGTGCTGGAAATAAATTTTAAGATTTAAAATTTTAAACAGTTTTAAGATTTAAAATTTAAATTTAAAATTTTTAAAACCGCTTTAAGATTTAATACCATATAAATGTGCCTGAGTAGACGTCTGCAATAGGGATTCCATTTTATATGCGCTATGTCTGGATGAGATCCATTTTTGTTCCTTTGTTCCACCTGATAAGACTTGTCATGATATATCCAAGGTGTTGAATCACCTTCATTCCCTCCGTATTCCATTTGTAAAGAGGAAGTTCCACTCGGCTTTTTTCTATGAATCGCGGTGAAACAAGCTCTGCTGTGGATACTTCTCCGCAGGCTAAAATCCTGATGTAAGGTCTATCGTTGTCTATCCTCCTTATTCTCATAATAGTTACTTGCTATTTTCGCGGCTTACATTCATATCGCCCACTATCTTTTGCCTTGAATGGTGAAAGCTTTCTGAACGATTTTCAAAGTCTGTTTTCACTGGACAGTAACATAAAAAAGACAAGTTTTGAATTGGTACTCGCATTTTCATGCCCGTGAAAATATTGGGCATATTGATAACTAAATTTTCAGTGCGAATTATCCAGAGCAAATATTCTGATCAATAACATGGAGTATATTTAATGATTTTGAAATGTTGTTCCCGTCTTGATTACTATAGATATTATTATAGACACGTTTCAACCACATACACTCTGACCTTCTTCAGGCGTCCACTGTTTTAACTGATATGAGTTATCAGTTCATTATTGTGTAACTGTGTCCGTGTGATGTTAATTCTTGCATGTTCCTGTTTCACTACATGATCCAAAGTTTGAACTCATGACCACCAGATGACAGTAACGCATGTTTAACCAACTCTTAAATCCACGACTAGTGTATTTTTAGAGGCTTTATATTCAGTGCCCGATGGTTTAGACATTTGGTCATCATAACAGTCTCATACTGCTTTACATAATTTCTTGGAATGAATATATATATATATATATATATATATTGAACGATAAAAAATATTAAAAAATTAAAATCTTCAGGCATACTGGGTTGTAGATTAATATTCTTTCATTTTTATTATTATTATTTCATTTAGATTCCTCGACTAGTTGCGGCCAAAATGGCCATCATCAGGACAAGAAATATTTCTGCTTGCTGGTAGCAGTGAACTACAGAAATGAATGTCTTGATGGAGAAAATGAACTTTTGTCTGTAGTTTTCATTTGTTTTTTTATGTTTTTTTTATCTTTTTAACATGAATCTTTTAACATTCCTTGTGTTGGTCAAACAGTCTCTTTTAAGTTGTTAATTGAGATAAGAGCGAGATGGGTCCATGCTGCTCTGAATTCCCCCCCCCTATATATATATATATATATATATATATATATATACATATATATATAAATTCAAAAACAAGGTCAGCAATTACTGGCCACTAATATTAGTTTCATGTGTTTTCACACAATCATCAGGTAGCCAGTGGCTTGTAATAAAACCGGCCGAGTTCAATTTAACAAACAAACCAAACCCGTATGGTGGCGGGGAGGGTAGATCATTCAGCCCTGGTCTAAAATAGCAAAAAAAAAATAAAAATAAATAAATAAATAAAAAAATAAAATTTCCTACCTGGAAAGGCTTGTCAGTATAGCAAAAAGCGCGCAATAAAGTGAAACTAGTTCCACGGCACAGGAGATGAAGCCTGAAGCCAAAATAGTGCTCAACAGTAGCGGAAAACCAAATTTACTTCAAAGTACATATATAAATATAAATCCGGTGTTTAAATGAGCAGCTCTGAATAGAATCTGCCCCCAAACAAAATTCTGGCATAAAAGTGCTCCATGCCACAAG
The DNA here is from genome assembly GCA_903632075.3 of Acanthosepion pharaonis. NCBI lineage: Eukaryota > Metazoa > Mollusca > Cephalopoda > Sepiida > Sepiidae > Acanthosepion > Acanthosepion pharaonis. The sequence goes on along the minus strand of CAHIKZ030004490.1, from coordinate 672,855 downwards.
AAATGGCAGATCTTATATATATATATATATATATATATATATATATGTGTGTGTGTGTGTGTGTGTGTGTGTACAGAGAGAGAGAGAGAGAGAGAGAGTGAGAGAGAGAGAGAGAGAGAAAAGAGAAAAAAGTTAAAAAAACAATAAAGAGTGAGTGTAAAGAAAAACAAACAGGAAAATGACAAATAACCACGACATTTTACACGTACGTACATCGGCACAGACGCACGCACGCATGCATATGTGGCTCTTGGACCTTCGGGAGTTAATCAGAAAAAAAAGAAAATGGAAAGGGAAAGAGACTACTAATTGGATGATAATTGTTGAAATTCGCACGAAGGTGGATTGAAAAGTTGAGAAGAAAATTAAAACCGAAATGAGTTATCAATTATCTTTTTAAAAAATAAAATGAAATCAAGAACAGTTTAAAGCCGAATCAAACCCAAATTTAACGAGACGGAATTTAGTAAGATTGATCAAAACCAAGGCAACCCATCCTTCCCCACTTGCTGCTGATAAGAAGGAGATAATTAATGTATCATTGGATGTCGGTCATGGGAAAATATTAAAAAAAAAACACATGTTTCCAGTACCTTATCAGGAAAGTAAACGAGTGGTCCTGAAATAACATCTAAATTGTTCTGGACAAAGAGTCAGGAACACATCAGGTTTGTGTAGAGGGATCGTGTCGGCTACCCAGAAAAATATCCCTACAAAAATATTAGCGCCTAAAATTCGTTTATTTTAATTTCTCTGACATTCGTCAAAATTTTTTTTTATAGCTGACCAAAAAACACATAAACAGAGGAAGACATTTTTTTTTATTACTAAAGATATTTAGAATATTTTTTTCTTTCCTTTCCCACCCATGACGACTGTGGATGAACAAAACTCTTGAGATTGGGCATCTGGATTGACTGCCATTATCTTAGAATATGGTCAAGTTGCTGACTTGGAAAATCACTTAAAACAAACAGATTAAAACAAGCTGATAAAGAAATATTTACTGGAACTACATTTATAGCCCCCGTCACAAAGACAGTTATACGAGCCCTTGGAAATGGGCTGAGGTTAGAACCTGAGAAGGTGGGAGACGGGAGAAAGAGACCAGCACAGCCTATATAGAGCGATGGTGCAAGATGAAACCTGAAGAGAATTGGAGCGATGGAGCTGAAAAACAGAGCTAACTTTGGAAAGTTACTCGAGTAAACATATTGTCAAAATATGAGATTTTAGTAAAAAAGTTGATGCTAAGAGTGGGAGATAAGTGACCCCCCAGATCCTGGTCCGCCTCAGACGTGCTAGACGTAGTCCGCCTCCAGCCATATAAGAGCTATTGGAATCCGCATCGTTCACCTGAAACCTCCTGATCAAGACCTTGTGTCATCCCTGAAAACAAGAACTTAGAAATTTAAATTATTATTGTTGTAGCATTCCTACGGAGGATAATGGGCATCTCCCCATTCCCATAAATACATTAGTGAATACTGTATGCTGGTCTTCAGTTGGAGATTCGTCTCTAGCTGTGCTGGTCAAACTCTTTGCCTCCGGACAGAGAGGATCCTCAGACGAGGCTATGTCGAAGGGCAGATTCTCATCTCGGGAAACATCTACCCGACGTCGTTTTATACGGGGTCTACGGAAAATTTATGACCAAGCCTACGAGCTCGGATACACCACATTAAATTCGGCCTTGTGCCACATCTAACCGCATGGGACGGTTGGTAGATATCCTAGAGTTGGAGATTCGTCTCTAGCTGTGCTGGTCAAACTCTCTGCCTCCGGGCAGAGATGATCTCCAGACGAGACTTTGTCGAATGGCAGAGTCTCATCTCAGGAAACCCCGAGTTTATACGGTATCTACGGGGTGTTTTTGGTCAAGTTGGCTACGTCTTCGACACGTTACTGGCGAATTTTATGTGTCGTTCATGTCCTAAGTATTATAGTTCATTACCAACCTTCGTTTGATTATTCTACTGGCAGCATGATCCGGTGTTGCCCGTGTTTGATTCAAAAATCGTACGACTCATACAGCAATCGCTATCACTTGACTTAAAATATTTTTGCCCTTCCTTGCCTTTAAAGGAGTGCCCTTTGCCGTGCTGATGTTGCTACATGCCTTACTTCTTGTCACTCACACTGCTAATTTTTTCTAATCTCTATACTAAACATTAAATCTGTTACGAAAAAAAGAACTAAACAAAATGAACACAAAACGATCAGCTTTAAAAAAGGACTCGTAACTGGAAAAACCGAATGAAAAAAGAATGTTAACAACAAATACTTTTTCACACCCAACCCAGTTCTGCGGAATCAGAATCAACATTGAGTTTAAGCAAGCAAATGAGACAATTGGAGTAAAGTGCCATGCAGATTTAAATTTTTCCCACTTGTGACGAATGCAGCTATCGATTTTTTTTGCATGCTAGTTAACATTCGTGTCAGTCAGCTGTTGGCTCTCACGCTGGCTAATAGAATCTTCCTGTCTATTCGTGGCAGCCAGCTATTGGCTCTCACTCTGGCGAGTAGAAAATGGCCGCAAACTACATGAAAACTGACGTCGAAGCATGAAAAAATCGATTATTTTCACTATCGATGGGAGTTGGGAAATGCAAAGTCGGTCTTGGCCTTCCCACTAACTTGGAGTATGTGCATGTAAATTTTGGTGCAAATCTTACGAAAATTGCGGCCGTGTATTCGTTACACATACACACACACATATCCTGCCTTTTATAGATAGAGATTCAGTAAACTTTTCTAGGTTACAACAAATATTAACACAGTCTGTAAACTCCGAAAGGATATCCCAGTGTCATTTGATTATAGCGGAAGTGGGAAGGTTTAATATACAAAAAATAATATATAAACCAAATTATTACATTTTTAACCCGAGTAAACTCTTTATACATGCTGTAGCATAACTACGGTCGATAATGGGTATGTCCCCATTTACATAAATACAGAAGTGAATAATGTATTTGGGTCTGGAGTTGGAGATTCGTCTCTAGCTGTGCTGGTCAAACTCTCTGCCTCCGGGCAGAGTGGACCCCAGATGAGGCTATGTCGAAGGGCAGATTCTCGTCTGTGGAAACAGTTACCCGACGTCGTTTTATACGGGGTCTATGGGGAATTTTTCACCGAGTCTACTGGCACGGATACCCCACATTAAATTCGGCCCTGTGGCACATTTGACCGCGTGAGGCGGTTGGTAGATATCCTAGAGTTAGAGATTCATCTCCAGTGCTGGTCAAACTCTCTGCCCAGAGGCAGAGAGGATCCCCAGACGAGGCTTTGTCGAATGGCAGAGTCTCGTCTCGGGAAACAGTTACCGGGCCCCGTTTTATATGGGGTATGCGGGGAATTTTTGGCCAAGCCTACGGGCTCGGATACCCCACATTAAATTTGGCCTTGTGCCACATCTGACCGCGTGGGGAGGTTGGTAGATATTCTAGAGTTGGGGATTCATTGTGTAATTCACTTGATTCACTTCTAGCAGTTAACTACTTCTACGCACCGCTGGCAAATCTTATATGTGTTGTTCTTGTCCTAAGTATTATCGTTCATTACCAAACTTCATTTGATTATTCTATTCAGTAACCTTCCGTAGGTTACAATACTTATATTAGTAATGCTAATTGTGGATCAATGAAATTCATTTCTTCAAGATTTTCAGTTTATTTCTATAATATTTTTATATATATACATATATATTATTCGTACAATATTGTAAGTAAAATATATATTCCTTTCTGAAATTTTACAATCCCTTTTCTCTATTTTTAATGCATTTTTAAAGTTAAATAATTAGGAATTTGAATTACCCATACAATAACTTTATTTTCTCATTAATAATGCCCTTAATTCCTGACCAGTGACCATCTATTTCTTCCTCCTTTTCAATGAATTTCTATAGCGCAGGCATATTGCTAATTAAGGGAAAAACGTCATTTCTAACAAAAATGCAAACATGCTAGAATTTAAATTAGAAAGACAATCAAGTTATATAATGAAAATGATTATCAGACTAAATAAAAAAAAACAAATAAAATTTATGAAAAAATTTATATTCTGTTTACAAGTGAAACCAATTTTATGTGAGAGAATCTCATGTTTTTAAAAGGTTTAAAATATGAAAGAATAGAAAGTTTGAATAAAGACATGTTGCAAGAAATATAGAAAATCTAAAATAAGTTAGCTTGTATGATGAATAGTGATTCTGCAAAAAATTATTTTGTAAGAAGAATAGATATTTGCAAATGATATGTCAAAGCTCGACAAAAATATTTTTTTACGAAGATTACATATTCTGAACAATAAAGCAATAAATAATGATACTGATAATAATAATAATGATAAATATTGCAGGAGTACTGTCAAAAAATTTGTACGAAAAAGTACTTTGTCTATATTTCTGAGATGAGGTATGTAAGACTATTTACATTGTTCGAAGAGTTGTCCTCATCTTTATTGTCATATTAACGACGTTTCGGCTGTTATACGCTCATGCCTTCTTCAGGATCCGTCTATATTTTTGAGATGAGACATTGCAACTATTTATACTATTTACATTGTTCGGACTGTTGTCCTCATCTTTAGTGTATATTCACAACGCTTTGACCGTTGTATGCTCCGGCCTTCTTCGGGTGGTATACGTTGGAATTTCGAACCGAACCCTTTATTTTGTCCACTGAAGTAGATTATTATAAGTTTTTGTTCACCTCGGCATTGGCCAGGTATTGAACTCACAATTCTTTGGGTCAAGTCACTGGATTACTTTAACCAACGCTGTTATCCATGTGTCCTTGGAGAGTTAAGTTACTAAATGTAAATAACTGATACTGAGATATTCAGAAAAGGCATGGCATGTGGAACTAGAACAATCTACACCTTTGGACCAAATAAAGGGTTCGGTTCGAAGTTCCAACGTATGTCATCTATACAAGGCCGATACGTACAATGGCCGAAAGGTTGTGAATATGACAATAAATGAGGAAAACAGACTGAACAATGTAAATAGAAAAATTAGTTGTAAAATGAATAGTATTCGAGAAAAAAATTATAAGAGGTTGAATAGAATCTCGGCAAAAATATAAATATTTTACGAAGAGACCAGTTCTGTAAAAAATATTTTCTGTGAATAATATAAGTTTTGTTAAAATGAAACTTTGTCGTAAGAGAATATAAGTTTTATGATTAACAAAACATCTTCAAAAGGTATTTTGTCATGAGAAAGTATATCTGAAAAAAGGTATATCGTATGATGATTATAATCTTTGGAAAAAAGATATATTGTAATTATTGTAAGAGTTAAAACAAGTATATATATGCTGGAAGGTAAATAGATATTTTGCAGAAATATATCTTCTATGATGAACAAACGTCACGTAAAAAATATATTTTGGATAAAATTTTAAAAAGATATGTTGCAAGAATGTTTTGATGAATACAAAATATGAAAATAGAACTTTCTAATGAAAATAAATTCTGCTATGCTATGCTCATAATAAAATTAAGGAGTGAGGCTAGAACTGTGGTATTTTGTATGCATTAAATTAAACTCTTCCTATTAATAATTGAATTGTTTCTTTTTAGGTAAAAAAAAATCTGTGTAATCTTGAATACATTTTTTTCAACTCTTCTTGTTAAGACCTGCATTGTTTCTTTCCAGGTACGAGAGTGGGCTGAAAAGTTCAAAGGCTGACTATGAAGGAGTGATGCTAGAGCTGTGAAATCTTGAATGTATTAATTTCAACTCTTCTTGTTAAGACCTGCATTGTTTCTTTCCAGGCACGAGAGTGGGCTGAAAAGTTCATAGGCTGACTATGAAGGAGTGATGCTAGAGCTGTGAAATCTTGAATGTATTAATTTCAACTGTTCTTGTTAAGACCTGAATTGTTTCTTTTCAGGTACGAGAGTGGGCTGAAAAGTTCATAGGCTGACTATGAAGGAGTGATGCTAAGAGCAGTGAAATCTTGCGTGCATTAATTCCAATTCTTCTTGTTAAGACCTGCATTGTTTCTTTCCAGGTACGAGAGTGGGCTGAAAAGTTCATAGGCTGACTATGAAGGAGTGATGCTAAGAGCAGTGAAATCTTGACCTGCATTGTTTCTTTCCAGGTACATTGGGCTGAAAAGTTCATAGGCTGACTTAATGCTAAAACTGTGAAATTTGCGTACATTAATTCCAACTCTTCTTAAATTCTTCTTGTTAAGACCTGCATTGTTTCTTTCCAGGTACGAGAGTGGGCTGAAAAGTTCATAGGCTGACTATGAAGGAGTGATGCTAAGAGCAGTGAAATCTTGCGTGCATTAATTCCAATTCTTCTTGTTAAGACCTGCATTGTTTCTTTCCAGGTACGAGAGTGGGCTGAAAAGTTCATAGGCTGACTATGAAGGAGTGATGCTAAGAGCAGTGAAATCTTGCGTGCATTAATTCCAATTCTTCTTGTTAAGACCTGCATTGTTTCTTTTCCAGGTACGAGAGGGGCTGAAAAGTTCATAGGCTGACTATGAAGGAGTGATGCTAAGAGCAGTGAAATCTTGCGTGCATTAATTCCAATTCTTCTTGTTAAGACCTGCATTGTTTCTTTCCAGGTACGAGAGTGGGCTGAAAAGTTCATAGGCTGACTATGAAGGAGGGATGCTAGAGCTGTGAAATCTTGCGTGCATTAATTCCAACTCTTCTTGTTAAGACCTGCATTGTTTCTTTCCAGGTACGAGAGTAGGCTGAAAAGTTCATAGGCTGACTATGAAGGAGTGAAGCTAGAGCTGTGAAATCTTGCGTGCATTAATTCCAACTCTTCTTGTTAAGACCTGCATTGTTTCTTTCCAGGTACGAGAGTGGGCTGAAAAGTTCATAGGCTGACTATGAAGGAGTGATGCTAGAGCTGTGAAATCTTGAATGTATTAATTTCAACTGTTCTTGTTAAGACCTGAATTGTTTCTTTTCAGGTACGAGAGTAGGCTGAAAAGTTCATAGGCTGACTATGAAGGAGTGATGCTAGAGCTGTGAAATCTTGAATGTATTAATTTCAACTCTTCTTGTTAAGACCTGAATTGTTTCTTTCCAGGCACGAGAGCTGGGCTGAAAAAGTTCATAGGCTGACTATGAAGGAGTGATGCTAGAGCTGTGAAATCTTTGAATGTATTAATTTCAACTCTTCTTGTTAAGAAAATTCTGAATTGTTTCTTTTCAGGTACGAGAGAGTGGGCTGAAAAGTTCAAAGGCTGACTATGAAGGAGTGATGCTAGAGCTGTGAAATCTTGAATGTATTAATTTCAACTCTTCTTGTTAAGACCTTTGTTTCTTTTCCAGGCACGAGAGTGGGCTGAAAAGTTCATAGGCTGACTATGAAGGAGTGATGCTAGAGCTGTGAAATCTTGAATGTATTAATTTCAACTGTTCTTGTTAAGACCTGAATTGTTTCAAAGAAAACTTCAGGTACGAGAGTAGGCTGAAAAGTTCAAAGGCTGACTATGAAGGAGTGATGCTGCTAGAGCTTTGCGTGTGAAATCTTGAATGTATTAATTTCAACTCTTCTTGTTAAGACCTGCATTGTTTCTTTCCAGGCACGAGAGTGGGCTGAAAAGTTCATAGGCTGACTATGAAGGAGTGATGCTAGAGCTGTGAAATCTTGAATGTATTAATTTCAACTGTTCTTGTTAAGACCTGAATTGTTTCTTTTCAGGTACGAGAGTAAATTTCAACTGAAAAGTTCATAGGCTGACTATGAAGGAGTGATGCTAGAGCTGTGAAATCTTGAATGTATTAATTTCAACTCTTCTTGTTAAGACCTGCATTGTTTCTTTCCAGGCACGAGAGTGGGCTGAAAAGTTCATAGGCTGATTATGAAGGAGTGATGCTAGAGCTGTGAAATCTTGAATGTATTAATTTCAACTGTTCTTGTTAAGACCTGAATTGTTTCTTTTCAGGTACGAGAGTAGGCTGAAAAGTTCAAAGGCTGACTATGAAGGAGTGATGCTAGAGCTGTGAAATCTTGAATGTATTAATTTCAACTCTTCTTGTTAAGACCTGCATTGTTTCTTTCCAGGCACGAGAGTGGGCTGAAAAGTTCATAGGCTGACTATGAAGGAGTGATGCTAGAGCTGTGAAATCTTGAATGTATTAATTTCAACTGTTATTGATTTAAGACCTGAATTGTTTCTTTTTGAAACGTTCAGGCTGACTATGAAGGAGTGATGGAGCTGTGAAATTTTGTACATTAATTCCAACTGTTCTTGTTAAGACCAACATCGATTCTGAAAAGTTCATAGGCTGACTATGAAGGAGTGATGCTAGAGCAGTGAAATCTTGAACATATTAATTCCAACTCTTCTTGTTAAGACCTGCATTGTTTCTTTCCAGGTACGAGAGTGGGCTGAAAAGTTCATAGGCTGACTATGAAGGAGTGAATTCTAGAGCTGTGAAATCTTGAATGTATTAATTTCAACTGTTCTTGTTAAGACCTGAATTGTTTCTTTTCAGGTACGAGAGTGGGCTGAAAAGTTCATAGGCTGACTATGAAGGAGTGATGCTAGAGCTGTGAAATCTTGAATGTATTAATTTCAACTGTTCTTGTTAAGACCTGAATTGTTTCTTTCCAGGTAACTAAAAAGTTCATAGGCTGACTTGAAATAAGACTTCAGGGCTGAAAAGTTCATAGGCACTGACTATGAAGGAGTGATGCTAGAGCTGTGAAATCTTGCGTGCATTAATTCCAATTCTTCTTGTTAAGACCTGCATTGTTTCTTTCCAGGTACGAGAGTGGGCTGAAAAGTTCATAGGCTGACTATGAAGGAGTGATGCTAGAGCTGTGAAATGTTGAATTTATTAATTTCAACTGTTCTTGTTAAGACCTGAATTGTTTCTTTTCAGGTACGAGAATTGAAAAGTTCATAGGCTGACTATGAAGGAGTGATGCTAGAGCTTGAAATCTTGAATGTATTAATTTCAACTGTTCTTGTTAAGACCTGAATTGTTTCTTTCCAGGTACGAGAGGGCTGAAAAGTTCATAGGCTGACTATGAAGGAGTGATGCTAGAGCAGTGAAATCTTTGCGTGCATTAATTCCAACTCTTCTTGTTAAGACCTGCATTGTTTTTCCAGATAAACTATTTTTCTTCCAGGTACGAGAGGGGCTGAAAAGTTCATAGGCTGACTATGAAGGAGTGATGCTAGAGCTGTGAAATCTTGCGTGCATTAATTCCAACTCTTCTTGTTAAGACCTGCATTGTTTCTTTTCAGGTAACGAGAATAGGCTGAAAAGTTCAAAAACGGCTGACTATGAAGGAGTGATGCTAGAGCTGTGAAATCTTGCGTGCATTAATTCCAACTCTTCTTGTTAAGACCTGAATTGTTTCTTTCCAGGTAAGAGTGGGCTGAAAAGTTCATAGGCTGACTATGAAGGAGTGATGCTAGAGCTGTGAAATCTTGAATGTATTAATTTCAACTGTTCTTGTTAAGACCTTTTAAATTGTTTCTTTTTCAGGTACGAGAGTGGGCTGAAAAGTTCATAGGCTGACTATGAAGGAGTGATGCTAGAGCTGTGAAATCTTGCGTGCATTAATTCCAACTCTTCTTGTTAAGACCTGCATTGTTTCTTTCCAGGTACGAGAGTGGGCTGAAAAGTTCATAGGCTGACTATGAAGGAGTGATGCTAGAGCTGTGAAATCTTGAATGTATTAATTCCAACTCTTCTTGTTAAGACCTGAATTGTTTCTTTTCAGGTAACTAACGAGAGTCAAATAAGCTGAAAAGTTCATAGGCTGACTATGAAGGAGTGATGCTATGAAGGAGTGAAATCTTGCTGTGAAATCTTTGCGTTAATTTCAACTCTTCTTGTTAAGACCTGAATTGTTTCTTTTCAGGTACGAGAGACTGGAAGGATGAAAAGTTCATAGGCTGACTATGAAGGAGTGATGCTAGAGCTGTGAAATCTTGCGTGCATTAATTCCAACTCTTCTTGTTAAGACCTGCATTGTTTCTTTCCAGGTACGAGAGGGCTGAAAAGTTCATAGGCTGACTATGAAGGAGTGATGCTAGAGCAGTGAAATCTTGCGTGCATTAATTCCAACTCTTCTTGTTAAGACCTGCATTGTTTCTTTTCAGGTACGAGAGTAAAAGTTCAATAGGCTGACTATGAAGGGAGTGATGCTTCTTGCGTGCATTAATTCCAATTCTTCTTGTTAAGACCTGCATTGTTTCTTTTCCAGGTACGAGAGTGGGCTGAAAAGTTCATAGGCTGACTATGAAGGAGTGATGCTAAGAGCAGTGAAATCTTGCGTGCATTAATTCCAACTCTTCTTGTTAAGACCTGCATTGTTTCTTTCCAGGTACGAGTGGGCTGAAAAGTTCATAGGCTGACTATGAAGGAGTGATGCTAGAGCAGTGAAATCTTGCGTGCATTAATTCCAATTCTTCTTGTTAAGACCTGCATTGTTTCTTTTTCAGGTACGAGAGTGGGCTGAAAAGTTCATAGGCTGACTATGAAGGAGTGATGCTAAGAGCTGTGAAATTTTGCGTGCATTAATTCCAACTCTTCTTGTTAAGACCTGCATTGTTTCTTTTTAAACAGGTACGAATAAGACTTCAGGGCTGAAAAGTTCATAGGCTGACTATGAAGGAGTGATGCTAGAGCTGTGAAATCTTTGCGTGCATTAATTCCAACTCTTCTTGTTAAGACCTGAATTGTTTCTTTCCAGGTACGACTATGAAGGAGGCTGAAAAGTTCATAGGCTGACTATGAAGGAGTGATGCTAACTCAGCTGTGAAATCTTGCTCTGCATTAATTCCAACTCTTCTTGTTAAGACCTGAATTGTTTCTTTTCAGGTACGAGAGTGGGCTGAAAAGTTCATAGGCTGACTATGAAGGAGTGATGCTAGAGCAGTGAAATCTTGCGTGCATTAATTCCAATTCTTCTTGTTAAGACCTGCATTGTTTCTTTCCAGGTACGAGAGTGGGCTGAAAAGTTCATAGGCTGACTATGAAGGAGTGATGCTAGAGCTGTGAAATCTTGCGTGCATTAATTCCAACTCTTCTTGTTAAGACCTGAATTGTTTCTTTTCAGGTACGAGAGTGGGCTGAAAAGTTCATAGGCTGACTATGAAGGAGTGATGCTAGAGCTGTGAAATCTTGCGTGCATTAATTCCAACTCTTCTTGTTAAGACCTGAATTGTTTCTTTCCAGGTACGAGAGTGGGCTGAAAAGTTCATAGGCTGACTATGAAGGAGTGATGCTAGAGCTGTGAAATCTTGCGTGCATTAATTCCAACTCTTCTTGTTAAGACCTGAATTGTTTCTTTCCAGGTACGAGAGTGGGCTGAAAAGTTCATAGGCTGACTATGAAGGAGTGATGCTAGAGCTGTGAAATCTTGCGTGCATTAATTCCAACTCTTCTTGTTAAGACCTGAATTGTTTCTTTTCAGGTACGAGAGTGGGCTGAAAAGTTCATAGGCTGACTATGAAGGAGTGATGCTAGAGCTGTGAAATCTTGCGTGCATTAATTCCAACTCTTCTTGTTAAGACCTGAATTGTTTCTTTCCAGGTACGAGAGTGGGCTGAAAAGTTCATAGGCTGACTATGAAGGAGTGATGCTAGAGCTGTGAAATCTTGCGTGCATTAATTCCAACTCTTCTTGTTAAGACCTGAATTGTTTCTTTCCAGGTAAACTAACTTAATTCAAAGAAGGCTTTTCCAGAAAAAAGTTCATAGGCTGACTATGAAGGAGTGATGCTAGAGCTGTGAAATCTTGCGTGCATTAATTCCAACTCTTCTTGTTAAGACCTGAATTGTTTCTTTCCAGGTACGAGAGGGCTCTTCATAGGAAGGGAAGGAGGATGCTGAGAAAGTTCATAGGCTGACTATGAAGGAGTGATGCTAGGCTGACTATGAAGGAGTGAAATCTGTGAAATCTTGCGTGCATTAATTCCAACTTCTTCTTGTTAAGACCTGAATTGTTTCTTTCCAGGTACGAGAGTGGGCTGAAAAGTTCATAGGCTGACTATGAAGGAGTGATGCTAGAGCTGTGAAATCTTGCGTGCATTAATTCCAACTCTTCTTGTTAAGACCTGAATTGTTTCTTTCCAGGTACGAGAGTGGGCTGAAAAGTTCATAGGCTGACTATGAAGGAGTGATGCTAAGAGCAGTGAAATCTTGCGTGCATTAATTCCAACTCTTCTTGTTAAGACCTGCATTGTTTCTTTCCAGGTACGAGAGTGGGCTGAAAAGTTCATAGGCTGACTATGAAGGAGTGATGCTAAGAGCAGTGAAATCTTGCGTGCATTAATTCCAATTCTTCTTGTTAAGACCTGCATTGTTTCTTTCCAGGTACGAGAGTGGGCTGAAAAGTTCATAGGCTAACTATGAAGGAGTGATGCTAAGAGCAGTGAAATCTTGCGTGCATTAATTCCAATTCTTCTTGTTAAGACCTGCATTGTTTCTTTCCAGGTACGAGAGTAGGCTGAAAAGTTCATAGGCTGACTATGAAGGAGTGATGCTAGAGCTGTGAAATCTTGCATGCATTAATTTCAACTCTTCTTTTTAAGATCTGCATTGTTTCTTTCTAGGTAAACTGACACCTAATTGTTCAAAGAAGACTTAAATATGAACAAGTTGAGACTTCACTTGAAAATGGAAGAAAATTTGGTATCGCGGTGTTATCAAGTACCTGCAGAAAATGCGTTTAGACCCCAAGGAAATGTATGTTGTCATGGTTGTTACATTCTGGGTTGGCGATTCAGCTTTATCAACAGTGCAAAAGTGCGCACCTTAATTTAGGAGAAATAGGGAGAGTCTTGAAGGTGAGCTTAAGTCTGAACGTCCTGCAACTGCCACCACAGAGGAAAACATTCTGCTTAAAACATGGTGATAGATGACAGGCGACTGACTATAAATGAAATAACCATTGCTATTAGCATATCCACTGAATGAGAATATTTCATACAATGAACTTGGCATGACGAAAGTTTCTGATCCGTGGGTGTCTTCTGACTCCTGATCAAAAGCGCATCAGTATCAGGCTGATCACACCACGGGAAAATATGACATTGTTTGAGGTAGACCCACGTGCATTCCTTGAACATTACCTAACCCTAGTTAAGTCTTGGGTTAAGTACTTTGAGCCAGAGACAATCCAGGCAGTTGAAACACACATCCTCATCTACTTCAAAAATGGCCAAGGTCGTTTCATCTTCGGTGAAGCTGATGGCCTCAGTTTTTTGGATGCAAAATTGAGTTAATTGATTATCTTCCATCAATAGGGAGTACTATTCCAAACTGCCTAGACACTACGAGAGGTTATCAAAACCAAACGCCCAGGTAAAGTGACGAAAGGTGTCTTGTTTCATCAGGACAATGCTCCAGCACACAGATCATTGGTTTTCATAGCCGCGGTGCGTAAATGTGGATTTGAACTGATTTGATCACCGCCCCTATTCTCCTGATTTGGCGCCATCTGACTATCATCTATTCCCTAACATGAAATCAGTACCACAGTAGTGATGACGTCATAACTGCTATTGTTGACTTTTTGATCAACAAGATAAAAGCTTCTTCACTAATGGTATCCAAACACTGCAACGCTGATGGAAGAAGTGTTGGGACCACAAGGGAGACAATGTTGAAAAATAAACTTCATTTGGTCACATTCCATGAGAAAATCTTGGTCAACTTATGAACTTTCTTTTTTCAACCGACCTTCCTATATATATATATATATATATATATATATATATATATTTTATTTATAAATATATATATATATATATACTCACACACGTTGCGATGGATAAATTGTCGTACAGATACGCAACATTGAAAATAACACTAACATTTTAACAGATAGATTTACCAAAATTACACAAAAATATCTTGAAATACTGGAGTAAATTTATTCAATAAAATCGTCACAGGTTTCAACCCCAGCCTTCTGACGACTACGAAATCTCCTTCATCACTTTTGGACGGTCTCCTTGTTTATTTAGTGAATGCTGCCATAATCCTTGCCTTCAGTTCATATCTGGTGTTACCAAGAGTTTTGCTGGTATCTCGCTCAACTAAAAAACACATCGCAAGTGGTGATGACATCATATCTGCTGTTGAAGACTTTTTTGACCCACAGGATGAAAGCTTCTTAACCAAGTGGATCCACGCACCGCAACAGCGATGGAAGAAGTGCGTGGACCGCAGGGGGGGGGAATATGTTAAAAAATAAACCTCATTTGGTCACATTATAATTAAAATACATTCTATTTAATCTAAGCTATGTTTAATGAACCGAAGAAGAAGACTTTAAGAAGAAGAAAAGAGATTTTGTAAGAATGGATGTTTGTAAAAATGATTTTTCAAAATATAAACTGTCTGCAAAAATTACTTTTTTTAAGAATAATAGAATTATATGTAGAATTATATAAAGAATCATATGTCATAAGTGTAGAATTATTACAGATGGAAAATGTTGGAAGTTGATTTGAAGATCTGCAAAAGACCTTTAAAATGAATAGATGATCTTCAAAAATATGAATATAACGAATAAAATACATGAAAAAGAAAGTGTGTAAGAAGTACAAGGAATCTATCAGGTATATTTTATACTAGCTTAAAAGCCGCACACTGTGCAGACTTTTAAACTATCTCCCGCGAAGGGATAATTGGGCCTCCGGAACAAAACTAAATGGACCTTTGGTCTAGCTTAGCAATGATAATTTTGAAGAAGTAATTTTGAATTCCACAATTCATTTCACTGTAACTGCAAAACTTCACTTTAACTCTGATTCGGGCGATAAATGCAATTCCGACCGAAAGACCGATTTGGGCAGAAACTCCGATGTTGGTCAAAATTTTAATACAAGCTGAAAATTGAGTCTTTAAAATCATAAACCTCATGGAACTTCAAATCACAAACGCTGTGGAACTTCAAAAATTCACGTCACGAAGCCATTCACTTTAACTCTGATTCCTTGATATTTTGAAGAAATAAAAGTGATTTCCTCAATTCACAAAGTTTTGGAGATATTGGAAACCGAATTATTTTAAAATTCAAAGATTTTGTTATTTTAAACTCAACATAAATTAAATCTTTGAAATCTCTAATTATAAAAGGCAGGATGTGTGTGTGTGTGTGTGTGTGTGTGTGTGTAATGAATGCACGGCCGCAATTTTCGACGGATTAGCACCAAAATTTACATGCACATGCTCCAAGTTAGTGGGAAGGCCAAGACTGACTTTGCATTTCTCAACTCCCATCGATAGTGGAAATAATCGATTTTTTTCATGCTTCTAAGGCAGTTTTCATGTAGTTTGCGGCCATTTTCTACTCGTCAGAGTGAGAGCCTATAGCTGGCTGCCACGAATAGACAGGAAGTTTCTATTGGCCAACTTGAGAGCCAACAGATGACTGACACGAATGTTAACTAGCATGCTAGCATGCAAAAAAAAATCGATAGCTGCATTCGTCACAAGTGGAAAAAATTAAATCTGCATGGCACTTTACTCCAATTGGCTCATTCACTTGCTTAAACTCAACGTTGATTCTGATTGCGCAGAACTGGGTTGGGTGTGAAAAAGTATTTGTTGTTAACATTCTTTTTTCATTCGGTTTTTCCAGTTACGAGTCCTTTATTAAAGCTGATCGTTTTGTGTTCATTTTGTTTAGTTCTTTTTTCGTAACTGATTTAATGTTTAGTATAGAGCTTAGAAAAAATTCGCAGTGTGAGATAGGCAAGAAGTAAGGCATGTAGTAACATCAGCACGGCAAAGGGCACTCCTTTAAAGGCAAGGAAGGGCAAAAATATTTTAAGTCAAGTGATTGCTGTATGAGTCGTACGATTTTTGAATCAAGCACGGGCAACGCCAGGCCATGCTGCTAGTCAATAATATTTTTCACTTATTTTAAAATTTGAATTTTTAACTGTTCCTTCCTCATCTGGGGACAAATCCTAACACTGGATATTCTAGAACCAGGAGAGATTTTCAAACAATCTGTTTCCAAAAAGGTATGTTTATGTAGAGCAAGTGGGGTCTGGATTTCAGATACACAGGAAGTTAGACTGAATTAGTTTATTTAGATATAGATGAATGTCTGTAAAATGATTGTTTTGTAAGGAGTATAGTATAATTAATATTATGAAAAAGATACATTATAAGGAGTATAGAAAAAACTGACGTATTTTAATATTATGACTGGAAGGTCTTGAAAAAGATACATTATAAGGAGTATAGAAAAACTGTGACATATATAAATATTATGACTGGAAGGTCTTCAAAAAGATATGGAACATTATTTGATGGATAGAAAATCTGAAAAATATATTCTACGAAGAATAAAATATATGAATAAATTTGAATGAAACAGAATTCTTGCGAAAAATTATTTTGCCTTCTGAATAGAATGTCTTCAAAAATAGATATTGTAATAAGAATAAAAAATCTGAAAAAGTTTTTTCAGAGTAGAAGTTTTGTGAGATGATTTGTCATATAATTTATAGAAGTACTGCACTTATAGAGGCAAAACTTTTGCGAAATTATATATTGCAAGAAGAATAAAAAATTCGTGAATTTATAATTTGTAGGATCAATAGATGGTCTGCAAAACATCTGTTTTAAGAAGTATGGGATGTCTGCAAATGTATGTCGTATGGTAAGGAAAAATCAGCAAAAATACGTTGTATGTAAAAGCAAATGTTGCAACAAATATATTGAAGGGCTGTTAAAAGATGATAGGCGGACGCCCTACAAAACGATTTTGTAGAAAAAAGATATTTTGTAGGGAACAACCGGTATACGTTGTGCAGGTAGTGTAACGGATATCGGCGCGGAAAATGGAACCGGCGATTTCATTTTCTCACAAATACCATTAGGAAAAGCCTGAATCTGTCATTTCTCCCAGCAGAGATGGGATAAATAGCAGATTTACCACGGCTATTGAGCCTTGGCTAACAACCAGTTTAAGAAAAGGAAAAATTCAAATTGTAGGGAAGGAAACAGGTAACCATTTCACTATATTTCTTAAGACGTTTTGCCTATTGCCAAATATTAACGAAAAAAGAAATCGCGGAGAACCATTATAGCCTAAGAGTCCCGAAGGTACATAATATACTGGATACGTTTTTGTAACTTACTTCCCAGACATTCCACTCATATATTTTGCCGTGTGTAACATCTTTCTACGTCACAAATTCACAAGTCTTCATCAATATTAGTGGTATGAGGCAATTCAATATAATCTGCCTTCTTGTCAGACAAAAAGTAACTCAACAAGCACCCACATCTCACCTCAATAAAGATAACATGGGGGTTAATAACTTGTCAGGAATAAAACAGCGGAGAAGCTTTTCTGAAAGCCAACGCTAGACATAAAGAGCTTACTAAAAACACTACCGGGGTGTTGATTACGTAGTGATGACTATTTTACGGGAGTTTATGGGGAGAGAGGTGTTTCATATAGGAATATGGCCCTCTCAAGAAACGCCATCGCCTTTAACTGTTATTTTTCTAGCTTAACATTTTGGAAGTATTGAACACAAAATAAAATGGAGAAAATTTGTTTTAATAGTTTATAAAAAAATGTAATATATTAAACCTCCACTGACTTGCGGCATTGAATTGATATGCGTCGGGAATAAACCCTGAAAATAAATCCGGAGTTGGAGTCACTATGACGGACTGTCTTAGAGACTCTAGCTCCGGATATTAGTGATTTCGAAATTCTAATGTTCAACATCCTTCTGGTGACAATGCCGGTGCAAAGCTGTATTGGACTCTACTTTTCCCTTGGGCCACAACGGCAATGGCCTCGAGAGTAAACCCTGAGGAGAAATAGGGAGCCGGAGATCCCAACACAGTCCGATGAAATGTTCAACATCCTCCTGCCGATGATACCGGTGGAAAACTGTATTGGACTCTACCATTTCCTTGGAAAACATACCAATAACGGCAATGGCCACGAGAGTAAACCCTGAGGAGAAATCGGGAGCCGGAGATCCCAACACAGTCCGATGAAATGTTCAACATCCTCCTGGCGATGATACCGGTGGAAAACTGTATTGGACTCTACCATTTCCTTGGAAAACATACCAATAACGGCAATGGCCACGAGAGTAAACCCTGAGGAGAAATCGGGAGCCGGAGATCCCAACACAGTCCGATGAAATGTTCAACATCCTCCTGGCGATGATACCGGTGGAAAACTGTATTGGACTCTACCATTTCCTTGGAAAACATACCAATAACGGCAATGGCCACGAGAGTAAACCCTGAGGAGAAATCGGGGCCGGAGATCCCAACACAGTCCGATGAAATGTTCAACATCCTCCTGGCGATGATACCGGTGGAAAACTGTATTGGACTCTACCATTTCCTTGGAAAACATACCAATAACGGCAATGGCCACGAGAGTAAACCCTGAGGAGAATTCGGGAGCCGGAGATCCCAACACAGTCCGATGAAATGTTCAACATCCTCCTGGCGATGATACCGGTGGAAAACTGTATTGGACTCTACCATTTCTTGGAAAACATACCAATAACGGCAATGGCCACGAGAGTAAACCCTGAGGAGAAATCGGGAGCCGAGATCCCAACACAGTCCGATGAAATGTTCAACATCCTCCTGGCGATGATACCGGTGGAAAACTGTATTGACTCTACCATTTCCTTGGAAAACATACCAATAACGGCAATGGCCACGAGAGTAAACCCTGAGGAGAATTCGGGGAGCCGGAGATCCCAACACAGTCCGATGAAATGTTCAACATCCTCCTGGCGATGATACCGGTGGAAAACTGTATTGGATTCTACCATTTCCTTGGAAAACATACCAATAACGGCAATGGCCACGAGAGTAAACCCTGAGGAGAATTCGGGAGCCGGAGATCCCAACACAGTCCGATGAAATGTTCAACATCCTCCTGCCGATGATACCGGCGGAAAACTGTATTGGACTCTACCATTTCCTTGGAAAACATACCAATAACGGCAATGGCCACGAGAGCAAACCCTGAGGAGAAATTAGGAGTCCCTAAGCCGGTCGGTTGTAATGTTCAACATCCTCCTGGCGACGATGCCGGTACAAAGATGTATTGATCTCAAACATTTCCTTGGAGGACATAACAATAACGGCAAAGGCATCGAGAGCAAAACCTGAGGAGAAATCCGGAGATGGAGTACCTAAGACAGGCCGTGAAATGTTCAACATCCTTCTGGCGACGATGTCGGTGCAAGGCTGTATTGAACTCTACCTTTTCCTTGGACGTCATACCAATAACAGCAAAGTCCTCGAGAGTAAACCCTGAGGAGAAATCCGGAGACAGTGTACATAAGACTGTCGGATGAAATGGTCAACACTTCTGGCGACAATGTCGGTGCTAACCTGTATTGAACTCTACCATTTACGCAGGCAATATACTAATAATGGCAAAGGCCTCGACAGTAAACCCAGAGGAGAAATCCGGAGACAGAGTCCCTAAGACGGTCCGTTGTAATATTCAACATTCTTCTGGCGACGATGGCGGTGCAAAACTGTATTGGACTCTACCTTTTCCTTGGCCAACATCGATGGAGTAGTGAGATAGAAGACGTGATGCATGGACAACCGCCGATCTCTCATAAAAAACCTTGCCAACGCCTGCGCTCTATGGGGGACATGCTGCGCCACCATCAGCATCTGAGGCATTAGTCTTTAGTCGCAGATTTATCTTTTCTCGAGATCGACGGATGCCATCTATATGTGTGTTTATATATCAATGATACAGATTCTGTTTGTAACATGTGCAAAGATCTTAATGTTGCGCGCGCCTTTTTAAAAAATCAAAAATTGTCTTCGTATACAGCCTGTAATATGCACCCCTATGAAAATATGTATCCCTATGAAAATATGTACCCTTATGAAAATATGTACCCCTATGAAAATTGTTCGGAAAACAAACTACAGTATGTTACGTCAACATTATATATTTCGTTTTAGTTATTTCACCCCCGAGCAAAGCAGTAAATCCACTAATAGACAAGGGGTTAATGTGTGTAAAAGAATATGATAAAACAAGAAACATTATTAAAGGGCGAGAACAATAGAAGTGTAATGAAGAAGGCAGTAGCTGACGATTGGTATTCCATTTAAAATTTTAAAGATCAATGTTGACAGAGAAGCAAGAAGCTGGAAGAGATTATCACAAGCGGGAAGTTAGAGAGAAGAAACTGTTAGCATAGAACTTACGGTTACATTCAGCCAATTAAACTGTAATGTGATGAGACCTTATTGCCAATCTAGTACTGCGCTTAAATTTATAAATTCTACGTACCACAGGGTAGAGTTCCTCCGAGCAGTTGCCATGAAAATATTTCTAGAGAGGGAACGGCGGAGCTACATTACGGTCCTTGAAGAGTGACTGAAGCCAATACACTGGGTCATAACCTATAATATTGCTGAGTCTTCTTTGGATATTATCAAATTAATTGTTGTCATTCCCTTTGTGTCCAACAGGTGAGATACTCACTCAGGCAAATTCTACACACGAACCGCAGCCTTGTGGAACCGACTCTAGTGTTAACCGATATCTTCCTCACATATCCTCATAAACTGTGCCTCTTACTCTGTAACCCTCTATTTCGAGTGACTCCCAAGAGGATGCTTCCCAGAGCACTACAATCTTAAACTGTCCGAATCTAGTGTTAACCCTTATATCCCTCACATATTCTCATAAACTGTGCCCTTTACTCTGTATCCCCCTACTTCGTTCGACTCCCAAGATGATGCTTCCCAGATCACTACAATGTTAACCTGTTCAATTCTAGGCTTAATCGTTATCTCCGTCACATATCCGCATAGACTCTGCCTCTTACTCTGTAACCCTGTACCTCGAGTGACTCCCAAGAGGATGCTTCCCAGATCACTACAATCTTAACCTGTTCAAGTCAAGGGCTAACTGTTATCTTCCTCGCATATCCCCATAAACTGTGCCTCTTACTTTTTAACCATCTACCTTGTGTGTCTCCCAAGAGGATGCTTCCCAGATCACTACAATCTTAACCTGTTTAAGTCTAGGGCTAATTGTTATCTTCATCACATATCCCCATAAACTGTGCCTCTTACTTTTTAACCATCTACCTCGTGTGACACCCAAGAAGATGCTTCCCAGATCACTACAATCTTAACCTGTTCAAGTCTAGAGCTAACTGTTATCTCCGTCACATATCCGCATAGACTCTGCCTCTTACTTTGTAACCATCTACCTCGTGTGACTCCCAAGAGGATGCTTCCCCGATTACTACAATCTTAACCTGTTCAAGTCTAGGGCTAACTGTTATCTCCGTCACATATCCGCATAGACTCTGCCTCTTACTTTGTAACCATCTACTTCGTGTGACTCCCGAGAGGATGCTTCCCCGATTACTACAATCTTAACCTGTTTAAGTCTAGGGTTAATCGTTATCTTCCTCTCCTATCCATACAAATTACTCCATAACGTAACCCTCCACCTTGGCTTTGTACTGGGTGAACATCACTGTAAAAAGAAAAGAAATACGATAATAATAATAGCCACCGCGTGTCAGTTTATGATCCAGCAACAAAGAGCTGCAAAGGACAAGAAACTGTGGGGATCCATAATGGCCTATGTCCTGAAAGGAGGCGGCACATCGTCGTTTGTACCTGATCGCATTCGAGAATGTGGATCGTCATCCTCTCTCCTTATTTATTTTCTCCCATCTTGTGATGGTTACAGAGATACCTAGAAATCGTAGCCTACTCGTGAAGAGTCGTGAGCAGAAGTCACAGAGGAGTGTATGTGATGGCGGACGCAGCTAGGTGAGTCTGGCCCTCCTGACAGTATGTCGTAGATTCTCTTCATGTTGACGATTTTCAGCAATGCTTTTTCAACTGTGTTCAACTAATCCTTGAAGCATTGTTTTGGGCCTCCGCGTAGCCTTTTGCAGCTGACGAGTTCTCTAAACAGGATGATACTTGAGAGTTGAGTGGGACGCATTCTAGACACGTGACCCTCTAAGCGGATGTGCTGTTGAAGGATGGTAGTCTCGATGCTGGGGAGAGATGGACGAAAGAGGACCTCGTTTTTGATGCGTTCCTCCTAAATGATGCGAAAAATTCGTCGGAGCTTTGTTTATTGAACCGTTCTAGACATTTGATGTCTCGACAATACAAAGTCCGGGCGAAATTGGATCCTTGATAATATTGAAATATTACTGAATAGTTAATGCCCAATAATATTTGACCCACAATGTCGACCAACTGCCAATGGGCACACATATATATATATATTCCATTTTCTTACCCTCTCGTTCACCCATTGTCATCAGGTTAGGAAAGGTTCTCCCGAATATCCTAAAATAATGATTGTTTTACAATTAGTGGGTAACTCGTACTACATGTCGTCGGCACCCAGTCGCAACCGAGCATCGAGTCGTATCCATCTAGGAGTTTAGGAATGTAGGATCTTGGCGCTGCAAATTTAATCATTACCATTGCTGGTTTCCATTGGCCCTTTTGGTGATTTAATACACGTACATTTTGTCCTGGGACCAATGGTTATAGGTCATGTGCTGTTTTGTCATAATATCCTTTTTGCTTGTTCTGTTGGTTTTATAACTCTTCATGAACATGATTAGAGTTTAAGAATCTTGAAATTGGAGTTTTTTCTATAATGTTTGTTCATAAAAAAAGTTGTTCAACAGTTCACCTGGACTTGGAAGGTTATTTTTGATGGGTGTTGCTCGAACACACAGAATTGGTAAATGAGGATTTCTCCCTGCTTGCTTTGCCTGGAGTAGTGTTTTTTTGACAGTTTCAATCTGACTCCTCACAAAACCATTGCATTTGAGGAACCTTGGTGATGATCAAATGTCAAATTGCCATTGTTGGACAAATTCTTTGATTCCTTCGCTAGAGTATTGTGTGATCACCTTGATGGGAATTCTATATTCTGAGAATATTTCTTTGTTGTTAAGACGGCCATATTGCTCGTGACCTGGTCGTCATTTAGCGTATAATAGGGAATTTGCTGTAGTAATCAGCAATTATTAGGTATTCATGGTCATTGAATTCCTATATTCGGCTTGGGATATCATGTGGTTTTAGGGTTTCCTTTGGTTGTGCAGGAAGGTTTTCCTGGCATATTTAGAACTTCTTGATCCCATTTACAATATCGGTATTGATTCCTTTCTTGTATACTGCATTCTCTAGCTTGAAAGCGTTTTTCTCGATGTCTTGATGGCTGTAATGAAGCTTGATTTTCTGGAACCAAAAATTATGGTACTTTTGGGAGGATATATACTGACAGGGAGTTCATCGCCGTATGATCAATATGAAACGTATTGCAGGTGATCGAATCTGACGAAGCCGTTATTATGACCTCGTGTAAATGGTAAATATTTATTTACAGTCGATAAGTTAGGGTACACCTTGACTATTCCAAGAATCCCAAGTGACGTGTTCTTCTAGTTGTATTCCTACGCTAAGAGGTTTACATCAAGGGTGCGTAGGGAAATAGTCTCTACGCTACTGTTACACGAACCAAACGATATGAAATCGGTGATTCTGCATAAAAGGTTTGAAACTCCTACTCTAACCTTCTGACCTATTTAACCAAACTTTATAATGACTTAAAGGCTTCCGCAAGAAAGCGGCTTGCAAGTTCATCTCGCAGACTGTAGTGAGTTTGATCTCTGCTGCTTCAAGATTAACAAAATAATTCCGACACTGAATTATTTCTTATTTTTGTGATGTCAACGAACATTCGTTGCCACTTTCGTAATGTCAACGAATACTCGTTGTCACTTTCGTCTTGCTCGTTGTAGTAGAGACTTTGTAATCGCAGATACAACTATAGTAACGCCGTTGAACAATACTAGTGTGTCTGACACCAGTATTGTTCGACGGCCTTCGAATATCACTCGCTCGATAATACTCGCTCGAATAGTAATCACCGTACTGATCAGAATAGACAAGTGTTGAGAAGAGAATAAAGAATGGCGGTCCGGTACTGATAGGGGAGAAATAGCAATAATATTTATTGTACAATATGTAAAAATGTGGCACAAGCCCGAAATGAGGGAAAGGGGAAAAGGATGGTCATCTTCTGTCTTAACATTAAACTTAGCTAACCACAAACACTGACCTAAACATACAAACAATATTCCTTTCACCAAAACAACTCATTCTTAATTACCATTCTTATCTCATACAAATAATTATTCAGAAACTCTATGAAGTCTTAACTAGTTCCCATATATACAATTCATTGTCTATGGTGGGAGGGGAATAAAATAACAATTAAAAATCTAAAAACCCCAATGTGTACAAAACTATATGCAAAAAACTAAAGAAAATTTTGTTAGTAATACCCCCTCCCCACAAGCCCTAATCGTGGCAGTAACATCGGTTAACTGGACGAAATCAATTCGGGACTTTAAAAAAATATAAAACATCCATACATCCCGAGCACTCACTCAAACATACACTCATTCAAACACAAAAACAGTTACGAAAGTTACACCTGAAACGAAAGACGTCCCGCATCCACCAGAGAACTAACATCACTATCCACCTAAAGATGGGACGGATGGGGAATTAAACCAAAAGAAAAAATAGGGACAAAATAAAAGGGACCAGTGATCATACATACCCTAGCTAACTTAACTAAAGAGAAGAAACTAAAACAAAAACGACCTACATTGAACTATTAAAGGGGGGGTGCCAAAGTTCAACCCAGCAATTACAATATCCGGATATTGTAATTGCTGGGTTGAACTTTGGCAACTCTCCCCTTAATAATTTAATGTAGGTCGTGTAGGTAGAGAAATATTTTTGTGTATATTATATTTGTATATTTAGAGAATTTGTGTTCAAAATACAACTAAAATATTAATGATTCACTTTGTTTTCTTGTAATCTAACAATGTGAATCTATCTATCTATCTATCTATCTATTGGAAAACCATATATAATTTTTTATATATCAAGAAACAATACATTATTTACATTATTCGGACTATTGTCCTCATCTTTGTTGCCATATTTATTATACCGTTTCGGCCGTTGTACGCTCCGACCTTCTTTAGGTGGTTGGGATGTCGATCTGAACCCTTTATTTCGCTCAAGGGGTAGACTGTTCTAGTTCCACGTGCAATGTTTGATGGGTGTCAGTTATCAGTTATCTCCTGTTAATTCACCTCTCCAGGTTCTCCATCGCCTTAACCGGGTATTGCACTCACACTCTTTGGGTCCTTTCACTGAATTTAACTAACGCCTTTATCCACTGTGCCATGTGTCCTTGAGGACATCCATTACTATCTATCTATCTATCTATCTATCTATCTATCTATCTATCTATCTATCTATGTCATTATGTTCATTATATATCTATCTATTGATCACACTAAATCCAATGCTTCTGATGTCCCTGTTTCATATAAAGTAACTGCTATGGTAATTTAGCCACGCACGCATGAACTCTCCCAGATATAAATAGGAGCAGGTACTGCCTTTTGGAGAGGGAAGTTTCCAGCAGTCAGCAATCACAGACGGACCGAACATTCTTGCTGTAACTCACTCGTTTATATATGTTTGTATTACTGTTTCTGTTAATATATTTGTTTAACACAATTCTTCTCGTGTGCCTTTATTTCTGGTCCTAACAAGGCCACAACAGTAACCCATAGAATAGTAATGTTTTTCTATTGTGATCTCGTGTTGAGAAGCTAAAATATATTGATTGTTTTATCAATAAATATTTTCGGAAATTTTCTTTCCAAGTACGTTGTTAATATGCGCCAGACGTTCCTATCCTTTATTACGTCTTTCACATCGTAAATTTTTCCTCTGCTCACCGGTATAGTAAATTTTCAAAAACATACCAGAATTGTTTGGTAAAAGTTTGTTACTGGTTCATAAACTGACTTTATGATGTAGTTAAAAATAGCAAAGGGAGATAACAAATAATGCTGACTTAAGCGAGAGCTGCTGCTTCTATCGTATGAAAGAACAAATGAAATAAAACTTGCCCTTTGAAAACTTTATATATAATTTAGTTTTATGGTCACGGTTATTTTTATGGCTAGGGTTAACGTTAGAAGTGTTGACAAAAAATTAAATGATTTTTGTTCATGATTATAAAATTGAAAAAAATATACACAACTAGCAATTAATAAAAATTCAGCGAATATTTGTTGTTTTTGTTGTTTCCTTATCTAATTTATATCCGAAAAAATGGTTATTTTGTCTGAAGATGAATAATTTTATGACCCTTCTCATATCTATAAAAATACGAAAATAATCTTTGTTTGCGAATGTGACCCAGTTATTCGCATTTAGCCTCCTGTTTTTTTTATACAGGCTCTTTGCATGCCGCCTTTGAATATTTTCTCCGAGTAGCATATATTGAAATACTTTTTTAATACTCAAAATCCTATATCGTCCACCAAAATGTCTAATCGTCAACCATTTTCTATTCAGTTACTCATCGATCATCCAACAGTGTAAATCACCCACCGGTGGGCGATATCGCCCAGGTTGGGAAACCCTAATATCTATTAAACATATTCCAAAACCTTAAAATATCTTGTTCTCCAAAAAGTTGTTAATTGGGGGCAAGAACTGGTTTGTAAATTTGAACCCCTCCAAAACTAAATTCTTTAATCATTAAAGAGAAATATTCCCCCTTCACCATCAGCATGGCTGATGCTAACCTCCCAGAAAGCAACCCATTGCACGTTTTTCTGGTATATATTCACAGCCTACCCCTATCACTCTCGCCCTGAGTATGCCTCACGAGCGTTAAGTTTTCCAAAACCTCCTTCCTTATGTGTCCAAGGAACTTTAGCTTTCTTTTCCTGATTCTGAATATAAGTGCTCTTTTGTTGCCATTTTTTTAATACTCGATCCGTCAATGGAATTTTCAGTATCTTTTCGTGGAACCACATTTTTCCTACTTCTAGTTTTTTTCTTCATCCTCAGGGAAAGTGTCCAAGAATCACTGCCATATAAGAGGATAAATACCACATAGCAATCTAGCACGCTTTTATTTGTTTGCAAATAATTCCTTTCTGTGTCTCAACACTTTGTTTAGCTTTTGAAATTCTTCTTTCCCTAGTGCAATGCATATTCAGATCTGGGCGTCACGTTTTCATTTTCTGTTAAAACGCTTCTCAGATATTTGAATTTCTGCAACTGCTTTAGATCGTCAATTTGTAACTTGAATCTCTGGCTTTTACTTATGCTGATAACTATTTAGTAATCCATCTAAGTTTATTCTTAACTATCTATCTATCTATCTATCTATCTATTTATGAGTGTCATTATTTACATCTATCTATCTATCTATCTATCTATCTATCTATCTATCTATCTATCTGTCATTATTTTATCTATCTATCTATCTATCTATCTATCTATCTATCCCATGTCTTTATGTCTGTCTGTCTATCTGTCTTACGATGTCATTCTCTATCTATCTATCTATCTATCTATCTATCTATCTATCTATCTATCTATCTATCTATGTTATTATGTTATCTATCTATCTATCTATCTATCTATCTATCTATCTATCTATGTACGAGTGTCATTATTTACATCTATCTATCTATCTATCTATCTATCTATCTATCTATCTATGTCATTATTTTATCTATCTATCTATCTATCTATCTATCTATCTATCTATCTATCTATCTATCCCATGTCTTTATGTCTGTCTGTCTATCTGTCTTACGATGTCATTATCTATCTATCTATCTATCTATCTATCTATCTATCTATCTATCTATCTATCTATCTATGTTATTATGTTATCTATCTATCTATCTATCTATCTATCTATCTATCTATCTATCTATCTATCTATGTACGAGTGTCATTATTTACATCTATCTATCTATCTATCTATCTATCTATCTATCTATCTATCTATCTATGTCATTAAGTTATCTATCTTTCAATATGTTCATCACGCACTTTCTACTGTTTTATCATTGCAGTTTTTATATAAAGTAACCAATAGATTTGCAAGTAAATGACTAAAGTGGACACCCGTGTATAGACGAGCCCTCCCTTCATAACAAAGAGGAATCAAAGAATGTTATCTTATCCTTCTTAGCCGAAGCACGTGAGACACTTCTAAGAATATTTAGTTGGAAAAAGATCCTCCCGTGGGACAAAATTCCTGATTTGAAAAGATTGTTATTAGAAAGTGACAAGCAGAAGATGAAGAAAATGTAAAAGTGAATACTAAACAACTAACAAAGCGATAACCCAATCAATGAAGCCAAACAGCATAGACATTGTGTTGAAATGTGGAGAAAAAAAAAAAAAAAAAAAAAAATGTATGATAGCATCAAATACTCAAAAGCAAAACAGAAGAGATTTCCTGATCTGAAAAAAGAGAAAATCACTTCGAATCACACTACAACGCTGACCACACTAAACCGAAGATGCCCGTGGAATCCGAATATATATCCATATATCAAGTCATACCATAAGTTCTGTCCGAATTTTGAATAAAGAAAACAAGTGACCAAATGTTACATTTAATTACAGATTCAATCAACAATGTATTTCCATGATTATCTATGACTTCCTTCCATCTATTAACAAGCTTACTAATTCCATTACTGTAAAATTCTTTTGGCTTTGATTCGAAGAACTCACAAATGTCAGTTTTAACCTCTTCCTGTGTTACAAAAGCTGTTTCTTCCAAATGATTCTGTAAGCTACGAAACAAATGGTAGTCTGAAGGAGCAAGATCGGGAGAATAAGGTGGATGAGGAATTTTCTCCCAAGCAAGTTCTTTGATTTTTTGTGACGTGATTCTTGCTGTGTGGGATCGCGCACGGTCCTGAAGAAACATCACCTCTTTTCGATTCACTAGAGCAGGTCTTTTTTTCCTCAAAGCTTGGTTCAAACGTTCTAATTGCTGACAGTATATTTGAGCATTAATTGTTGCATTAGGTGGTAAGAATTCAAAGTGGATTATTCCTTGGCAATCCCACCAGATTGAAAGAAAAACCTTTTGTCCATGAAGTTCCCTTCTCGGCTGTGGCTGGGGTCCTTCCCCTTTACCAAACCACTGTCTACGACGCTTAACATTTCGATAAAAGATCCATTTTTCTTCGCCAGTCACAAGTCTACCCCAAAAAGGTGAAACAAGTTGGCGAGAATGGAGAGAAGAGCAGATGTCAACTCGGGATTTGAGGTTGTTTTCAGACAATTCATGAGGCACCCATTTTCCAAGTTTAGGAACTTTTCCAAGTTGTTGAAGATGACGATGAACAGTTGTATGATTTGAACTGAGAACCACTGCCAATTCCTCAACTGATAAAGCAGGATTTTCTTCAAGGGATGCTTCAAGAAGCTTTCATCAAACTCAACTGGACGTCCGGTTCGATCTTCATCTTCAAGGGTGAAATCTCCACCTCTGAATTTTGAAAACCATCTTCTGCAAGTTCTTTCATTCACACATTCCTCTCCATAAACTGAGTGAATGTTTCTAGCCGCTTCGGCTGCTGAGTTTCCTTTCTTGAACTCATAAAGCATTATGTGCCTCAAATGATTCTTGGGTACTTCCATGTTAGCAGGGTTTTAATCAAACAAAATTTAATTTTATTGTTCTCTGAAATAAAATTTGATCAGTTTAAATGCATCTAAACATAAAAATGTTCAGCTCCATTAGACATTATAAAATACTCTTTAAATTTCGTTCATTTTAACAAAAAGTTACAATTCGGACAGAACTTATTGGATGACCTGATACATCCGGGCATTTCACTATATGTTTCCAAACAGAAACAATGATGAGAAAGTAAAGAAAAATGTAAAAACCTAAATAATAATAAAGTATCACCTGACATTGTGGCAGAACGTTTTGAAAATATCGTACCCTCTCCTCCAATTTTAAAACAACTTTCTAAATTTCATGAAAGAAGACTGGCATATGAAACATATCGTGGACTGTATTGCGCATTTATGCTCTATGAAAACTAAAAGGTACTGTAAGTTAAATCATACAAGTGGACCTCAAGATTTTTAGCTCAGAATTCCGAATTAGTCCTTTACCTAGCGTATAGATCAGCCACTAATTTACGATAGACTATAGGTGCCCCAAAACTTAGACCTACCAAAAGCAATGAAGTGAGGCTACAGTAAAACTACTTAAGGTCATATCACTTACCTATATATTGAGACACTAACCATAATATCTTTCTATACGCGTTGTATAGCAAACAACTTACAGCACACACTGGTAGGTAGCTTATATTGTATCAGCTTTTGGACGCGATGTGTGCTGTAGCGTTTATAGAATACTGAATTTGTGTTACTATTTTATTATTATATTAATGTCGGTTGAGATGCCAAATATATTCGCGAACTAAAGTTTTAGGGGGGATATATTTGTGGTGCTGGAAGTACAGTAAGTGGTATAAAGTAATTGTTAGGAGTGCTGTCTTACTTGTTTACAATTTGGTGGTTGTTGTAGCATACCTACGGATGATAATGGGTTTGTCACCATTCATATAAATACAGTAGTAAATACTGTCTGCAGTCGGAGATTCGTCTCCGGCTG
The DNA here is from genome assembly GCA_903632075.3 of Acanthosepion pharaonis. Taxonomy (NCBI): domain Eukaryota; kingdom Metazoa; phylum Mollusca; class Cephalopoda; order Sepiida; family Sepiidae; genus Acanthosepion; species Acanthosepion pharaonis. The sequence goes on along the minus strand of CAHIKZ030004490.1, from coordinate 642,294 downwards.
TGCTGGCCAAATTCTCTAAGGCCGGGAAGAGAGCACCCCACACGTGGCGATGACGAAGGGCAGAGTCCCGTCTCGGTAAACAGCTGCTCGACCCCGGGGTCTAAGGGGAATTTTTGATCGAGCCAACAGGCTCGGATACCCCACATTAAATTCGGCCTTGTGCCTCATCTGACCGCGTGGGGCGGTTGGTAGATATTCTACAGTTGGAGATTCATTGTGGAATTTACTTGGCTCACTTCTAGCAGTTGGCTACTTTACGCGCCGCTGGCGAATCTTATATGTGTTCTTCTTGTCCTAAGTATTATCGTTTATTACCAACCTTCGTGTGATTATTCTATTCAGTAACCTTCCCCTACTTTTCAACAGTGGTAAAGGCTCGCACTTTATACTCGCCATGTAAATCGACCCCCTATTTTTGGAAATAATATTAGGCTTGAAAATTCGACGCCGAAATTTACAGTAACCCAGAAAACCGTCACATACAGCGCATCTCAATTGTATCCATAATAGTAAAGCTACTAATGAACATTGTATTGACTATGTTTTCTTTGTTCTTTGAAAATCAACACCTAACGACCCAATTTGACTAAGTAAGAGGCGTAATTATGGCATATATGTCATCAAACAGCTGCAGGTTTGGTTTGGTTTGTTTTGTTTTGTTTTACGGCATATCAACCTCAACGGGTCATGTAATGCCGACAACTTTTTTTTTCTGGTAATATTTTCGTTTTGTCAAAAATCTATTTCTGTTAACATTTTTTCCCCCAAAAATGTATAGCTGGTAATATTTTTTCAAAAACATATTGCTGGTAATATTTTTTTTTCTTCAAAAATTTATTTCTGGCAATAATTTTTTACAAAGTATTTCTGGTATTAAAACCTATTTTTACACTTTTATAATGCTTTTTACTTCAGTTTCGGGATTAACTATTTGCCAATAGCAGGGACCCTAACAGGTACTACCACCCCACAGCTCCAGGAATTTAGTTACCACTGGAATAGAAAATTATATACCGGCTATGTAGATTTATAGTAGCATAGTTCCATAACAAAAGAAACTTATCTTCTCGTCCATTAGAAACCTCCTTCTAAGCCCCGAATCCACTAAATGTCTGGATCTGATAAAAGAACCAAATCTATGAAGTCGTACATGTCAGGTGAGAACTTCGATAGCGAAAGATTCCAAACCTCATCTTTGTTAACCATGTTTGTCGTAGTCTCTGAATATAGAATCCAGTGGTCCGTAATGTGTTCAATATCAGAGGTTGGCAGTGAAGATTCGGAGAAAGTAGCAGCTGTTAAGTAATTCTTTAAGTTTTCGATATCAGAGGTTGGCAGTGAAGATATTTTGGGAGAAAATACAAAATGGCTGCCTTTATACACGTCGGATAGAATATTTTGAGCTTTCTGATTGGTTAACCCTTCTCTTGGTGGACTATAAAATGAGTCAGCTCATTTTGGCTAGCCCACTAGTACACAAAGTACCCAAAAATTCTAATAATCTTGTGGACAAGGAGGAAATGAAAGCTGAAATTTAAACTAGGCTCTGCGCATTCACAAGAACAGATACTAAGAGATGGGTATTGTTCATTTAAACATTTTATACGGTACCGAAAAATGAATCTACGAACAAAACCGTCGTTTATGCTTCCTATCCCGAGACTAATATACAAAGGATGAAGGGAGCTATGTTACTTGACATAGGCATTCATAACTGGGACAAATATGATCTGGAACAAAATATACAGCATCTTTAAACCTCGTATTTCAAGAAGTAGAACTCTGTATGAAGCTTTTTAAAACAGAAACTTTATCTGGAACCAGAATGAAACCGTGACCCTGAATCTATAAAAAATAAATCTATCTAAAATGAAAACATCGGGATGTGGAAATAATAAATACTAAACACCTCAACTACTTCGGTGTATGAATCAAATAACAAATAAGTATAGGAGATAAAGATAAAACAGATTGTGTTTCGTCTCTATTTAATAGTTTTGTCTATTACCGTAAGCTGAGAAAAACCAAAACATTAACGTTATGTTCTGAGTTTTATCTGATTAAAACTTACGTAGGGAAGCCATGCATCGCCCCAGACACGTTCAGAAATAGCTAAACTGTCGGCTGTATACACCTGCATTCTCAGATCGATGGTTATAAATGGTTTCGAAATTCGTGGATTGGCGCTACAGAATCACAAAGAAAAAACTGTACCAGATAATACCAGATAACCCAAATCATATCAAATGAAGATTTTCAACAGTAACAACAGCTAAAATGGGTAGCACATGTAACTCTAAGAAATAATAATGATATAATCAAGATACTGACTTTCCACAGTACCTCAAACAAAAGGCAAGAACTAAAATCCCCCATCAATACTGGTAAGAGCAAGAACAGCTACTGGACTTGAGAAATCTATTTCCCTAAAAAAAATGTTTTAATAGAAAGATTTTATAAATTTCAATCGGCAACAGTTCGGTCAGTGAAAGCCGAATTTTTCTTATAAGGAAACGGCTAATATTAAAATTGCCATTAGCATTCAGTTAGCATTCATTAGCATTGCAATTATCATTCAATTAATATTCATTAGCATTGTCATTAGCATTCAATTAACATTCATTAGATTTGCCATTAAAATTCATTAGCATTGCCATTAGCATTCAATTAGTATTCATTAGCATTGCCATTTGTTGGTGATATGGACGAAGAATATTGCATTCATATTCACACAGATGCCATCTGCGAAAAACAAATTCATCTCTTCCCGTCCATGGGTTAAATAGCTAGCTAGATCAGGCTCTCTGGTTAGTAGAGGAAAATAAACACTGAATTTAAAACAGTGGCGAAGGCAACGGGAAATCACTCCACCATAATAAACAAACAAACAAAAAAAAAACAGATTGGAGATTCATGACTGTCTAAGTTCTGAAGGGACATGGCATTTAAAAATATATCAAAATTCCTAATGGAATCATGAAACCGCAAATATTACTCGCCCCTATATATATATACCCGGATTGGACAGCATTTACCTATTCATATAAGACAGGGTGGCGTTAGCGATAGTATACGATGAATCAATCAGCAATTGGACTACATTTGGTGAACAACGCGGGTTGCACTTTGAAATATTCTGACAAAGCATTTAGCGTACTGCACAAAGCTCGGTCGACTAAACATTTACATTTTTTTCAGAAGCTGTTCATCTCAAGCTTCATCAACCAACTTTGTGCAGGCAGAAGGAAACCTTTCTTCATTCTCCGTGTCTCATGTGTGCGTCGTGAGTACACTTTTTTTCTGTTTTATACTCAATAGAAGCTTATTTAAATCAATTTATTGTTTTTATTTTAGTCTTTCTTTATTTATCCACACGCAATTTTTCAGTTTCGCCATTTATGATTATTTTTTGTATGTTTTTTCGATGAATTTTTCTGAAGAAGGTTACTTTTAAAGAATACACTCCGTTATTTTTAAAACTATATATATATATATATATATATATATATATATATATATATATATATATATATATATATATATATATATATATATTTTGTAGTGATTTTTTACAACATATTTATGCTATAATTTCTAATCATCACTTGATAAGACACCGGAGGTGTTGAAACAAAATAGCTATTTTGTAGTGATTTTATAACATATTTATGTTAAAAATTTAAATAAATAATTATATATATATATATATATATATATATATATATATATATATATATATATGTGTGTGTGTGTGTGTGTGTGTGTGTGTGTGTGTGTGTGTTTGTGTGCATATATAATATCCCGTATATTTTGGAGCATATTTTCATTTAAGTATGTCTGATTAGACAATTTGTGTTCGTTTATTTTTAATAAGACCCTTTTGTAATCACGTGTAAACTTTGTTGTTTCATTATTAAAGAGATCAAGAAAGGTGCCATGGTTGTATTCATTCATTTTATTTTTCCGAGTATTTCTATATATTCACAATATCATCTTCAAGGTTATGATGGCTAAGACAAATAGTTATGTGTGTCCGAGGTAACTTTTTGCCTTTGTGGTTAGATCATTAACAATTCTGGTCATGCGCAAAGTCACAAATGGTGATTTTTGAAATTTTTCCATATTCTAAAAATCATAATGTAGGGGAGATAACTTAGTTAAGAATTGAATTCTTGTGGCAGGTTATAGTTTGCTTGTTTTTTTAACGTAGATATTTCGAAAGAAATATATGCTATAATCATTTCAGAACATTTTTACTATATTCATAATTAATTTTTTTAAGTGTTGGTTTTAATTTCTTTTTAATAAAGATGGCTACGAGAATTTGTAGTTTCTGTTTATTACGTTCTTGGTGTTGTATGCAGGTACTGTTGACTTATATACTTCTAAATTAAGTAACTATTTGTTCCCCTCACTGAGACATATAGATATACATGTACACATACGAAAACGCGCCCAAGAATCATATTCTGCTTACACTTATCCCATTCCCGTTCATGTCAATCATCCGACCGAAGGAAAAAAATCCTTTTTTTTTTTTTGCTGACCCTCACTGTATGAGTTACACACACGCACAGTAAAAATGGATTATGCTTTGCAAATGACTGAATTCTTGGAGATTTTATGTTAATTTTCTTTTTTACCCAATTTACTGTCGGATTAATATCCTCATCTTTGTTGCGGCCTCCACCCTTCTTTAGGTTATAGAGGCGCGAGGTTTAGGGGTTAAAATGAAAAGTTGGTTTACCCCCGCAAAGAAGATTAATCAAGGATAGTAATGACGAGGAAATTACACGGGTGAGCTTAACGAAACAAGGAATATATTCAAGAATTTAAACCCTTAAAGTCGTGTCAGTAGCTCGTTTCAGGAAAATAAATCAGAATTCTTAAAGTCCGTAGTTTTCACGTATTGTCAGGAAGAAGAAATGTTTATACAACAGATCAAATGATCTGATACAAAATAAGGAAAGGCAGTTCGTTGTTCACTGTAGGGATATATGGTTTGCATACGTTCAAAAGTAGAAGAAAAGAGATAGTTTGAAATACTTAGCTTTCTTGAATAGTTGACTGAAAAGGAGTAACGCGTGCTGGTTAGAGGCTGATAATATAATTGGCAAGAATTTCAACACTGGTCATGATGACAGAAACGAAACCTTTCATATAATTTCAGAAACTCTTTTCTCATTAATTTTTCTCCTCATTTTTATATCAAAGGGGAATTTCGAATACTCGCTACTTTCTTTTCTTTCTTCTTCTTGGCTGAACGGCTAATTTCTCTGAAGGCAAGAATTTTATTGGTCAAAAAAATTTCACATAAACTCGGGAATTCATTTCCTCCTTCTCCTCTTTCTTCTTCTTATCCTCCTCCTCCTCCTCCTCCTTCTTCTTCTTCTTTCATTGAATTTGAAGGGAGTGGGGTGAAGGGAGTTATTATTTGCGCTCACTACAAAGTGTCTTTCAATTGATGCTAAACGTCAAGAAATTACGAACTGAAAATTCTATTCAATCTACGTGGGTGGATAGATATTATTCCACTGTCTATGGTCTTACGGCAATATCATGTTGAAACAACCGTTCTCGCCTGAACACCGAAGTTAAGCGACGTCGAGCCTAGTGAATGGGTGACCACTTGGGAATACCAGGTGCTATAAGCTTGGATGTGTGGGTGGCATAATGGATATGAGCTCGAAATATCAAATTAGCGTTTCAGTCGAGTAGTTCGTTACGTTCACTTATGCTCATAGACGCTTAGGAAAGATATGAATTCACTTCTTCTCCACCTGGCTATGGGTTAAATAGTAAGATTTGTATCTGAAAACAATTATTATCTCCCCAAAATTGTTAATACTATAGTCGCTACCCCAACCTAAAGAAAACGAATTAGTCTTACAGTTCTGATAATATGTTTCGTCTTTAAATAACCTGCAAAGGGTTGATAATCCGTAAAAAACAAATCAACCAATCGATCAATCCACTATCTATCTCGTCTTGATCTAGGAGTTTAGGTTGGTGAATTAGTTGGCATCATAATTGTAAATTTAATCTCTGGACTGGGTAGTACGGACAATGAAATCAGGCCAAGCAATAACTGAGCAGTTCTATAAAAAAAAACATGGAGAGGAGAGCGAAAATAATCTACTCGCGTAAAGTGTTCAGTTCAAAATTCCATGAAAGTTACCCTCATAAACAGACACTTGGAGAAGGATTGAGGGTAGAATGGGCAAAAAGTTGTGCTAACAACAACAACGTTTAGGAAATTAATCTGGCTGTAAACAAAGTAATTTCCCTATGATAGGCATATTATATCCATGATATAGCAACACCTTAAAAAACAAACGGTGCAAAAGAGCTGAAAGAAAGGAATGACAAACATACATTGTTCCCAAAGAAACTTTTTATATCGAAAGTTGTTGCGAATTTTTCCCACAGAGAAAATATATAACAAATGTATACAACAAGTAGTGTGAAAATGAGTGAAAAGAGAGAGATCGTCTTACTTATCATATTACCAAACGGGAAAAACGGCAGGTCGGTGGTATCCTTTATATTTCTGGTGAGACGTAAGTTACTTTGTTCACCCTACCGCTGTGGGCTTGTGACGTCTGTATTCTTCAAGCTTACATTGCAATTGGCGCGAGAAGACTCAAGGCGTGATAAATAGTAACCAATCGTCGCGTAACCCTAGTGAGTTCGTCTCAAGCAAAGGGAGATAATATCGCATTGCATCGCTACAAGTGTAAATAATTTCACAGTGAAATTCCTCATAATTTCTTTTGTTTGCCTCGGGGTTCTTAATAAGATCCAGAGACGGATATGCAATGTAATTGGCCCTGATCTGGCATCTCGTCTGCAGTCGCTCTCTCACAGACGGGCTGTCGCCTCTCTCTGTCTTTTTTACAAATACTGTCATGGTAATTGCTCCGGTGAGCTGCATTCGCTGGTTCCCAGACTTCATGAATTCAAGCGCCCTACGAGGCTGGCACCCCGCTCTCACCCTTTCACTGTTGAAACTGTTAAATTTAGCCGTCTCTTCTACTCCAATAGCTTCATATCTCGCACCACTTGCTTTTGGAACTCCCTTTCTTTATTCCTGTTTTCCTGAGAGCTATAATCTCCAACTATTCAAATGTAATGTCAATCGACATCTCCAGTTGCCTTGATCTATACACTGTCCTTCTCATCCTTTCCTCTATCACTCCTATCTGCTCTCGCTCCAAATCCTCTGCAACCCCTTGCGTGCTAGTGGCTTCCAGCCTTGCTTGGGGTGAAATGCTTAAAAAAAAATTCTCTCTTGGTTTTCAATTCAAATTTCTCGGAAGTCTTAACCGAGAGAAATAAAAAATAAGAAAGAAAAAAGTAGACATATACAGAGACGTTGCATTGTACTTATAAATTATCATTCTCGTAATACCAGATTATCCGTTTTGCGAATCAAAGGAAGTTATGTGATTTCTTCTTTATATGTCGTGTCCCTTCAGGATGTAGGCGATCATAGCCCTTCACATCTTCTCATACCCTGTAGCTCTTAATAAATTTTGTCATTTTGATATTTCACCTAAACCCATTACTACCATCCATTTACTACACAGTGTTGATAGCAGACACAGAAAGGAAACTACTAAACTCTTAAAGGTAGAGAAGAAAAGCGAAAAAGAAAGTACTAAGTATAATTTACAAGAAAAATACATGGCTGTTATCAAAAAAACATGAGCCCAAAATGCAAATTGCAAATCGGTAAAAATCATGTAGTCGGGTTATCAGGTAAGATAGCTAATCAGTGCAGATACCATAAAAATATTCGTAGAAAAGACAGAGAGAAGCCACATCACGTCTATGTGAAAATGAGTGAAGTCGAGATGTCAGGTCAGGACCGATTACATTGCAGATCCTTCTTTAGATTTTGTCGAGAACTTCGAGATGAACAGCAAGGGCACCAGACTAGATATGGCAACAATATTCAATGCATGGACGAATGGTAGATTTTTAAGATGGACTATGGTTTTCACTGATCACCGGAATGATATTGCAACACTACGATATTAAACTGAGATTTAATTCTTAAACTCGTTTCCTCAAAAAGAAGATATTAAAATCAATCAGGTACAGGAATTTAAATACCAGAAGATGGAAAGTGCGACACTGAGATCCGAAGACATATTCGGATGGACAAAAATGAATTCCGCAAAGATATCGGAGTATTAAGAGACAGAAAAAAAAATCTGTTTTCTTATATGGCAATAATTACTGGACAATCTCCTCAAAGATGAAGAAGAGACTTGAAGCAACGGAAGGTTATGTCATAGCAATCTATAAATACACATCTGGGACAGTAATTGTGAATCTGTTGTACTTCTACATCCACATCGACAGCTGTGAACATCTTTTAAACGATTCATAAATGAAAATTAGAAGGGAATAAAATGATTGAAATAATATAGCAGTGGCGTGAAAATTTATCAGGATTAAAAGAAGTCCTGAACTATCAGTTACTAGAAAGTCGGTAGTGTACCGGCATTATATGCACAGACACATCATCACATCTCACACACACACACACACACACACACACACATATATATATATATATATATATATATATATATATATAATTTCTCTGATTTAACCAGTAGAGAAGACAATATTTATGAATAAAAATGACAATAGGAAAACTGGTAATTGCTGACGTGTTTCGTCCAATGTGGACTTTATCAAAGCAAAAAATACGAAAATGAAATTAAATGAACAAAGTAACTAATAAAAAACAAAACAGAATGTACCTAGCAACTGGAATGTAGAGAAACGCTATTTTCATATTTTTTTTTTGAAAAAATAACGTCAGTGATTGTCACGTGTAGAGAATATTGTCATTATATCTGTGTTGATGTATTCAACCATTTTCTTTTGATTTTATGAATCTGTTGTGCATATTTGTTTGTAAGAGCAGTAATTTTGTTAAGAAAGGTGAAATGGGAAAAAAACCTGGGCGTAGATTAATATTTGGGTAATTTTCTATGGCGGCACTCTCCAGAATTTTCCTTCTGAGTGAGTTATTTTCTTTTTTTAGGAGTGTAGCATTTTTAAAATCAAAATTATGGTTGAATTTATTTCTATGTATGACTAGTGCATTAGCTAATAAAAAATGCTACAAAATTACAAAAGTAAACAATAAATTAACAAACAACACTGTACAATTGCTACAATTAAACGCATTCAGGTCCACAATTATTTGCCGCTAGAATAGTTTCAAGTATAAATGTTAACGCCGACTCAATAACTGTTACGATAATAAAATAGAACTTGCTACCTATAATGCACCATTGACTTGCATATGTAAATAGTTGAGGCAATACATGGCACACACGGGCTGAAGATTGCGTTCAAGAGTGAAACAGATTATCGCCGCTCAGTTTTGTCCTCAGCGTCCACTTTTGTATTTACATAGTTCTGTCTCTGATATTTAGCACTCTTACCCATAAATATATACCTTTGTTATACTGGAATATACCTATTCTATTATTAATAGACTCTCCCATCTTTAATAAGTAGTAGTAGTAGCAGTCACGGAGTCGCTCAGTGAGTTGGTCAGTCAGTCGATGTCGGACATTAAAGTATCAGCCACCACAACTAGATTGCTACGTCATTAACTATTATATCAAGTTCCTAACGTTTTATACGTCGTACCTTTTTAGGACCGACTTAGTGAAATACAAGCCTCCACTGTGAAACTACTCTATAACAACCTTAAAAACTGTATTTTTTATCATATATATATATATATATGAAGAAAAATATATACGGAAAAAAAACAAACAAAAATCCTTATATACAATTATGCTGTTTTAATGTTAATATGTCAACGTCGGATCTATATCCATATATTTGCTTATATATATATATATATATATATATATATATATATATATATATATATATAGTAAGTAATGAATATTTTTTAATAATCTGACAAATTTTATAACGTAAACGTTATTTTTAGTCGATACCCATATTTGAATAGACGCTCCGTTTATTTATTTGTCAGTATATTTGGAGCGCATATATAATGTAGTTTATTGTCATACTCAGAAATACATACATATATACATACATACATATATATATATATATATATATATATATATATATATATATATATATATATATATTAGACACACCAATTCGTTCACTAGCTCAGTCACTAAATCTACTTTCAAAATCTACCACGATTCTAACTGTCATAACATAATTTACCTCTTAGAATGCACACTATGCCATAAACAATATTGGGGAAAATCTGAAAGGTCTTTTCACTACAGTAATAGTTCACTAGAACAACATTTCCGCCTAGAAAAATATGATTTCAAAATCCATGTCAAATTCACTATAATTGAAAAAATGGAAAAGTACAGAAAAGATTAGATTAGAAACATTTTAGAGGACCATGAAGGCAAATGGGTTTTGCTCCTAAAAACACTCCATCCAGACGGGCTTAATCACAAATTTAACAACATAGATAGAATTAATATATAACCCTATAAATCAAGGCCTACCCACATTTCTCACCCACATAAGACAGCTGCTTGCGGAGGTCACGCACTTATACACGCACTCATACTAATATATACACTTTTACACATCATGCACACTCCCGAAGAACTAAATGATAACACAGACTTAAGACAAACACATCCTCTTCCCAGGAACCAATAAATCTGTCAATATGACCAAGGTAATTCCGAGTAGCATGAATCTATCCAAACTCTATCTTAAAAAACAACTTAAGAGAGACCGTTTGACCAACACAAGGACTTACCAAAATTAACGATAAAAAAAAAAAAATGAAAAACTACAGATAAATTTCATTTTCTTCAGAAAGTCATTCATTCATGTAGTTCACTGCTACTAACAAATAGAATTTTTTCCATGCTGGCCAAAACTAGTCGAGAAATCTAATTGAAAAAATATAAAAAATATTAATATACAACACAGTGTGTTTGAAAATTTAATTTTTTAATTCCTCAATATTTTTTATTGTTCAAAACACACAAACACACACACACACACACACACACACACACACACACACACACACGTATATGCATGTATATGTAATGTATACGTGTGTATAGCGTGTTGACGATAAAGTATTGATCTGTGTATTTTATTTATTAAACTATATGTTTAATTATATTAATTGCTGAGGAAATTCGTTTACCTAAATTGAAGACTAAAGTCTTGACTCAGTGATTGAAATGAAGATTGCAACCATTTTTATTCTATCTTTGGTCGTGCGATTACTTATTAATTCGACTTCGCTGGACGAATTAAGATTCCATTTCAAACGAACTCATAAGTTATGGATGAAGAGGCTTTTCAACAATTCTTTGTTGATTTATTTATCAACTGATCAAAATATTTTGCGTATTGGTTAAATGAAAACACCCACTGATGAGAATAATAATTGATAAAGAAAATAGCATGACAGATATATGACAGACTGTATAATAATTTCCCAAATCTCCGATAAATTTGATTTTGATCCAATATAATCTGGAACGCTTAAATTGTCAGCTTATTCTTATAGCATGATTGAGATTTCTTGAACACAGCCAATTATCGATTAATTGGTGATTAAAAAAAATCAGACTTGAGACACAGTCTACTTAAAAGAATAAATATATTCAATCGGCAAATATTATTCAGTCGATATACTAAATTATAATTGCATGCCGTGTCTTTTTAGTATGTCTGCGATAATGGGTCACCACAACTTCCCATCCTTTGATTCTCTCCTTATTACTACTCTCAGTCACTATTCGGTCATCTATTTACACAAATGCGTTAAGTAGTGTTGTTGAAAATTCGTTTCTCTATTATTTTTATCTTCAGTATGCCTGCGTGTGTCATCATTCCTCATTATCAAAAAGTGCAACACTTTTTGATTCCTAGTATAGCCTTTCCTTCCCCATTGCTCACATGCTCTGTTCATGACATTCTCATCATCCTTCTGTAGAACCACACGATCACCGAAGTTAAATAACGTCGAGCCTGGTTAGAACCTAGATGGGTGGAACACCAGGTGCTGTAAGCATGGATGTGTGGGTGGTGTAATGAATAATGAATCGGTTTATTGATTGAAGAGCCGAGTTCTAATTTCAGTAGTGTTTGTTATATTTACTTATGGAGCTGGGTGAAACAGTAATTATGAGGTGGTTCCACTTTCCTCAAAATCTTCAATCTCCCGGATGTAGTTTATCGCCATACGCAGGACTACCTTAACAGGTGCTACTACACCGGGCCAGGGTGGACCTGGAAACAACAACGATTATTAATCCACATTTGTTCCACCCAGCTATGGGTTAATTAGTAGAACATATCAGTAAATCCTTACAATCTCAAAAAATGCTTACAATCTAAAAATATTTCCTACCTACAAATGGTTGATAAGTCGTAAAAAAACAATCAATGACTGAAACAATCTGTAGAACCACATATCTGTTCTCAAGATTCCGATTCATCTGTGAGGAAATTATTCAACACTCACAGTTATATAGGATGACTGATATTACGTAACAGTTCAGTACGATAAACTACACCCGGCGGCAAGGCCTCTGAATGGGTAGATTGGGCGGTTTTGAGAAGCGTAGATCCCCCCCCCCCTTAATTGCTGTTGTTCCCAGGTGCGCCCTGACTCGGTGTGGTAGTACCTGTTAGGTTAGTCCTGAGAATGACGATAAACTACATCCGACAGCAAGATTGGGATGTTTTGAGGAGCGTAGACTCCCCCCTCTTAATCGCTGTTGTTCACAGGTCCACCCTGACCCGGTGTAGTAGCACCTAATAAGGTAGTCCTGGGTATGACGATAAACTACACCCGGGAGATTGAAGATTTTGAGAAAAGTGGAACCACCTCATAATTATTATTGTCCCCCGGTCCCGGTTGGAACCTGGTTGGTAGCATCCGTTCGGGTCACAACTATGGGTAAATAGTTAACCCCCAATCTGGAATCAAAACACTATATGGAAATATAAAAATAGATTTTCATAGTAAAAAAAATTACCAATAATACATTTTTGAAGACAACAATATCAATAGAAAGAGTTCATCAGCATTGCTTTTGTTCTAACGAATTTTTCCTGTTTCTTAATACATTAGTTAGTTTTTAGAAGGCATCTTTCGTTATCCCAATACACTTTCGGATTTCTATGTCCCACTTTACGCCGTCTATGGAAACTTTACACAGAGAGTTCAATTTATCTATTTGATTGATTTTGATATTTTTAATTTGTTAGTCGCATCTTGGACTGTTACTCTTGTTAACGACCAAATATTCTTTCTGATTATAGTCGATAGTTAGCCCTTTCATCCCGCTTTCCTTTACTACATTGTTTAAGAAGTTCATGCTGTTTGCTTTCTGTGTCTACCATCAATACAGCATTATCTGCGTATCTTATGTTGTTAAGATTGTGTCAATTAATAATAAATATTGATAAGACTTGTTGTTTTCTACGATCACCACGTTGCAAAAGTTAAAAAAAACCCCCAAAAACAGTGAAAATTCACTTACGCAAAGTTTTATATTCTGTAGTTTGTCATTTTATTTTCTATCTTATTCTTGCCAATAAATATACCCATGAAAACCAAACAATGGTGTATCAAAACGAAGGCTTTTTCCATTGATCTCTAGTATTTTAACTATCTTCATTCATTGGCAATATTTTTTTGTATTATAAAGCGATAATTATAATTTTAATAAAACCTAAGCTTAAAAAGAATTTATACATTTTATTTATTCTTGAGAATTTATGTTCAATATATTAAACACTTTTTATTTATTCGATTTTTTATTGGAACGGTTGTCAATCGATTCGAACTTAAAATAATAAGGATTTCATTACAGTTTGTTCACATATTTTTTATAATTTAGTAAATAAATTTATGAATAGAAAATTGTTTTCATATTTATTTCTTTATACGCTGGTAAATAATAAACATTGCATTGCATTAGTTTTAAATAATACAATTGTATTAGTTTTTGGAATGTTGCGAATGCAAAATTATTCTTGTAGATAAACAATCTAATAGATAAACAATGTTTAATAATGTTTTTGTTGTAAATTCTCAAGAACAAAGAAAATGAAGAGACTAACTTTCATCATATGTTTAGGTTTTATTACAATTTTAATCACTTTAAAACAATAAACATTGCCGAGGAGTGAAGGTAGTAAAAATAATAGTGGTGTCAAGGGAAAAACCATTCTTTTTACACACCATTTTTGGCAGGCACGATGTTTAAACATTGTCCCATAATATTTATTGGAAATTTGACACAATCATTTTTTTGCGGACCTATTCTGAATTATTCTGTCTTTCCCATATGAATCAAACAGTTTAAATAAATATTTGTTATGACATTATATGGCGTTATATTGGAAGTCTTGTAGTAGACTGGGAAATGCAGACAGACGTCCGATTTTTAAAGGAGAGGTTTGATTTTTTTTTCATACGAAAATTCTTTCTTTCTTTTTCTGTTTTTCTACTCCCTATATTTGGCTTTAGACTTTTTTGTTTTTTTTAATTTTCTTCCATTGTTTCATTTTTATTTCTTTTTGTTCTTTTTTCATGCTTTTATGTCTTCATTTTTTCTTTTTTTCATAATTTATTCTTTTGTTTATTTCTTAATTTGAGTTGCATTAATGTTTGCTATCATTTTTTTTTTTAATTTTTTGTTGTCTGTTTGTTTTTCTTATAGTTGTTGTTTTTCTTTTTTTTTTTTATTTTCAAATCATTTTGTTTGCCTCCTTCTTTTTCCAGGTTTGTTTTCTTTCCTTACTCAATCTTTCCTTTTTATTCCTTTTTATTTTTATTTTTTTTTTACTGTTCTTTTGAATTATTTTTAAAAAATCGGTATCATCCCATGCAAGGCAGTAAATCCACTAAGGGGCTACAGTAAATCCACAAGGGGTGATAAGGTGTGGATGAATTAGGAACAGAAGCATTAATAAGCGGGAATAGAAAAGAGTAATCAGGAGGACAGTAGATAGCGATTGACATTGCATTTACATTTTTGGAGATTAAAATAGGCTGGAAAGCATGGAGCCGGAAGCGAAAAGTGCGAAAGAAGACATTGTTAGCATAGAACTTACGGCCACATCAAGCCAGCTCAATTGTAAACATCAGTCTAGTACTGCGCTTAAATTGATAAAGTCTAGGTACCATAGCGAAGAGGTCATTTGAACAATTACCATGAAGGTGATGTGGTCAGGTATTGAACTCACAACTCTTTGGATCAAGTCACTTTTGGATCAATCAATCAGCTTTTATCTGCAGCAGCGGTAACAAAAACTTGGAGAGTTGAGTTATCAAGAGGAATTAACTGAAAATGAGATATCCAAAGGCATGGCACGAGGAATTAGAATAATCTAA
Source organism: Acanthosepion pharaonis (assembly GCA_903632075.3). NCBI lineage: Eukaryota > Metazoa > Mollusca > Cephalopoda > Sepiida > Sepiidae > Acanthosepion > Acanthosepion pharaonis. The sequence goes on along the minus strand of CAHIKZ030004490.1, from coordinate 626,870 downwards.
ATGGACTAAATAAAGGGTTCGACACGAAATTCCAAGAAATACCACCTGAAGAAGTCCGGATCGTACAACTACCGAAACGTCGTGAATATGGCAGTAAAGATGGGAACAACAGTCCGAATAATGACGATTTGAAAGTGGAAATAATTATGACTTAACTGTGAAACTCAGGGAAAGCGTCAAAAAGAGTATGGAAAAAAGAACAATTTTTTTATGTGCCATGCGTGATACACACGTAGGCGATAATGTATCTTTCGATATATGACTGACGATGCAGATTTTTTCCTGCAGTAAGTTGCCATTTCTTTCTGTGGTAGACCAGTTGTCATCCAAGGTTACGGTCTCTCCTGCTATTTGCCTATAGCTGAGGGGACAAGAAGAGGATTCATACCTTTCCCAAAGGTATTAGCACGTAAGTGAATGTAATGGATTCGACTGGAACATGGCTCTTCGATTTCTCATACCGAACAGCTATCCATTTATCCATCTACCGTGCCTGTTTCAAAAAGAATAATTAGAAATCCTAAAATGAGTTTTGGAAATGGTTCCTGGAAGGTTAGAAACCGAAATAAACCAAGTGGAATTCATTAAAATTAATAAGATTAGATTTTACCCAAACTACTCTGGGACGGGGGCAGTATGACAAGATTTATGGACTTCTGAAATTTCCCATTTTCTATTTTCCAAAGTAAAATTGTTGTTACGTTTTTTAAAGCACTATTAGGCGCTCAACTTTTTAGATTATTAGTAAAAACAATAAAAACAAAAACAGCCCAGGGATTTGGTTTGACTGAATTCTGAAGAAAGCCATTAATATCATATGGAAAAAATGTGATAAATAAAAGAGGTTCACGAAGTTTTTTATATATACCTGCCAGCACGACAGAGAGAGAGAGAGAGAGAGAGAGAGAGAGAGAAACAGATAAGAATAGGGAGGGGAGAGAAAGGGAAGAGAGAGAGAGTGAGAAGGAAAGAACAAAGGGAGAGTGAGGAGTGAGAGTAGGTGAGAGAGGAAGGGAAGGTGAAAGAAAGAGGGATAGTGGGAGAGAGTGGCTGACAGGAAGGGAAGGTGAGAGAGGGAGTGGATGAGTGAGGAAGGGATCGTGCGAGAGAAAGGGGGAGAGAGTGTGGAGAAAGGAAGGGTGAGTGTAAGAGAGAGTGAGAAAGAGGCTGGGAGAAAGTGGGGGAGAGGAAAGCAGGGTGAGAGAGAGAGGTAGAGAGAGGGTGGGAAAGTGTGTGAGAGACCGGAGGTGAGAGAGAGAGGATTGGAGAAAATGGGTGGAGAGAGGAAAGGAAGAAGAGAGAGTGGGTGGAGAAGAAGGGAGGGTGAGAGAGAGATGGAGAGAGAGTTAAGGAGATAGAAAGGAAGGGTGAGAGAGATAGAGATAGATAGAGAGAGACGGAGTGATCAGATGACAAGATAGGCGATGTCCGGTATAACCTCTTTCCTACTGCTGCTACTCCTACCGCTAACAAATAGCATGCTTTTTTGTGCGGCCTCGTTCCCATTACCGTTACACGTGACGCCACCGGAGACCATTCCAAACTTCTAGGTTTCCAAAGAATACCAGGATGTAGTAGACAAACGAATTCTGACAACACAGACACCACATTGGTTCTTGAAGATGACTGAGGCATTCGGAAATACTTGAACAAAATAACACAAAATGAACTTTCAACAGTTTATCTACATACCTACACACACACATATATATATATATATATATATATATATATATATATATATATATATATATATATATATATATATATATATATATATAGTATATAATTAGCTGTGTAGACTCAAAAGCGAGTATAAATATCATTGAGATGCCCAGCCCTTCACTTAAACTCCTCCCACAAAACTGCATTCATTGGTTGTGTGAACGACAGTGGCTCATAAAGCCAGCCATCTATCTGCATTTCTTGTCACATATGTGGCATATCAAATCATCTCCGGGTGGTGGAAGGAGACTTTGATCATCATCACTTCCAATGTGTCTTTTTATACGCATTGTCAGGCTTGACCTGCACTTGCACACCCTAGGTTCAAAGCATGGCATTATGAAATCGTCGTTGGTGTTGCTGTGACCACTGGTGACATCCCTGCACAGATATATACGATTGCATTGGGCGCATGGCCAGGTTGGCACCCCATAGCAATTCAGGGATCCCTTCTGAACCCCTCTCTTCAGTTCTGCAAATTTTAGTGATGCCCCATGGAAGAGTAAATAGATAGACTATATGAGAGTCTAGGCATAACGAGGCTATTTAAGAATATAACTCGAGTTATTTGGTTACTATTTTGTGTTGTGGCATCTTGTGTTGGATAAAACCAATCTATATTTAATTTCTTGCATTAAATTGTCTGGAATTGCTCTATACACGGAATTATTTGAAATGTTTAGATATTATTAATGATTAATTTATTTAATTACTTATTAGGGCTTCAGGGTATGTGCTTTGATTTCATTTCTGGATCATAGATTCTTTTTTGGAAAGGTTTATTATAAGTATTATTTCTTGGGACATTAAGGAATCTTGAGTTTTTTTTTAAGATCATTCTTGTCTCGACTATGAACATCTATGTCATCAGTATAGCCATCTCCTCCAGCTACATCATCATCGGTGGCCTTTGTAAGAAAACAGAAGCGCTGTTTTTCTATTCGTAGACACGGAACATGAATAAGGGACTAACATTTTCCGCTGACATGAATTGGGGAGATTATATTGAATCAATTGCTTGATCTGCTTTTAGGTAATATAAAAAGTTGCTTCCCTGTGTTGAGTGAGACAAACTTTCTCACGAGAATCTATCTTACATATTTACCATTCATCCATGCCTTGAATATTGCTGCCACATTTGGTCTGGTGCTCCTACTATATGTATTCTTGATATAATCCAAAGAAGAATCTGCAATGTTATTGGTACTGACCTGGCAAGTTACTTTCACTCACTTTCCCACTGGCGTAATGTAACTTCCCTGTGCCTTTTATATTAATACTTTAATGGTAATTGTTCTGATGAATTTTTTACTAAGGTACCATGACTTTATGCCCTTAAGCGCAGTACTAGTTTGGTTGGGAGGTCTCATCATTTTTACAGTTGAAATGGCGAGATGTAACCGTAAGTTCTATGCTAACAGTTCCTTCTCTTGCACTTCTCGCTTGTGGAAATTTCTTTCGGCTTCTTGCTTCCCAGTCAATTTTGATTTCGTCTGATTTGTTTTACGGCATAGCAACTTCAATGGGTTGTTTAATACCGACAAGAATTTTATTGGTGGTAATATAATTTTTTAATATATTGTTTTCAAAAATGCATTGTTGGTAATATGTTTTTCAAAAATATATTGCTGGGAATTTTTTTTCAAAATTGTATTGCAAGTAATAATTTTTTGGAAAATATATTGCTGGTACTATAAAAACTTATTTTTTTATACTTTCATAATGTTTTGACGACAGTTTGGGGGTTAACTATTTGCCCATAGCTGGGACCCTAACAGGTGCTACCACTCCGGGTCAAGTTCAACCTAGTAACACCAGTAATTAAGAGATGGTTCTTTCGCTCCTAAAAACCACCTGATCTGAGGCCTTGCTGCCGGATGTAGTTCATCTTCACAATCCAAGACGCCTAATTGTTGGGGTATTACCCCTCTGAAGTCGGCGTATTCTGGAGGCCAGTCGACAGGACAGTCAATTTTGATCTTCAAAAATTTAAATGCAATGTCAATCGTTATTCTTAATTCTTGTACATTTATTGTTCTATCTCCTTAATAATGTTTCCTTTTCTCATATTCTCTAATAATCGGTAGTCCCTTTGCGAGGTTGTTTTCCTTGATCAATAAAACTCTAGAGAATTCTCCTTAAAAGTTTTAGAAATGCTGCCTGATAAGTGGTAACAAGTCATTGAAAGTAATGTTGAATATTTCATTGAATAAAATCTAAATGTCTTTTATTATTTGAAGAATAAATTGATAACTGTAAACGGAAATTATTTATGAATCAACCTAATACATTTTCTGTGTTTTTGACGCTTTGTGTCGAACTTGGTTACGTATCATTCTTCCGCCATTAAAATAATCTTTCTTTCTGTGAGTTTGTGCCAATCGATGCAACATTTTCTTTTCCTTTATACTTTTTTCTGTATTAATGGCAGCAGTTAGAGATGTTCTTCCGAGAACGCACATTTAATGATACTATTGCAGGAAACTCTCAAGGGCCAGAAATTCTTCACCAGATACTCTTTCCTGGTCAATAAATAAACAAATAAACAGACAAAGAGAATTAGTCTGATCTTCTTGTGATATTCAAGGTTAGCCCAGCCATTTGTATGTGAATAGAAAAAACTCACGATATGAAGACACAAGAATATAAGAAAAAAATAAAATAACATAAAAAGAGAAATTATTCTACAACTACACCAGATACCTGAATGTTACTTACACTTCATAAAAACAATTGAAACAATGATTTTCTAAGCCCGGCTTAGATGTGGCACAAGGCCGAAAGTATGAAGCACCCAGTGAGGATTGAATTCGCTACTCAGTCGTAATTGATCTAGCAAGACAAGCTCGCTAACCATTACACCACGTCGAGGTGCCTAAAAAAAACCAAAAAAAAAAACCAAAACAAAAAACAAAAAAAATAGTTGAAATATATATATATATATATATATATATATATATATATATATATATAAACACACGCGCACACACGCACACACACACACATATATATATATATATATACAAGTATATAATTGGTATATACGGAATGAATTCCAATAACCAACAATTACTATTCTTAAAAGAGTGCTCAATACAAAGTAGAGCAGATATAATTATTATTTATAAAAAAAAAAATAACATAAGTATGTTATAAAATCACTACAAAAATAGCCATTTTGTTTCAACACACTCTGTGTCTTATCAAGTGATGATGTTGAAAATAAAAATTTCATCAGTCTTATTCGTCCCCGGTATATAGCTAGAGTGTATGTTCCGGTGTTGTGGTTGAATAAGACTGACGAAGCTTTCTATATGAGGTAATTTAGGATTTTATGGTTTACTAAAATTTATTTGCTCCGTATACTAAATAAAATGAGTTCTTTTTGTGGATCAATTTTAATATCTTATATTACTAAGATCCACTTGTATTATATAACAACGGATTTATTACCTTTACTGTATATATATATATATATATATATATATATATATATATATATATATATATATATATATATATATATATATATTTAATATATAGGTAACTATAGGTAACTATACTTTCGAAAAACCTTCGAATTTTTGATTTGCCAATAATCAAATCAATCTCGAAGGAAAAAAAGGTTTCCCTGACGATCCGCTTAGGTGAAACCTGGGTAGGTTTGTCTGGCTCACTAGGTTTATCTATCTATCTATCTATCTATCTATCTATCTATCTATCTATCTATCTATCTATCTACACACACACACACACACACACACACACACACACACACACACACACACACACACACACATATATATATATATATATATATATATATATCGATGAGGATCAACTGATGTAAAAAAGTGAGGGCTACACTTTCTATTGGCGGAGTAGATCTGCGGGTGAGAAACATGAGATTGGTGAGGGGTTTGTAATAGAATCTGATCTTGTTGCATATCTTGTGCATCCTCAGGGCATAACTGACAAAATCATGACTATTCGTATGTCACTTCCAGGAAAGAGATTCATGACATTAATCTCTGTCCATGATCCAACCATGTCCAATAGTAAGGAAATGATAAATGCTTTCTACGAAGACCTCCAGTCAACGCTATCAAAGATTCCCCAGGCTAATAAAATTCTCCTTTTGAGGAATTTTAATGCAAGAGTGGGAACAAATCATGAAACGTTGGACCCTGTCGTTTTGGTCTTGGTAAGGTAAACAGCAATAGTTTGCATCTTCTCCAGCGCTGCATGAACCTCAATCTTGCTATATGCAATACTCTCTTTCAACAAAAAGAGATCCATAAGGTAACCTGGATTCACTCAAGGTCTCGCCAAGGTCACATCATTGATTACGTATTTTGTTGACAACGTGACCTTCAAGATATTTGCAGTGTACGAGTAATGAGGGGGGGGCAAAATTTGGTACTGATCACTATCTTCGTATAAGGCGTAAAGTCCGTTCTGAAGGGACAAAAATCCCCAAACGAGTTGAGTGATCCGATGGTACGAAAAGAGCTTTAAAAAGACGTGGAAGACTCAGTTTAATGGTTCCTGCGATGATTTTAAAAAGACCATTTACAACATCAGTGTTTATATCTTCGGTTTAAGAAAAAAGAAACATCAAGATTTGTTCGATGAGAATAATCTCGAAATCAACCAGCTTCTTAAAACCAGAAACGATCTTTATCAGAATATTTTGAGTGCATCTGACAGTGATCATCAATCATTTTGCCAGTCTTTTATGGTCTGTAGGTCCACTCTTCAACGTAGATTACGCTAATTAAAGAATCAATGCTAGCATAATATTTCCAAACAAATTCAGGATGCCTATAATCGTAAATACTCCAAGGTAATGTATGACCTTATAAAAAAGACCTTTGGGCCTCAGTCAACATCTGTAACTCCACAGAAAACTAAAGACGGAACTAATTTCCTTAAAGATTCCAAAAACATATTACAGCTTTGGACTGAACATTTCTGAGATTTGTTTGATAATCCTTCAGTTGTTGATTTAAACATAATCAACAATCTGCCTCAGTCTGATGTTGTACATGAAATGGAAATTCCACCAACATATGAGGAGACTAGGAAGGCAATTCAAGAGGTCAATACTGGGAAGACACCAGGATTGGATGGAATTCCTGTTGAGGTGCTCTTTCATGGAGGAAACGAAATGGCAAGAAGAATAAACCATCTAATTTCCGATGTTTGGAATAGCATAGCACACATGTCCATCAGGGCTGGATTGATGCCATTCTTGCCTGTCTAAAGGGAAAAGGTCAAAAATCAGAATGCGTAACTACAGGGTAATATGCTTACTTGAAGCTTTTTAGTAAAGTTTTTGCCCAAATCTTGCTCAATCGCCTCCAAGGTCACATCTGTTCTGAATTGATACCAGAGGCACAGTGGGCATGATTTTCACAGCCCGACAACTGGTAGAAAAGTGCATTGAACATTGTGTCCCGCTCTACCAAGTCTTCGTTGATCTAAGGCGTTTGACACTGTGAATAGAAATGCCATGTGGACGATTCTAAGAAAAGTAGGTTGCCTACCTGAATTTATCAGGCTGCTTAAAGAGTTGCACAACAACATGAAAGCCAGGTTGAACTTCAATGGAACTCTGTCTGAACCAATATCTGTTGAGAATGGTGTGAAACTTACACATGCCTTAAGAAACTGTAGCATTGGTGTTTATCTGCGTTTCCGAACGACCGGGACGATTTAGCGCTTCTATAAAGGTGTTTCAGCAAGTTATTCGTGAGCTTTATGCTGATGATGCCAATCTCGTGGCTTATACCGAAGAAGATATGCAAACCATCATGAATCTTTTTGCTCGGGCATTCAGGCCGGTAAATGTTATTTAATACTGTTTATTATAAACAGAGCATTTACTTAAATACTTGTATCTATAAAAAGAATGTTAAACATAAAAATGTCTTTATATATATATATATATATATATATATATATATATATATATATATATATATATATATATATATATATAAAAAAAAGAGAGAAACAGCAAACGTTTTTGGTGTAATGTGGATTTTTAAAAAATATGTTTTATTTTCCATAATTTTGCTACACGTATTTCCGGTCTCGCAACCGTCATCAGGCAAAGGGTGGAGATTTCCACATATTATTAAAAATAATTAATTTTTTCTTTATGTTTTTTCGATGTTAAATATTCTCGATATGAGACATTCACTTTTTTTGTTAGTGATCGAAACGTCTTGAACTTTCAGTGAAAAATTCTGCATATATATATATATATATATATATATATACTCTCAAATATATATTCCTCTCAACACGGATTCTCGCCAATTGTTTATCCGAAACTTGCGGGCTTCCTGGACTTTTTCCTTTACACAGAGACCCACTCTCTGGAAACTGTTTAAACCACCGTCGAATGTTCTATCTATCTATGTATCTCTCCTCTCTCTCTCTCATCTCTCTCTCTCTCCATCCATCTCTCTCTCTCTCTCTCTCTCTCTATATATATATATATATATATATATATATATATATATATATATAGAGAGAGAGAGAGAGAGAGAGAGAGAGAGAGAGAGGTAGGCACAGTGGATTGAGGAATCAGGGGAGCCGGGTTCGAATTCCAGCCGAATCCATTACATTCATTTACGTGCTAATACCCTTGGGAAAGTTATTAATCCTCTTCTTCTCCCTCCAGCTATGGGTAAATAGCTGGAAAGACTGGGTTCTATAGCCTTGGATGGCAACTGGTCTAGGTGAAGGACAACTCTGAATTCAAAACCTGCGGAGTGCACCAGGTCTTTGTATCAAAATGTGTGGTTGGTTCTGCACAAAGCCTTCACCACTATAATCAAGTCATATGTGCTGGTGTCTGGCTGTCGTTTCCTAGGAAACTGAACCGAGCAGCTTGACCCTCATACGACAGGAGAGGCCACCGTATATATATATATATATATATATATATATATATATATATATATATATATATATATATATATAGTGGACTCTATATATTGATTTGAACACCGTTTAGTGTTCTTTTTATTAACCTAGAATATCGTAGAAGAAACTCAGTTAGGTCAACACGTACCTGCATTTATTAGATTGAGTAATCATAATCGCACTTGTATTTCGCAATCTGCGAATGAATCTGCGATTGTCAACAGTCCTTGGAGAATTAGCTATGCTCTTCAAAATTTTCTATCAACTCATTTTCTGTTTTGCATAAGGCGCATTCCAAACACCATTTTCTGTTTTGCATAAGGCATTTTCTTCTTTGCATAAGGCGCATTCCAAACACCATTTTCTGTTTTGCATAAGGCATTTTCTTCTTTGCATAAGGCGCATTCCAAACACCATTTGCGAGTGTTGGAAGCTGTATGCATTACAGCAACCCTTCTTTTATGTGGGCAGAAGGAGAACTTTCTTAGGTCCCTTCATTTATTTGGATGATCGTGGCTGTTAATTTCTTTCATATTTTACACTCACGTTGCAATATTTACAACTTTTTTGAATTTACGCATATTTTGATCGTGAATTTATGTTTTAGACGTACTCCAGATGTTCATCCATATTATTTATTTTCTCACATCAAGTTTGGTATAATTTTTTTCAACCTTGGTCCCCGAAGAAGACTTGGCCGAAAGTTGCCTTGGTTCTAAATAAAAAAAAATCCAAAACGAAAAAATGAACACTAAACTGTTTGTTTAAATCAATTTATTCTGTGGCAACAAACTTTTATACATACATACATACATACATACATATATATATATATATATATATATATATATATATATATATATATATATATATGAAGAAATATAGTCTTAAAATTGTGCTATATTTATGGGATAAAGTGCTCAATATCAGAGATAGAGCGTGTGTAAATATATATATATATATATGGTTTCGATCCATATTTCATCCTAATACATACATACATATATATATATATATATATATATATCCCATATATATATATATATATATATATATATATATATATATATATATATATATATATATATATATATATATATATATCCCATCCCATATATATATATATATATATATATATATATATATATATATATATATATATATATATATATATATATATATATATATATATCCATGTAAAATGAAAACGAGTAGTCAAATTCCGACGTTTGTAACATTCAATTTAAAAGAGATCTCAATACAATCAATACAAAAGTAGACCAATTGTAATATCCTAAAATAAAGTATACATATATATATATATATATGTATGTGTGTGTGTGAGTGTGATAGTATAAAGATCAAATAGTAAAACGTGCATAAATCTTGCGTGTATATCATAATTCTACTTAGTTTATTTGGATTCAGATGATAATGTATATTCGTTTGTGTGTCTGTGTATAGGTATGAAGGCTCCTTGACAAGACAGATTCATGTGAGGTCTGCTTAACTAAGGTAAAGCAAACAACGCAAAAATTAAAAATAAAAAAATTGTCTTTTTCTACTCTAGATTTAATTTTCTAATAAAATATTAATAAAAGCAAAATATGTTAGATTTCCAAATCTTTCCTCTTTGTTGCATATTCTATCATTCTGTCGGATACGAATCCATATTGGATCCAAATTCAAACGCACACACAACACACACATACATGGGATGCTTAGAATTTTAGATTTAATTTTTTTTATATAATCTAGCCGATTTCATTTAAATTCTTTTTCTTTGTTTTCTGTCACATTTATTATTATGTATATTGATTTGGTTTGGTTTGTTTTGTTTTACAGCATATCAACCTGAATGGGTTATTTAATGCCAGCAAAATTTTTATTCCTCGTATTATTTTGTTTCTCAAAAATCTATTTCTGGTAATATTTTTACTTCAAAAATGTATTGCTGGTAATAAGTTTTTTCAAAAAGTATTGTTGGTAATATTTTTTCCTCAAAAATTTATAGCTGGTAATTTATTTTTTCAAAAATGTATTGCTAGTAATATTTATTTTTTTAAAAACCTACTGTTGGTAATATTTTTTTTTCAAGAAAATATTACTGGTAATAGGTTTTTTCTTCAAAGATTTATTGCTGGTAATAATTTTTTACAAAGTACTTCTGGTATGTAACCCATTTTTACACTTTCAAAATATTTTTGCCCCAGTTTCGCCCGAGATGGGAGCCTAACAAGTGCTACCACCTCGGTTTAGGGAGGACCTGGTAACATGAGCAATTCCACGCTCCTCAAATACTCCTTGCTGCTGGACGTAGTTTATCGTCTTACCCAGGAGGCGGATATAGTTTATCGTCGTACTCAGGACGGATTGCATATAATGAGATCCTTCAGGGATATATATATATATTTTTTTTTTATGTATCTACAGAGACCTTGTGGGACGTAGTGCACCAGGTCTCTGTATCCGGCCCTTCAATAAGTGTGGTTGGTTCTGCACAAAGCGTTCACCACTATAACCAAATCATATGTGCTGGTGTCTGGCTGTCAGTTCCTAGGAACTGAGCTACTTGACCCTCATAAGTCGAATCCGACGGGAGAGTCCACCATATATATATATATATATATATATATATATATACACGAGGTACGAGGTGTAACAACAGAATTGTCCATATCGGGTAACTGTAAAATTGTACAATTCCTAGATTAAGCTTTGAAGCGTTGTATCTTAGAAATGATTAAAGATATCTTACTGGAATTCACCGAGATTTTTATAACACTATTGTTTTACTCTACTTTGAGCAATAAGAATGAATAATTATTCTCCAAGCTTAACAGGAGAATCGTGATGAAATCGATCATGAAATGGTACATCATTAAGCAATCGTAGCTAAGGATCGGAAGCCCATGAAAGATTGAAATAAAGTCCAAATATAAATATTCCAAGATCATTTCCAACTTATTCAAGATGATCTTCGCCCCCTTTAACATTCTATCTGCCCTGGAGTAACAAGGTGCCTCACACATTTCGCATGTGATTTCATTTTCAAGTCTTTTTCATTGCTCTTTGGACTGTCATAGCTGAAACTCCTCTCTCACGTGCCAAACGTTTACGACTTTAGTTGGATCTTTTCTAATTGATCTCTTCATCTCTAAGTTGAAATGATGATCCCTCTTCCTGTGGTGATCTTCCGATTCAGTTTTCCTTTCTATTGTTCCCTCTTGATGGTTCTTGAATGAATGAGTATGAATGTTGGTACCATTAGTGAAGGCCTGAATGATCATTTCCTCTCACCATTGCTTAATTGGAAAGACACAGTGAGGCTGACACAAAATGATTTTAAACTGTTCTCTTTCTAGCTGAATAGTTCAAAGTGTTTTTCATTGATTCTAATGACAAATGGTGTCATGATGGCTAAACATCTTATCTGAAAACTTGGAAAAAAGAAACTCAATGACTTTAGTGTTTTTTTTTTAGCTATTAAACATTTTGTGGGATGGACATGCTGCTATACCAACTGGACAATTTTGCTGTTACACATGGCATATACCTATGTAGACTTCTTAAACTAACGTTGGAAAGAGTATATTGAATCAATTTTTAAGTCTGCAACTAAGAAAGTTGGTACGCTATGTCATGCTAGACAGTTTTTCTTGTCAGAATCTATATTACTTATTTATAAATCTATAATTCGTCCTTGCTTTGAATACTGCTGCCATAGCTTGTCTGGTGCTCATGCTATATGTTTAGAGATTCTTGATAAAATCCAAAAAAGAATCTGCAATATTATTGGTCGTGACCTGCCATCTCGGCTTCAGTCCCTTTCCCGCCACTATAATGTAGCTTCTAATGTGCCTTTTTCTATAAATATCTTCTTGGTAATTTTTCTGATGAACTTTTCTATGTGGTAACTAGACTTTGAATTTAAGCGCAGTACTAGATTGGCGACAATTTTCATCCTTTTAAAGTGGATTTAAGCGCAAGTTCTATGCTAATAGTTTCTTCTATCGCACTTCTCGCTTGTGGAATTCTCTTCTGTCTTCTTGCTTCCCAGTCAATTTTGATCTTCAACAATTTAAATTCAATATCAATCGTTATATTCTAACTTCTCTGTTCTTATTTTTTTTTTATTGTTTTCTCTCTTTAATAGAAGTTTTCATGCCCTAGATAAAAACGGTGAAGCCTGGGCATTAGGCATCTCAAAAGCCATTGACAGGCTCTTAACATACATGTCTTCCCCACAAGCTGAAAAGTTACGGTGTCTCCGGACACATTTTTTGAGCTCATCCAGTCTTTCCTATCAAATCGTTTAATGAATGTTATCTTGAACGGCCACTCGTCTAGATCCTTTCATACTAATGCGGGTGTTCCCCGGGGCTCTATATTTGGTACTACGCTGTTTTTAATCTTCATTAACAACCTTCCCGATGACATGAGCTTGGCATCTACGCTGACGACGCAACTATTTACTCCTGCTTCAATAGTAAGTTCAAAATGACAGCTGATGTCCGAGTCGACTTCAAGTCCTTCGTTAACTGGGGCAAAAGATGGCTTGTTAATTTTAACATCTCCAAAAGTATTGACGATATCGAGATGGTCGTTGAGGAAAATTAGGTGGCCAAGTATAGAGCTCTGGGGAACAACTGCATTTTATGTAAAAAGAACTTTCATTTCGCAATTAGATAAGTGTTATGGTCTGGTTCCTTGTACCACGGTGATAGTCCAAGGTAGAACCAATAAAGAAGAACTCGAAGGCGGATATGGAATAACACAGATATATTACAAACAGGAATATATACAGAGAAGAAGAAAAAGTGTTAGTACGAACAATCAGGTTTAGTAGTATTTGTCTGAACGCGACTCTGTTTCGGACTGCCTCTGACTCTACTGACTGACTCTCTCTGACTGACTGACAGACTCGTGACGGACTTCACTCCAGACTTCAGACTGAACTCAGACTTCAGACGGAACGGTATTTAGTCCCCCCCCCATGAGGGCATCATGTGGCACAAGGCCGGTTAAAACGTGGGATCTCCGAGCCCGTGGGCTCGGCCAAAAATATGCCTTTTGAACCCGTATAAACGGGTTCAGGGTCGGTTTACCTCCCCGAAAGAGACTCTGCCCTTCGGCGTAGCCTCGTTCAGGTTCTTCCCCCCCGAAGGCAGATAGGTCAGTCGCCGGTCGCCCGACTTCAGGCTGAACGGTATTTAGTCACCCCTCCACGAGGGCATCATGTGGCACAAGGCCGGTTTAACGTGGGATCTCAATTATGTTATAATGGGTAAGGTCCCATAACAATAAGAAAGATTGAATTAATGCAAAAATTGTCAAGAAATTCCATAGCTCTTCACCTAGTGAAGAAGACAAGAATACCAAACCCTGCCTTCGTGATATCTAAAGCAAGAGCCCGAGTTTTTCCATTATCTAAATCTTGACCTTATCGAACCCATCAGCCTAACCATTAAGACAGGGGTAAATAGTAACCTAGAGACAGAGCCGAGAAGTGGTGAGAGCGGATAGGTCGTTAAGGGGTTTCATCATCATCTCTCTGGATTTTGTGGGATCAAGAGACGGCCATTAAAGGCAATAGCTTCTTTCAAGGATGAAATTAGGAAAGGCTAAAGGGATCTGCCATTTCTTTGAATAAAAATAAATTATTAAATAATTTATTAGCAAAAAGGACACATATACTTAGTATCAGGAAGGGACATTTGATATTTCAGGGACGCATAATGAGGAAAGATGGATTGGAGAATTTGACACTCATAAAGAGAGAAACAGTGAGTAATCCAGCTAGGGAGGCCGTGTAAATGGATGGCAGAACATAGACTGGGAGGAATAGTAAGGAGAAAAATATTACGAGTAGAGAAGCATAGGAAGTTGTGAAAAGCCATGATTACCCATCTCTTTGTTGTTTATTATCACAACCTTCAGACAATCATTCTATGGTCGTTAGTAAGCACCTGAAAAAAACAAAAACCAAATGTGTTGTTATAAAATGTTTTGTGTATATTTCTTCATTTCAGTCAACCTGCCTATCCATCTTTATTTTCTTTGTACGTGTTTTGCAGTGCTTATTAAACTTGGCAATCGTTGTTGATCTAAGGCTTTCGTGCAGCCATTATTGTGTTTAAACTGCAACAGCTTGATAATTCCATTAATAATCATTAATATGAAACTGTTTAAACAAATATTTTTTTATTTCCTTTATCCTATTATCCCCTTAGTTTTAACTTATTTGCATTTTGCTTAATTCTAATATTTGTTAAACATCTCCATTAAAGATGGCGGCAGTCACGATTCATCGTCGATGACGAAGAACAACGACTTATACTTATCATCTGCGCTAATTCTTTCCGTTCCTCTAATAACTTTTAAACGTTTTTCCGTATCGAGTGTTATATTTGTTTAATATTCGTAGTCATGAGCTCAAGCGATAAAGTGTCTGAGAAAAGCTTATCGATTTGTTTCGGTCAACAAATTCCTAATTAGTCTAAATAATTCAGAATTTTTACTGCTTTATGATACACCGCGAATCCTTTCACATATTTGCGGCTGTCCCACAAGGCTCTACCCTGAGTCCTACGCTGTTGCTGATTTTCATCAATGATCTTTCTAATGTCATCAGTTCCCAAGTAGCCATTTATGTAGATGATACTACCATTTATGTAGATGATACTACCATTTACTCCTGTTTCAATACCAAATCCATCAGAGCTGACAAATTAAGCCTGGCTGATGCTCTTGAAAAGGACTTCCAATCAGTGGTTAACTGGGGCAGGAAATGGCTTTTAAATTTTAACACCTCCAAAACAAAACTAGAGAAACTTTTCTGCTTGCCATTGGCATCTAGGTCCCACCCGTTTACTGCTGAAATAGGTAAATACAACTGCCACTTGTACTCCAACAGTTTCTTTTCTCGCACTTCCCGTCTGTTGAACTCTGTGGTAGCCAGGGGAAGGTCACTGAATAGAATAATCACATGATGGGTGGTAATGAACGATAATACTTAGGACAAGAACAACACGTATAAGATTCGCCAGCGGCGCGTAGAAGTAGTCAACTGCTAGAAGTGAGTCAAGTGAATTCCACAATGAATCTCGAACTGCAGACCGCAGATGGTATCTACCAACTGCCCCACGCAGCCAGATGTGGCACAAGGCCGAATTTAATGTGGGGTTCCCGAGCCCGAATGCTCGACCAAAAATTCCGGGTGTCGGGTAGGTGTTTCTCGAGATGAGATTCTGCCCTTCGGCATAGACCCATCTGGGGATGCTCTCCAGCTGTAGGCCAACAGACGGTACCTACGATCTGCCCCACTCAGTCAGATGTGGCAGAAGCGTAATTTTTTCCCCGAGACGAGACTCTGCCCTTCGACATAGCCCCGTCTGATGGTGCTCTCTGCTCAGAGGCAGAGATTTTAACCAGCCTAGTTAAAGACGAATCTCCAACTACAGGCTGGTAGACGGTATCTAACAACTGCCTCACGTAGTCAGATGTGGCACAAGGCAGAATTTAATGTGGGGTTCCAGATCCCGTAAGCTCAGCCAAAACTTCCCGTAGACCACGTATAAAACAGGGTCGGGTAGCTGTTTCCGGGGACGAGACTCTGCCCTTCAACATAACCCTGTCTGATGATGCTCTCTGCTCGGAGGCAGAGAGTTTAAACTGCCCAGCTGAAGATGAATCTCCAACTGCGGGTCGACAGACCACATATACAGTATTCACTACTGTATTTATGGGAATGGGAGAACACCCATTATTTAAATGCAACATCAATCGCCATCTTGTTTTCTTGAATCCCGTTCATCGTTTGTCCTTTTTTAAATCCTCCCTATACTCAGTCTTCTCTTACACTTTCACTGCCTGTAACACCCTGCGCACTAATATTTAACTTTTAGCACACTACAGTATTAATATTAGTTCCCTTTCTGTCGCATTCTTTTTCAAGGTCTCTCAATTGCGTATTAGTGGCATTCCCGCCTTGCTCGAGGTGAAATGATTAAAAAAACAACAACAAAAAAAAAAATTAGATGTCATCATAAATAATTATCTACTGATATTATGACGGCTCGAGGGGATATTATTTTTATCTATTTTTATTTCGGTGCTTTATTTAATACTCTTCCGGTTTGCTGCGCTTACCGAATCTTCTCGAAAGAACCTTCATTCATACATTTGTAGGAATCGATGAGTATTGCCATCTTATTGGCTATAGAATTTGCCAGAAGAAAATTTGATATTTAACTGTCTCAAGTGAATCTACTCTTGTGAATTAAAAGATTCTTTTCATAGAATGGTTGCCAACAAAGTTTACTCTGGTATTTTTTCTTAGGTAGGGAAAGAATATATTAATTTAGGATAAGGCGTATAGATTGTTTTAACCTGATGAGCCTATCTCCGAGGGTCTGGCGCATTGTGCATAACTGTCTTTCAGCGGAGTATTGTATCCAGAAGTCAAAAGGATTCTGTGTTTGTTTTTAAGTTTCAGGCACTCATGCCGGATCTTAATACTTGGGGACGCTCTCAATCGGAGACTGTTAGGACAGAATGGATTATTCGACCTGAGGTTATTTCTAAGTTCTAACTGGACCCACCTACAACGTTATGCATTATTTTGTCAAAACCTGTCAGCATAGCGTGCACATTTGGCTGTGGGGCATGTACCTGATATACCTTTATCACACTGTGTCTCATGGCGAGCCCGTCAATCCTGTGTGAGCCTGAACGACTATTAACAGATGCTTCACCGACACCAGCCGCTAGGGTATAACTTTTTGGGCGTAGATCCATGGGCTCTCGAGATCGACGGATGACACACATTATATACAACTAAACAATTAATTACTAAATAATAATAGTAATAATAATAATAACAATGATAAAAATGGCAGGTATAATAATAATAATAATAAATGCATAAATAAAACTACCCGTGGCTTAGAAATATTGGCGGGGAATAGCAGTGTCTCATGGGCACGACGTGTTCTTTGGTTTTGGTCAACAGTCGTCCTAGAGGTGGTACCTTGAACAAAATTACCCCGTGGCGGTTAAGGTTAAAGCGCAAAAAATACAAATTTCATTGTTTACAAACAAAAACTCATATCGGATTGACCGTCACCCCCGGGTTAACAAGGGTCGCAACCCTCAGAGAGGAACCAATGTGGGGTCGAAAAATCTGTCATTGGAACAAACCTTTCCACCAACAACGCTTACCAAAACCGGATTAACTCCAGCATTGGACCTGGTTTGCTTAATCGATTAATAAAAAGAAAGCGAACGAAATGGAATCATCATGGCATGTTTTTTCACCGCTCCCGAAAATCCACAAACACCACGGATCGGACATAATAAAGATGTAAAGTTTTTTAATCGGTATCACTCCAAGCAAGGCAGTCCAACCACTAACAAGCAAAGGGTTACAGGGAATTAGAAACAGATGCATTATTAATGAGTAGAAAGAGAAAGAAGCAATGAGAAGGACAGTAGATAGCGATTGGCATTGCATTTAAATTTTTACAAATTAAAGTTGGCTTGAAAGCATGGAGCCGGAAGAGAGTTCCACAAGTATGAAGTGCAAGAAAAGAAACTGTCAGCATAGAAGTTACAGCTGCATCTAGCCAGCTCAACTGTAAATTGATGAGCTCTTGCTACCAGTCTAATATTGCACTTAAATTCATAGAGTCTAGATACCATAGTGAAGAGCTCATCCGAACAATTACCATGAAAGTATTCATAAAAAAAAGGTAGAGAAGCAACCTTATAGCAGTGAGCAAGTGGCTGAAGTCAAGCCACCACATCAGGATCAATAATATTGCTGATTCTACTTTGGATCTTATCAAGGAACTCCAAGTAAACAGCAGGGACACCAGACCATATATGACAGCAATATTCTAAGCATGGATGAATGAAGATATGCAAGATAGATTTCGAAGGGAAAAATTGTCTCACCCAGCACAGTGAACTGACATTCTTAGAAACCGACCTAACAATGGATTCAATAGTCTTTCCACTTCATGTCAGCTGAGAATGTTAGCCCTGGAAGATGCAACGGGTCACTTTCTTGGAGGATAGCATCAGCCATTCTGATGGATGGCGGAGGGGGGTCTCTCAGGTGAGTAATGGAGAAGTTTAGTTTTGGGGGCGTTAAAATTGACAAGCCATCTTTTGCCTCAGTTAACGACGGTCTTGGGGTTGTTTTGAACAGCAGCTGCCATTTTGATTTGTCTCTTCCTGATGTTAATTATAAGTTTCCTTTTTGTTTCTATTCTCTCGAAAACCTTGTCGATGCTCACGTGTTCGGTCCATGTTATCCTCAGCATCTTTCTGTAGAACCACATTTCTGTTACTCCCATAGAGCAGATGACATGAAAATATATATAGAAAAGACAGAGGGAAGCCACATCACGTCTGTGAGAAAGTGACTTGAGTCGAGATGCCAGGTCAGGACTGATCACATTGCATATCTGCCTTGATTTTGTCGAGAACCTCCAGATGAACAGTGGAGGCACCAAACCATATATGGCAACAGTATGCAGTGTATGGACAAATGGTAGATTTGTAGATGCGAAGGATACACGCACACATTCAGTTTCTTCTTCATCTTTGAGGAGATTTTCCAGCATTCGTTTCTATAGAGGAGAACAGATATCACGTAATATTACAGTACTCTTTTTTTTTGTTTCTAACGAAATTTTCCTGTCTCTTAATACCCTGCTTAGCTTTTGGAATACGTTTTTGTCTATCTCAATAAGTCTCTGGATTCTTCCATGACTTAGCTAAAAAAAAAAAAAAATCTTAAGTTCCAGTAACTCTTCAGCAAGCTCAAAAGTAAGATTTCATGGAATTTGGTCTGTTGCATTCTGGAATTTTAGAGTGATATTTCTTCACCATCCCAAATACTTGAATTTTCTTTTACCTTTTAAATATCGATCCCAGCAAACATTTATATTGATTACATGCATCAAATAAACAGTGAAATTAGACAAATGATTCCCAGCAATTGTCATTTCGTCTGGCTCAAGACCATGAATGTTGAGCACTCAAACGAGATCAAAATCGCTACATTAGTGATGGTCTGAGAGACGAACTTTGTGCACAAGGAAAGAATGAGAACACACTCACTCACACACACATTCACTTACACAAACACACACACACACACACACACACACACACACACACACACACACACACACACACACACACACTAACTCACAAACACCCACTGACACACATTTACACACATTCAGGAGACACTCATACACGCACTTACGCACCCATTTACTCACTCCCACACATATTCACTGTCACAAACACACACACATAGACACGCGCAACTACTCACCGACATTCACACACATTTCTCACTCACACACACGCGCACATCCACTTAGGTACAAAACCACTCAGGTATGCACTCACTAATTAAAATATTCACTAACACACACTCATTGACACATAAACTCATTCACACATATACAAATACACACCTACGTACATATTTCGCACACACATACACACACACTCACACTCACGCAAACGCACATATTCATTCTCATACACTCACAAACGCACAGGTACTCATTCTCACACTCGACGTCATGGATAAGACGTTAAACTACATCCAGCTGGCCCTGTCGGCTGGGGCTGGAGAATATTCCGACTGTACCTCTGTAGAGAGGTAAGACCCCACCTAATGAGGCCACCTGTTGGCCGTGAGTGGCAACCCGTAAGGCGCTATGACGGAATCCTGGTGGTTGAGCAGCCATTGATCCGGCAACAGAGTGGTCAATGGCTTGCAACACACCACTTTGGCCCTTTACTTGGTCTGACAGGCGGTCGGATTGGGCCCGATTCGATCAATCGGCTGGTCCCGACATGCCCTATCACATATATATTTATTTTTTCTCCTGACTGTACTATTGAATCTACTTTAGTGGAACATTTCCCAACTCTTTATCGTATATGTGCTAGAAGGCGGGGGATGAGGGTCAATTGTGTTGAGAGCAAAAGACTTTTTGACCACTGTTGAATTTTTCGGCACTAAACCAGAGTTTGGCAGAGGCTCAGAACTTCGCTCCCAATATGAGTATACTGGTCGTGTATCCCCGTCTCAGCCAAGGCGGATGGGTAACCCCCTTGGTTCATTCCCTTCTCAAGTTGGACTCCGTGGTGGGTGGTGGAGCACAGGGCCAATGAAGATAAAAACACAAACATGGCGTCTTTAAATAAAAAAACAAAACGTATCCTATCCGAATCAGACTCTGAGTGTGAAGCAGCAGACTTCCCCAGATTTATTGTCATTGAATCCCTGGAGGAGGTCTGTCTTGCTCATTATGAATTTCTCAAGCAACTACCCCCAAAATCATTAGAATACCTACTATATACATTCAATTTAATTTGGAAAAATAGCACTATCCCAGAATCATGGAAACTAGCTACCATCATACCCATTCTTAAACCAGTGAAAAACAATCTCTATCCTACAAATTATCGTCCAATAGCACTAACCAGCTGTCTGTGCAAAACTATGGAACGTATGATTAATAGAAGGCTAATTAGAATCCAACAACCTGTTTACCAACTCCCAATGTGGCTTCAAAAATCAAAGATCTACGATGGATCATGTGGTCAGGTTGGAGACCTCTATAAGGGAGGCATACATGCAAAAGCAACACCTTGTAGACATTTTTTCGACTTGGAAAAGGCTTATGAGACCACTTGGAGGTATGGTATTATGAAAGACCTGCGGGACATGGGATTGAAGGGCAGACTACCAAACTTCATTAAATAATTTCTTTCGAACAGGAAGTTCCGAGTCCGAATTGGTTCAACCCTGTCGGACATTCAAAACCAAGAAGAGGGTGTCCCTCAGGGGAGTATACTGTCAGTAACCCTCTTCAACATCAAAATTAATAGCATTACCAACTATCTTAATCCTGGAGTTGATAACTATTTGTATGTTGATGACTTCTGTATAACCTCCACATCTAAATACATACGTACTGCAGAACGTCAATTGCAACAGGGCATCAACAAAATAAATAGATGGGCTATCACAAACGGCTTCAAGATTTCAAAATCGAAAACCCAATGCATGCATTTTTGTCAACTAAGAAAAATGCATAATAACCCAACACTAAAATTAGACAAAACAGAAATTCCGGTAGTCGAACAATATAAATTTCTGGGAGTTGTATTCGACAAAAAACTGAACCTCATCCCCCACATACAATATCTTAAAGGAAAATGTAGTAAAGCCCTAAAACTACTTCGAGTTGTAGCCCACAAAGACTGGGGTGCAGATCAACAAACTCTCATTAAATTGTATCGAACATTAATCCGATCAAAACTGGATTATGGCTGCTACATATATGTAGCAGCCAGAAAATCTTATCTAAAAACTCTTAATACAATCCATCATGAAGGATTGAGACTCGTCTTGGGGGCATTTAGAACATCCCCTGTGGAGAGCCTTTATTCTGAAGCGTACAAACTACCACTAAAACTTAGATTCACAAAATTAGGTCTGCAATACTACACTAAAATCAAATCTCAACCTACCAATCCAGCTTATAATTGCATTTTTAAATCCAAATACCAAGCTATATTTGATCAAAAAGAAAAGGCCATAAAACCTTTTGGTCTCCGACTGAAACATACAGTGGAAGACAACAACATCTCAATTACAAACATCCACAAAACCGTTAAACTAAGCTCACCTCCCTGGCAACTTAAAAAAAACCTGTGGTCAACGTTGATCTCAACAAACTCCCTAAAAATAAAACACACCCATTAACCTATCAAGAAAAACTCTACAATATTCATGAAAAGTACCCAAATTACTCGCACATTTACACTGATGGTTCCAAAAACAGCAATGGAACTGGATGTGGAGTAATTCTTGGTAATTCTTGGTAAGAAAACAATGGAAAAATGTCTCCCAAATGAAGCTTCCATATTCACCGCAGAAATCTGTGCAATAAATTTGGCTCTTCAGATTGTTGACGCCAGCAACATAAAAAAAAGTTCATTATTCATTCCTACAATCCATAAAAAATACACAACAGAATAACCCTCTTATTGTTAAACTGTTGAACAAACTGAACACCTTAACGCATAGCAAAAAGGTGATATTTTGCTGGATTTTGCAGGGAAATGAGAAAGCCGATTCCTTAGCCAAAGCTGCTCTCAACATGGCACCCGACCAAAACATCAAAATCCCATACACAGACCTAAAACATAAAATCAAGACAACAATAACACTAAAATGGCAACAACTATGGGACAAAAATACCAACAATAAACTCTACCAAATAACATCAATTCTAAAGGAAAGGCAACTGCATCTTAAAACAAACCACCATTGCCCGACTACGCATTGGACACACAAGACTGACTCACTCTTTCGTACCTCCTCCTCCTAAATGTTCCTGTGGAAAAACAATACACTGTAAAACATATACTAATAGAATGTACAAATCTCACACACATCCGTAGAAAATTCTATAACACGAAGAACATGAAGAAATTATTTGCAAAAACTGAACCAAAAAATATATTGGATTTTCTAAAAAGAATTGGTCTCACATCAAAGATGTAGACTGATGTATAAACAACATATCCTACCTTTTAGCATTTTGCAAATAAATTGTCCTTATCAAATGGAAATTCTTGACTTAAACAAAAATACCTAGGATTATTTTGCAGTGTGCAAGCAAATAAGCTCTAGCTTGCTAAAAATGTTCCATACAAAATAGGCATTTAAAATTCATATATTTGGCATATATATATATATATATATATATATATAAACTGGATTTGGCATTAAATAACCCACAGTGGTTGATATGCCATAAAACCCAAACAAACAAACACTCACTCACACACACTCCCTCCCACACACATCCACTTATCTCCAAGGACTCACTTTTTGAAAAGCATTTCACCCCAAGCAAGGCTGGAGTACCACTAGTACGCAAGGGGCTAAAGAGAATGTAAGTAAGGAAAAAGATTGGGTCTGGGTGGGGTTGAGGGAAGAATAAAATGTAGGACGAGCATCAAGGCATTAGAAGATGTCGATTGACATCACATTTCAATTTTTGAAGATATCACGGAAGTAAGTAAGAGGAAGGGAGTTTCACTGTCGGGAAGTGCAAGAGAAGAAGCTGTTGGAGTAGAAGAGGCATTTAGATTTAACTGTTTCGATAGTAAAATGGTGGGACGGGGATGTTCTGGTAGCACGCTAAATTCATGCAGTCGGGACTGAAAATACTCCCATAGTGCAGATGACATGAAAATATATATAGAAAAGACAGAGGGAAGCCACATCACGTCTGTGAGAAAGTGACTTGAGTCGGAATGCCAGATCAGGACTGATCACATTGCATATCCATCTTGATTTTGCCGAGAACCTCCTGATGAACAGTGGAGGCACCAAACCATATATGGCAACAGTATGCAGTGTATGGACAAATGGTAGATGTGAAGATGTGAAGGATGCACGCACACATTCAGACACACATTAAACTCACAAACACTATCGCTCTCTCCTTGTATGTCTTAGATGTGTTCAAATATTCCTAGCGCTCTCTTTTTTGAAAACTAGACACGGAACATACTGGAACTTTTTAAATAACAACTCCTGGAAAATGTGACATATACTTAATGTAAATTAACTGGCCTAGTGTCAGGGAAATGGAAAAAAATTAGCTCAAGCCTCAGGGAGCCATAACCCCAAGGAATACCCCATCAGGAAGTGACTGATGTCATTGCCCAGCTTCCTGAAGAGGAAGTACCTAGGGGGCTTCAACAATTTTCTGGTTTAAACTCCTTTTAAACTGACCTTGTGCCACATTCGGTTGTGACGTTGCCACTCTGAAAATTACCTATAATAAATATGAATTTCTTGGTCTTGTGTCAGGAAGATCTATTATCTTAAGTCCCAGGAGAACCCCCAAAGGCAGTACCTTTTCTTCGGAATGAGGCTGGGAAAATTACCCGGAACTTGAGTTCCGAAGCGGTTTGTGCAATTTTTTCTTCGGCTTTGCCGATAGCCCCTGTTAAAACTTCGACCATATATCACATTCTGTTGCGACGAGGGCGCGCAGCATTACTTCATGCAATGCAGTAAAGCCACTAAGACACAAAAGGTTACAGGGTGTGGAAGAATTCGGAACAGAAACATCAATAATGAGCAGAAAGAAAAAAGAGTACTCAGAAGGACAGTTTTCTACATTTCTGTGAAAACACGTGCGATACCCTGCCCTCGTCAGCCGCCAAACCAGGGGAAGTAACACAGTTTAGGTGGCAAAGGCGGTATTCCCACACCTGGCGCCACCGCCATCTTTTGCCACCGGACAGGGTATTGTTTTTTTCGTAAATGTGTCACTCTCTTGCGAATTTTTGCCACTGCAAGTCAGATTTTCAACGTTGTGTTAAAAGCGTTTACTTTTGATCGTTAACCAATATACAACTCGCTTGTAGCGACCGTTATCAATGACGTTGTATGGGAGCTAAACAGATGTGTTTTACGCCGGAAGTAGCATTGATTTGCGAGAATGAATCTAATTAACTTTATTTTGGATCTTTGTTTATTTTTGGATAGCGATTGACATTGCATTTCGATTTTTTTTTTAGATGAATTGCGAGCTCTATGTGGATGTAGCATTTGTCTCTTCGTTAAAATTTTGTGTTGATTCCAATAATCGAAAAAAAAAAAAAAATTAAAAGTTTAAAACGAAAAATGTTTTCAGAAAGATTTGTATGAAAACCTCCAGAAAAATAAAAACGTTGAAATTTAACAAAATTAATTTGCTTACAAAATTTGACGAAAAAAAAACCAAAAAACAAAAACTTGTGAATTCGCATAAAACATTTGTTTAATAAGAAGTGATTAAATAAGGAACTCATTCGATCCAACTGTAAACGAAAAGTCAATGTCACCGTTTTTGTAATATTTTTAATTGAATTGATTATAATTTGCATCGTGCTCTGAAATTAAATTTATTTTATAGGCCATAGAAAAACAATTTTGAAGTGAAACTAAACTTCATCGTAAATATTTACATTCGTGATACGGTAAATTTTACAAGAATTAAACTGATTACTACCCACAGAAATCGATATTTTTCTGGTATTCGATTACAGTTTTCAATGTTTTCAAATCATTAAAGAAAAAAAATTCTTTCATTTTAGAGAATTATATATTTTTCTGCATGCATTTTTTACAGCAGTGGTTTCCAAGCTTCTCCCCGCAGCCGCTCCATTGGATCTTAAACTACATCGGTACCAAGACACTTCTCTTATTAGACACATTGCAAAACAAATAATCTATTGCTGTAAACAGGCACCATTGAAAAGGATGAATCACCTTGTCTATATTGTTACACCTACAAACCGAGAGAATATACCTTTATATGTTGGATATGGGTTGAGGAAGACCTTTGGCCCCACTTCCGCTGCATCAGAGAGTGAGCGAAAATCGGAACCGGTGATAGCATAAACAGGAAATGGCTAAAATAAACAAGACGCGCAGTTGTCCCGAGCCTTGAATAAACAGGGCGCACAGGTGTCCTGAGCAGAAGGAAATACGTACTTACGTCGGCGCATGCCGGAAGAGGCGTGGATTCACGAAGTTGAGTGGGCACATGGCCGGAAGAGGCGTGACCACAAGAAGTTGCATAGGCGACATACCCGAAGAAGACGAAACCAAGTGAAGTTGCGTGGATATCCAAATGTTATAAAAACGGCCTAACTCTTGGCCTGGAGAGAGGCTGGCTAGAGTCTCACCGAAGATTTGTCTCCGTCAATTCCCGTGTGTGCAATCCTAACCTCTGTGGTTATTCCTCATTCTACACAATCGTCGCATCTCCAACAATAAAGATATATATATATTTTTATATATAAGTGTTCGTCACCTTATTTCGGTCCAGCAGCAATATACAAGATTTAGATGTCAGCTGTTCGATTTGGCTAGCTTGTGGCGGATCCTTTCTTAATAACCCTGCAATATACAAAGAGCCATTCGCAATCTTAACTTCATTCGTTGTAAAGCATGCGTTTTCTTTAAGTTACATGTAAGTGATTGACATTTTATCAAACGAGAAGTATTCCTATTGAATTTTTTGATGAATCTTAATTCCTAAGTTAACCTTGATTGAATAACCTCATGGCGAGTTCTACGACAGTAAAATATCCGTATACTGTTTTTGTTTGCGGGTTCACTATTTCCCATAGCTGAAACCCTAACAGGTGCTAACCCCCAGGGTCAGGGTGGACCTGCGAACAACAGCAATTAAGAGGTGTTTTCACGCTCCTCAAAGCTGCCAATCTCCTGAGCAGAGGCCTTACTGTGATATGTAATTTATATCTAGGACTAGTTCCTTTTTAAACATTTAATCTATTGTCAGATTTCATTTTCAGGTTCACCCCAAGCAAGGCATTAAAGCCACTGAGACACAAGAGGCAACTGGGCGTGGGAGAATTAGAAAACAGAAACACTACCAACGATCGAGTACAGAAGAATAGTAATCTGAAGGACAGTAGATAGTGATTGGAATTGCATTTAAATTTTTGAAGATTAATGATATGTCCTGGGATATATTTGATCGAAGTAGGTAAGGGGTTTTGGCTACTGTAACCAAGTAGTACACGGTAGCAGTAATCGACTGGTACTCATCGTAGTCGCCGGTAATAGGTGTAGACCAATAGGATAGCCAGTGGCATAGTCCAATGGGCGTCGTCATAGACTTAAAATCTGTCGTACGTCCGTCTGTATTTATTACGGACACCAGTCAATCATATTCCAGTGAGGGAGAACACAGGTGTATGCATATTCCATTATATCATTAAAGTTGGCTGGAAATTATGGTGTCGGAATGGAGTTCCACAGGTGAGAAGTTCGAGAAAAGAAACTGTTAGCATAGAACTTACAGTTATATCTAGACAACTCAACTCTATATCGATGAGACCCCATTGTCAGTCTAGTACTGCGTTTATATTCATACAGTCTGTGTACCATAGCGAAGAGTTTATGAAAAAATAAAACATCAAAAACAGTTGATGTCTTAATGTCTGTTTGGTAACCATTAAAGGTCAAGTGAACAGAAGTCTCCGGAATTATTTCGCATCAGTAGTCATATTGACTTCGTGATTTCTATAATTGCTATGATTAAATAGTTACTAAGATTAAATTAAATAGTCACTAATAAACCTTAGTAACTGTTTCTCTTTCACTTCTTACTATTTGTATTTGTTATATTATAAGCATATCTTTCATAACTTTTACTTTCCTTGAGTTGACTTCCTCGAAGTCTAACTTTGACATTGTTCAACCGAAGATAGTTTTATCACCGATCGGTTTATTGCTCTTATAAACTCAATTAACCAAGATTCGATGATAGAATGAGTTTATTGTAGCCTCGCCCATTCGTAATGCAATTATTAATCGCTTGGTGAATAGTTAAAACGGAAGTGAATAAGATCTCCTGTCAAATAGATGAGAAATACAATACAATTTGCTATTCTTTACTTGAGAACACTTTATTTCTACATAGGATGTAAAAAGAAAAAAAATGTGAATGAACAGCGTATGCGATTTTCATTCGTCGAGTTTCTAGGCCGAATAAAGTTCAAGTTGTCAGATAACTTCCAGCAAGATTATTATAATATCTCGGTCCACGCTGAGCCTTAAAAGACAGAGAAAAAGAAATGTCTAACTACGGAATAAATGTTTAAAAAGAAACTGGTCCTGGGTATTACGTTAAACTAGATCCGGCACCAAAGGCTTTTGAGGAGTGTGGAACTATCTCTTAATTGCTATTGTTCTCAGGTCCACCTTGTCCCGGACTAGTAGCACCTGCTGGAATCCCAGCTATGAGCAAATATTGATTACCCAACTAAATAAAAATCACTATGAAAGTATAAAAATACATTTTCATTGTAAAAATACTAGAAATACATTTTTATCTAAAAAAATTACCGACAATATTTTAATGCTCAATAATTACGTGCACTTAAATGACGTGACTAGATTATATATTTCAACTACATGTTACTGACGTTTCCTTTGAATTCATCGGCTTTTTCTTGCTAAGTTACACTTAATGAAGAATCTATGAAGCTAGAGTTTATTTTTAAAATGATAATGATGAATGGGGTGGATGTAAGAAATGCTAGAAGATTATAATGATAGACAACGATTGACTCTTGACGTGCAGCGTCCAGGGAAGTTTCAATACCTGAGTTTGTTCCACAAAGTAGCAGTTCTTGGGGAAAAGCTTTTTACGTGGAATTCTTCTTGCATATGGAACACGGTGTCACATTTAAGCTACGCATAGAAAATTATATGAAACACCGAGGAAGTGAGGATGATTCGACTTCGTGGAAGTAGACACAGCTATTATCTTCATATATTACATTGTGATAGGTTCTAGGGCCCATGCTATTATTATTTCTTTGTTTAATGTCATACCAACTCTTTATGCGTCATTTAATGTCGAAATTTAATTTTGCGGGGAACATTAGCAATTTCTTTTATATAAATGTACTGCTTGTAATTTTTATTTTTGCAAAAATGTATTGCTGGTAAGCATTTTACTATGAAAATGTATTGCGGGCATTTTACTCTCACATTTTTTATATTTTCATAGTGAGATATTCAATAACCGCCCCACGCGGTCGGATGTGGCACAAGGCCAAGTTTATTGTGGGGTATCCGAGCCCGTAGATTCGCTTAAATATTCCACGTAGGAACCGTAAAAACGGGGTCGGTTAGCTATCTACCACCACAGACGAGACTCTACCCTTCGGCACAGCCTCGTCTGGGTTCCTCTCTACCCGGAGGCAAAGAGGGCACCTCGACGTGGTGTAATGGTTAGAAAGCTTGCCTTGTTAGATCAATTACGACTGAGTAGTGAGTTCGATCCACACTGGGTACCCCATACTTTCGGCCTTGTGCCATATCTAAGCTGTGCTTAGAAAATCACTACCCAGAGGCAAAGTGTTTGACAAGCACATTTCCGAAGTAATTCATAATTCATAATAATTTGACCAAAGTTTGTTGGTTAACTATTTGTTTATAGATGGGACTCTAACAAGTATAACCCACCGGGTCCGGATGGACATAGGAACAACAGTAATTACAAGATGGTTCCACGCTGCTCAAAACCTCTCGATAAGAGGTCTTGCTGCCTGGTGTAGTTTATCGTCATACCCAAGACGGAGGGCTCATGTACCAATCCATATTTTGAAATTGGGAAGGAATATCTCCTTGAAGATTAACTCAACACAATCTTGCTATTACTTCGCTCTTGGCTTTTAGCTATTTTGATAATGCATCATCTAATAATATCAAAATAATATTACTACTGCTACTAGTATGAGTATATATCATAATGATAATGGTTATGACGCCGAGCGATCGAGGAAAATGTACGATGAGTTTAAGGGTTAGATTTGATATTCTTTTAGCCTTAAAAGCTACGGTAGTTAATTGATACAGGAGGTGTCATTCACAGTCAGGATTCTTGAAGTAAGACGATTTACATTCTTGTTTGAGTTATTATTTTTTATTTTCGACTCGTGTCATTTACGTATTGACATAGATAGTGCTATGTTTATCCAATATGAAGGCGATGATGACCCTCCAATGATCTCTTTATTATAAAAATGATTATTCTTCAAAATGATTATGGAGTGATTTCCCATTGTTTTCTCCACGGTATGGAATTCTAAATTTACCTTCTTTTGGCCTGGTTACCAATCTATCCGATAACTAGAAACCGACAAGAATTCATGTTCTTACCAAGAGAGACTGTTCGAAAATTAATGCAACAGACTAGGCTGGAATTTGAACTCAGCTCTCCAATTCCAAATTTTTTACCCGGTTATCCGTTACATTATACGCATATCTCCCCCATTACTGCCTAAAGTGAAATCCGGTATTACTACCGCGTCCGGAATAGACGGGTCAGCCCGGCTATTTAAAATTTGATTCATTTCCGAGTGTTATTACTGCATTCCAGATTATTATATTTTCCACTTTTTTTTCGAACTTGTCTCTTTATTCTACCCTGTCCATTTATACCATCCTTTATTCTACCATGCCCGATTATTCCATCCTTTATTCTACAATGCCCGTTTATTCAATACTTTATCTACCCAGTCCGTTTATTCCGTCCTTTATTTTACTCTATCTGTTTATTCCATTCTTTATTCTCACCTGCCCGTTTATTCCAACCTTTATTTTACCCTATCCGCTTATTCCATCCTTTATTCTCACCTGCCCGTTTATTCCATCCTTTATTTTACTCTATCCGTTTATTCCAACCTTTATTTCACCCTGCCCGTTTATTCCATTCGTTATTTCACCCTGCCAGTTTATCCCATCCTTTATTTCCCCCTGGCCGTTTATTCCATCCTTTATTTTAACCTGTCGGTTAATTCCATCCTTTATTTTACCCTATCCATTTATTCCATCCTTTATTTTAACCTGTCCGTTTATTCCATCCTTTATTCTCACCTGCTCGTTTATTCCATCCTTTATTTTGCCCTGTCCGTTTATTCCATCCTTTATTTTAAACTGTCCGTTTATTCCATCCTTTATTCTCACCTGCTCGTTTATTCCATTCTTTATTTTACCCTGGCCGTTTATTCCATCCTTTATTCTCCCCTGCCCGTTTATTCCATTTTTTTGTCTCAAGTATGTTGCTCTGAAAACAAATGAAGTTTAAAGGAATTTTCCAGCCTATCCTTTTATTCAAACCACCCCTTCTATTGGGATCTTAAGAGTTATTATAAAAAAGAATAAATCAGGTATTAATTATAGGTTTCTGAAAGCCATTAAAATCAAAAGTTGGACAATGGGCATTAATGGGTTAAAATGAAAGAAAACAACTCGTTATAAATTAATAATAGTTATTAGACTGTTCGATAAATAATGTCCGATTTTAGAATCATCTTTTATTCCTGAAATAATGCGTTTTAACAGCATTCCATTTATGGCGTCGAGTTACAATGTTATTTATGCTTTTATGATAACGCTCTAAAAGTTTGAACGTCAATAAATCTTTCAATGCAGTTTATGCATCTTCTTTGCAACGGTTTGCTTCTAGCTTAAAAGATTGTTAAGATGCTCGAAAAAGAGGTAGTCAGAGGGTGAGAGATCATCGGAATATGACAGATGTGGTCTTCTTCAGTGTCATCTTGGCAAAATATAACCGAACAATGTCATGAAACAAAATTAGACCACCTCGATTAACCAATGCTGGTTGCATTTTACTTGACTTCATCCAGCTGCTGGTTGCGAATTCTATGGTAATGATCTGGGTAGATTCCAGAAAGCTGGAATATATAACGACAATGACCAGACAGTGGCTAGAATCTGTTGATGCAATTTCGGTTTTGGAAAGTGTTTGGTCGCTTCGTCCATATCAAGCCATTGAGCCAATCGTTTCTCATCAAAAGTCACTGTTCGATCAAGAAATGGAACATTTGATTGTCGCAGATGCAGCACCGGACACTTCAAAGCTTCGAACTCTTCGACTTCCACTGAGATCACTTGAAACCCATTTATCAAGTTTCTTCATCTCGCCAATTTTCTTGAGAAAAGAGGGTCAAGGTATTGCTGAAATACTGACACACATTATCTGAGACATTTCTCTGATACTTAGGCTTATTCTCTGATACTGGGATTAGTTCGATTAGTGTTTTCAGATATTGATTGTCAAATGCAGATGTCCTCTAGCACATTTATCTTCAAGATTCGTATCCCCACTGCGGAACTTCAGACACCCAGCGCCGTAGAATCTAATCAAAAGTGGATCTTTCACCTCATGCTCTTTATATAAAATTACCAAAAAAGGACACTTTAAACACTAGGAATGAGTAACATATTTTTGTGCAACTATTATAATAATAATAGACGACAATTAAAAGTTTTCTAAAATTGAACATTATTTTCTGAACAACCTAAGTCCTTATCAATTTCTTCAAATATCCTTAATTGAGTTTTATAAGAAACATTTCTCTCGAGAAATAGCAAAGTTTTATTCGGGATTTTAGCGAGTTTTAATGCTAGCTAATATGTTTATATGAAGGAATTTTAAGATACAAGCAATTTTTGCACTAGATAAAGGATGATCACATAACGACAAGAAGTATTGCCTCTTTAAGACATAAATTGAATAATTCATTTTGTATCGCTACTTTAGCTTAAGAGAAGCTCAAAGATATTATGCCAATCATTTTTATCGAGTCTTAAGAATTATTTTAAGTTGAGCCTAATCGGGCGGAAAATTCACTTTATTTTTATAGTCCGATGTTCTCATGGAACGGCAATAAAAACCTACCACTTTTACACGGCTATTAGTGTGGTGTTAGGGAAGCGAGGTTTCGTCATTTTTTTAGTATCCCTTATACATACCGTATATTTCTGCGTATAAGCCGACCGTTAAAACCTAAAAGTCACCATTAAAAATTCATTGGGGAGTCGTTTTATACAACAATTCTAAAAAAGAAACCTTAAATTCTGAGAGATGTTTGTCGGTAGTCTGACTTTGACCTTAGTAAGATAACCAATAACATCCATGAAAAGATTTACGTTATCAAATAAACAGATAATAAAAGTAACAGAACCATTTCTACCTTATATATTACTGGCATAACTTCATAATAAATTGCTTATTCGAAGAATAATTTCATATCAGTGAAATCAACTTGTATCTATACAAGCTCAGATGAGAAAATGGAAACATCGCATTATGAGTGCGAATAAAAAAATATTGAAAGGGAAATGTACTATTATCGCACATTATCGTACTTTTATTAGTAGTATTTTGTGATTGTTGATGAAGTATAAGTAAATGGTCATTAGTGCACCAGGCTGTCTGAAACTATTTAGAAGAAGAAGAAAAAGAAGAAGAAGAAGAAGAAGAAGAAGAGTCAGTATTCGCGAGAGATCACGCGATGAAACGTAAACAAAATAATTGTTTCAAAACATTATGTAGAATCGTTTTTTTTTTATTTCGTTTATTTCGAATTTTCAAGGATACAGTAAGTGACAACATTTCTAATAACATCATCTTTATATAATCAATAAGCAATCGTCTTATACTACAGGTATAGTATAAATTCATGAAAATTTGCCTTATTTTTGCCTCGTCTTATCGAAAGGGCGCTTTATACGCGGAAATATATAATATATCTTTCAGAATGTTCTCGCAAATTCTGTTCTCTTTGAAGGGATATGAAGCTTACTTTTATCTGTCTGAATTAATAAGCAGAATCTTCGGTACTCGTCGACAATCCAAAACAGCTTCATGAAAGACCTCTACACAGCGATCACGTTATCGTGTGTTGCGCTGTTAAAAATGCTAGTGTTTGAGTCCGTTTCTTTTTGAGGATGAGCAAGGTCGAGCGATTTCAGTAAATTTCCTTTTAGTATATGAAGATGTTACGAAAGTTTCAGGAAGCAAAACTTACAAACCTTTGGTAATTCAGTTGCATACCTTGAAAAGGATGGAGCCAACGTGCACACAACAAGATCAATGGAGGTTTTGAAAGAGTTCTTTTCAGGATACACGTTCTTCTTATATAGTTACGTTAGATGGCCAGAACGCTTGGAATTTTCCCTGGAGCCATCTGAAAGCTCAGGTCTACAAAGATCCTCCAAGAACAAATGACGAATTGAAGGCTACTATTGTTACGGTTTTTTGTGTATATACCCTATATGACTAGTGAGCGAGTCAGATTACTTATTTCCCTTTATAGTCGACCAATAGAAGGTTGACCAATCAGAAGCCGCATAACACTGTATTCGTTGTGTATAAAGGCGGCCATCTTTGTTTTCTCACCGGAAGGACCAGAGGAAACTTGTCCGGCAAACATGACAGACGGAAGAACTACGCTCTGCTACTTTGCTGGGATATCCACTGCGAACCTGCACTACGCTTTCCTACTGTCTCCGAAATATTCACTGCCAACCTTTGGATTCTATACTCGAGGACGACCGTCATGAAAATGTCTAACAACTATACGCCAAACAGTTACAGAAATACCGCTGGAAATGACTCGTCGGATAATGGAAAACTTCAGAAATTGGCTACAACAGTGTATGCGGTATAGAATAGGTACCTACACTTTTTTCGCTATGATGAAAAAAATGCCCCAAACTTGATGAAAACAAAGTTTTATCGTCAAAATGTTTATGCTGTTATTAAGAAGAAATACCAAAATATTTTATTAAATCTGTCTATATTTCTGAGGTATTATGTACATTATTTACATTATTCGGACTATTGTCCTCATCTTTGTCGCCATATGTACCACAACGTTTCGGTCGTTGTACGCTCCGGCCTTCTTCAGGTGGTTGGAATGTCGAACTGAACCCTTTATTTCGCTCACTGGGGTAGACTGTTCTAGTTCCACGTTAGATGGATGTCAGTTATCTCCTGTTAATTTCCCTCTGAAAGTTCTCCACTGCTTTAACCGGGTATTGAACTCACACTCTTTGGGTCCTGTCACTGGATCTAACCAACGTCTTTATCCACTCTGCCATGTGTCCCCATATCAGATTAATTATACTTTGAATCAGCTAATATTCCTCAAAAAAAGTTTTAGAAAAGTATATTTTATGTTTGCAAGATTTTATAATAAAGAGAAATACATTGCGATGAAAGATTACTAAAAAAGGGGTACTAATCAGCTATGTTAGAAAAAAATCCATCCTGTTGTTTTAAATTAGTTTTTGAAATCGGCAAAGTATTTTGCTTATTGGAATTATTAAATTTATTCTATGAAATTGAAATTAAAACTAAAATAAGAACACCAAGAAAGTGTTTTCATTTTAAAAAACTCATTTTGAACTTTAGGTATCTTTTTTTTGAATGTGGGGTACCCAGTAAAGAGGCCACCATTAGAGAAAGCACATTTTCAAAATGTAAATGAAAACAAAAAATATATAATTACTTTGTCAATTTTAAAAAATAATGATTTATCCGAGCTTAACATAAAATATATTAATACTGATTCTGAAATAAAAAAAAAGAATTATTTAATACAAAAATAACAAGTTTGAAAGAGGAAACCTCATCACCTGTAATAATTGGCACAAGGAATACTTAAGGGAAATCTCTAGAGATTTAAATAAAATATGTGAACAGGAAAGAGATTTTTTACAAAACAACACACACAGTTCATTAGTCGTTCGTCGTAATGAGACTGACAATAATCCCGATTTAAGAATTGTTGCTTTATTTAAAAGCGAAAGCAATTGATTAAGGCCAAAATGTATAGCTTTAATCGCATGATAATTTACAGTAAATTTGCGTCCAGGTTCTCAAATTCCACCTTTCTTTGCAGATCTTCTATCATCACAATATGGAACAATAATACTGGACTCTTTCGTCGTTTTCGACGTATAAGAGTCAAACAACTCAATTCCTAGGAACTGACAGCCAGACTACCGGCACAAACCATTTGTTTATAGAGGTGAAAGCTTGTGCAGAAGATTCGAATACAGATAACTGGCGCACAACGTCCCCAAGGCCCCCAAACGACACTCTCCCCCTTTTTGACTTCAGAGCTGTCCTCCTAATCCGGCTGCCATCCAAAGCTATAGAACCTAGTCTGTCCTGCTATTTACCCATATCAAGGGTGGGGGAGAAGAAGAGGATTCATACCTTTCACAAGGTATGTAAGTAAATGCAATGGATTCAAATGGAATTCGAACTCGGATCTCAGATTCCCCAATCAGAGCCACTATCCATTACTTTACTCCGCCTCCTGATACTAGTAAAATACTAATAAAATAACTAAGTAAGCAAAAATTCGGTTTACCTATAGGATTGCCTATTAGTAGTGTCCTGTTTGTCTTTTCCTAGAATTTTTAGAGTACGGTCCATATAAACACATCATACCTAAAACTTTCGTTCTGGTAAATCCTGCTCCGATACTGGTGGCAAGATGTATTTGGCCACTGTCTTTCCTTTGGACAACGTCGGTGGTGTGGAAAGAAGAGACGTGCTGTATGGGCAACCAACGATCTCTCATAAAACACAGCCTAGGTCTGCCCCTTGGAGAGGACATCCAGCATCGCTTCACCGCGACGGTAAAAAGATAGGAAGCAGCTACTGATGGGAGGATTTCCAAGGTCCTTCTGT
Organism: Acanthosepion pharaonis; assembly: GCA_903632075.3. Taxonomy (NCBI): domain Eukaryota; kingdom Metazoa; phylum Mollusca; class Cephalopoda; order Sepiida; family Sepiidae; genus Acanthosepion; species Acanthosepion pharaonis. Next base: position 590,037 of record CAHIKZ030004490.1, on the reverse strand, counting down.
ACGGGGAACTGGCTACCGGCAAGAGGGCACGAGGGTGACCTTGCCTTCGCTTCAAGGTCGTCTGCAAAAGGTGACATGGAGGCGATGGGCATGGATATCGAGAGGTGGGAAGACGTCGCTAAAGATCGATTGCTCACGATGGAGACGTGATTTACTCCGAGGACTGAGGTGAGAAAAAAACGGAGAAGCGTGCTCGAAAGAAAGAAAACAACTCAGCGAGATCGAGGGAGAGCGTCTCTACAGGCATTCGTTGCAATCGAGACTGTCACTCCCGTGTGGGCTTGTACAGCAATAAAAGATGTTGTGCCGCTATCAGCATCTGGGACATAACTCTTTGGGCGAAGATCCATGGTTCCCCTAGATAGACGGATGCCACATCACCTAAAAACTCTGCTTATCTAAGATACATAGTTAACGTACGTTTACTATATTTGATGATAATATAAATCTATTAGACATAAAGAAACTTAATAAGGTTGAACCTACCATCGAATTAAATTGAAAATAAACAAATTAAATTGAAATAAACAAATCTTTACTTTTACTCGACATCTTATTAATACGTAACAATAACAAATTAGCTTTTACAGTTTATCGTAAACCCACTAACAAAAACGATTTAATTAATTTCTGTTCCCATCGCATTCAAAAATAAATTAGATTAACCATAGGATTCTACCTCAGACCCCTTTGGATATGCAGTCCAGAATAGCTAGGTGAAGAAGAGAAATACATCGAGAAAGCATTTAGACTTCTTCACTACTGTTATGGTCCAGGTTAGGACCAAAGAAGAACAACACGAACACAAGAGTAGAAATAACGAAGGTATATTACACGAAATAATAATACAAGATGTGGAAGGTGTTAGTATGACTGTCAGTCTGGTTTGGAGTGAACTACTATCGGCTCGACTCGATTCGTCCCTCTCTCGAGAGAGACGTAGTATACATAGTGTTAGGAAGAGTTCATTCTGTAGTTATAGGTAAGGATCCATGACAACTTCCCTATCCTCAACGATAGAAAACGAGCTTACAAAATCCCCAAATCTAGTCTCCACCAATAGCACTTCTAATAACAACAGCACAAAAGTCATAATATTGCTTTATAATAGCCTTTATACAAAACTTATAAATAAATTAGTTATTCCTAATACTAGGATCTTTACCACTATGTCCAAAACAATAGGTGATATAATTAGGAAGAAAAATAATTCCAATAACAAATCAGATGTTGGTACTTATCAAACAAATGTAAATGCACTTATATCAGAGAGACATCTTTAAATCTAAAAATCTACAAACAAAAGAGTTTTACGTTTAGACAACGATTCGAACTCGCTCGTAATGCACAGTAACAAAACTGGCCATAACTTTGATTTTACAAATGCCACGCTAATTAAAAATTATTCATTACTTCGAGAGGTTACTAATAAGAATATTACCAACTATAAACATACGTTAAAACATTGTATTACATCACCAACATTTATTGAATCCATTCTTAAAGAATTTATGTTTATCCAAAACAAATGGTATGTACGTAAAAATATACTCAAATCTACATGCGAAAAACCCACCAAACATATCTACTAATACTATTACTCATCCTCCTCTTCCTACTACTACTACTACTAATATTACTCCTTCTCCTACTATTATTACTCTTCCTCCTGCTACTCTTTCTAATACAACTATTGTTACACATACATACACATACAGTTATGAATATACATTATCGTCTGAATTCCCTATAGAAAAACTATAATTATTATATACTTATATATATAAAGCAATATTTACAGTTTTTCAGTTAGGCTTGGTATCCTTTATTTTCTTGGAACTTCGAATGGACGTGTCGTCTCTCCTTGAATTCGGAACGCCACAAATTGTACTAACGTTTGTTTAACAAGTCGAATACACGTGGGATATGACTAAATTAACCAACACAAAAATGAAAATACCTGAATTTATTTCTTCTTTTTTTCCATATCTCATTCTCTAATAAAATGAAATCGTGTTAGACTGATAAACATTTCTTATTTGTTCTTTATTTTACGATACTTAATGATAAAAGGGATAAAAGCAAAACACAAAAGCATAAGAAAAGTAACTGAGGTCGGTTCGGCTACAGGCCAAGACACGTCCAGAGATTTTTTTTTAAATTTCAGCGTTTCAACATTTTCAGCGTTTTTTTTTTATCGGTGCATATCACGAGAGTTACATTTTTACACCCCCCTCTTAGTACACATATATAATTCTATCAATACAAACATATATAATTCTATCAATATAAACATATATAATTTTATCAATATAAACATATATAATTCTATCAATAATTCTATCATTATAAACATATATAATTCTATCAATATAAACATATATAATTCTATCATTATAAACATATATAATTCTATCATTATAAACATATATAATTCTATCATTATAAACATATAATTCTATCAATATAAACATATATAATTCTATTAATATAAACATATATAATTTTATCAATATAAACATATATAATTCTATCAATAATTCTATCATTATAAACATATATAATTCTATCAATATAAACATATATAATTCTATCATTATAAACATATATAATTCTATCATTATAAACATATATAATTCTATCATTATAAACATATAATTCTATCAATATAAACATATATAATTCTATCAATATAAACATTACTTTAGTCGGATGAAGTCCTAGAAAACTTTCTAATTTGACATTAATTTGATTAAGATTGTTTTGATATATAGAAATTTATATATGATATTCTCCCAAATATTTTTCTATATAAATTTTTGTTTTGACCCCTTATTTCAACAGATAAAACGTGGAAAGTTTTATTAATATATCCTCCATTAAGTCTATACAAAAACATCTCACCAAAATGGCTTCGCTCCGTATTCAGTCTTTCAAAAAAAAAAAAACAACAACAAAAAAAAAAAAACCTCGAACATCTGAATACAACTAAAATATATTGGGTAATTGTTTTGGATTCAAGTAAAGAACATGTTATTGACAGTCAGTTTTAGTGCTTTTATAAAACGAACACTTTTAAATAACAGAAACGATTAATTGTTAGACTCAGCAGAATAACCTACTTTACGAGTATTATTGGTCAGCTGCTTTTGAAGTTGATATTTAGCAAGTCAAGTGGTTTGAGAAAATCTTCAATTTACTATCAAAGAGAAAAACAGCTGCTTTCGACTTATTACTTGTCCTGAAAGCAAAGTCGATTCGAGTTTTACAGGTTCTCTTTCACATATGCTCAAATCCAACTTCATTCTTAAGAGAACAAAGGCATTCGCAATTGTTGGTGCCCGAAATTGCCAAAAAGTCAAGCTTCAGATGTCAAAGGGTGTAGGAACAGTTTCTTCCCCAGGAAGAATGAAAACGTATAAAAGCGAGTGGTTGCTTAAAGTTTATCGGCTCGATTATAAAGGGATTTAAAAAAAAAAAAAGTTATGTTTGGTCAGATTTTGGAATGTGGGCCGGCTTAAGAACTTTTCAGCTCACCTTCAATATATTTGAAAATTATACAGCATCCGTTCAGGAGGAAGGTGATCTTAAATATCCACAGCTTCCATCTTTTTCTTTAAAAATTGTAAAAGTCTGAATCAACATGATTGTTCTTGTGAAGTCAGTTCCTGTTGATCTTTTTCAAAGCTTCCCTTATTTTTCAGTGGTACCCAACCAAGGCTAGAGATCAAGTCTGCTCTGTTATTTAATTTATGAGAAAAGATCACAAGATTTCCGCTTTGCGAAGCGCCGAATTCAAACTCGACTCGCCATTTCTACTCCCGAGCAAATAGCCGTTAGTCTACGCACTAATCCCTTGCGTGTATTAATTTGTTTGGAAAGTAATGTTCTGAGTTTAGATTAAGCATTTTGTGTTTTAATATATTATTATAATAGTTGAAAAAAATATACTACCCATTCCTAATGATTAAAATATCTTCGTTGTTCATTTTATATCAAACTCTTTCAGATTGTAACTTAAAACATTATATAGCCCTCATCTTGAATATTAAAAGAGAAAAGATGCGTTTACTTTTTTTTTACATTAGTTCAAGATTGGTCATAATGCTTCCCAAACTGCGGACAACATTAACAAAGCATAGGGGTGAAGGATCCACTTGTGATCAGGCAGTGCGGCAATATTTTCTGAAGTTCCATAGAGGGGATACGAGCCTTGAAAATAAAGGTGGTAGAGGACGTCCATCTGGAATTGACAATCAACATCTGAAAAAACAGGTTGAACAAAACTCGCGTCAAGATGCCCCAGAAATGTTTCACAAAATGGGTGTCATCTCAAGAGAATTGGTAAGGTGAAGAAACACGATAAATGGCTTCCACATGATCTCAGTGACAGTCAAAAACCTCGACGTTTTGAAGTGAGTTTGATATTGCATCTGTGAAATTCGAATGATCCATTCGAAGTCGAAAAGTGACTTTTGATGGGAAATGGATTCTTTATGACAATCGTAAATGATCGGATCAATCACTTGATCATGACGAAGGACCCAAAGACTTTCCTTAGCTGAAAATACTGTTTTCTGGAATCTTACCAGAGCATCAGGGTCGAGATTTACTGCCAGAAACTGGAGGAAATGCACATTCAGTTAAGCAAGTTTAATCAACGATGTCTAACTCTGTTTCATGAGAATACTCGGACACGTGTTGCCAGGATTGAGTGATTGAATTGTTTTTTTACGGTTAATCAACCTTTTGCAGGTTATTTAAAGCAAGAAAATATTTTCAGATTGTAAGAATATCTTTGAGATAATAATGATTTATTAATAAAAGTCCTACTAATTAACCCATGGCTGGGGGAAAAGAGGTGGATTCAAACCTTTCCCAATGGTATTTGTGCGTAAGTGAATATAACGAATACGTCTGGGATTGGAACTCCGATCTCCAATTAACAATTCCGAGCTGTTATCTATTACATCACCCGCACACCTAAGCTTACAATACCTGTTATTTCTAAACGGTTATCCATGTAGCCACTGACCAGGATTGATGACTTCTGAACAGTTTTTTTTTTCCAGGCCGATAAGATCAACAGGTCTGCTCCCTGACAAACCGACCACGGCGAGATTCAGAACGCGAACGTTCTAGCACACCCCTCCCTGGGGAATGCATGTATACTGTTTCATTAAAGGACTGAAAATGCGCCATCTTTTATTTATTGTGTCGCTAGAGCAAGTCGATTTGGGAAGTATGGTATGGCACTTAATTTAAAAGTTGAGTTTACCATAATGAAGCAAAATATTTTTCTAAATCTGTGCGGTTTTTTGAGGAAATAAGATTAAGTTTCGGTTCAAAATTGGAGCGTTGGAATTTCATTGCAGTGTTCAGTGAAAAACTTATATCACAGCCTTATAAAATTTATAATTAAAATATATATTCAGAAAGTTGATTTGAAATTAAACGGAATAATATATTCCATAACCAACAAGTGTATATCTTCAACATGATCCAAAAATAAAGCAACAGTCGAAAGAAATACAGAATGTTGTATTCAAAATTTTAATTTTGAAGTCAAACGAACTGGAAGTGAGGAAGAAGGCTATTAAAAATGTAAGTAAACATTTACCCATATTTAATTAGTTGTGTCAATTTACAAGACTAATTTTAAAATTTCATTCAAATCACATCACAAAAGTATAAATCCAAGTATTGGTAGTTTTTTTTTAATAAAGATATTTTTTGTTTCAAAAGTAGCGAGTCATCAGTAAATAGATTAAAAATGACATTCATCAATTCTGAAGCGACGCACTGGTCAAATTTGATTAACCTCTCACAAAATGGAGTTTTAAACCTGCGCTTGCAGAATGTTTTTCAAATAATTAACTGCAAGAAGTTCTAAAGAATGGAATGGCGTAGGAGTTGTCAAATTATCCTGCACATACGCAAGGTGTCGAAAGAGCAGTTAAATTAATTATTGAAGCTTCACAAATTGTATATGGACAAGAATCAATATATTTTCTATTCAATGTATCTAATACAAAAATATGAACTTTATTTGGATTTATTCTTGAAATAGTAAAATTTTGTAGTTTGCAAGCAAAAAAAACTGAGGAAATTAGGTATTTGTGTGCATTTTAAGACGATTTTAAAAATAAATGCTCAAAATGTGCTAAAAGCTATGAGTCTAATTTTCAGTGGCAGTACTTATCCCATCAAACCTCATCATTCGAGCTGAGTGCAATCTTGATTTTCTAAAACAAAGTGAAAAATCAGTCTACCCAATTGTGTCGCTTATGGGTTTTCCTATATTTGGTACTTCTCACTAATGTGTATCTCTTCAAAATATCTCACATTCCCTGTTCTGGCACTCGTATTCACATGTAACTCATTGTTTTCATTTACCCTTATTTGTCTTTACTGTGTCCAGTGCGTGTCACATTTTTTAAAAAATCTCTTTATTAAGGGTCTCAGAAATTTTAAATGTCTTTTTCTGATTCTGAGTACAAGTGACATTTTCCTTATCATTTCTCGTAAAACTTCCACGTTGATCACATATTCTTTCCATGGTATTCTCAGCATCCTTCTGTTGATCCATATCTTTATTGTCTCAAATTCCCATTGTGAAGAAATTACCCAGCATCCACTGCCATATATAAGGATTCCTATTCAGCGCCATTTTCTTTGTTTCTTACGAAATTTCTAGTTTCTTTATACTTTGTTTATCTTTTAAAAGGCACCCTTCGTTATTGCAATGCACCTTCAGATTTCAGTGTCACAGTTATTCCAATAAGACTTTAGATTTCTGTGTAAGATTTCCGTTGTCTGTTAAAACACTTATCAAGGAATTAAATTTCTGTACTTGCTTGATTCTGACGTCACCATTGTGCAACTTGGGTTGTCCTTTTGCTGACGACCATAGATTTTATCTTCTTAAAATTGATATTACTTCTTTCCTAATTTACTGTACTACCTTGTTTAAGAGGTTTTTTTCGATGTCTGCCGTCGACACGGTGTCAATTACGTATTTTACGTTGTTAAGATTATGTACGTCAATAATAAATTCTGGTAGGACTTATAGTTCTCTTAGGATCGTCTTGATGTATCGGTTAAATAAATTCGGCATGAAGACTTTTTTTTTTTCGTTTTACGTCAATTTTTCATTTTTTATCCGTATGCAGGCGGCTTGCTCTCAGTACATATTCTGGATTATTCAATTTTTTTTTCTAAATAAATCTTTATAAATAAAGTTATTTGTTCTAGCAGTTTAAATTGTTCCGTATTTTATGAATTGATTTTACGTAGTCTATGAAGCAGTTAGATGTTCTACATCTGTATAGCTTGCTCTGATATCATTTTTTGAAAATAAAATTACATTTCTTGTTCCAGTGTCTTTAAGGAAAACATTTCTGGTCTAATTCTCCTACGCGTTCCATTCCCCAGACTCCATAGGATATGCTTATTTATGTTGCTCATTACTGTCCTATGGAGCTCGCATTCATTTGCATCTGGCTTCATAAAAATTGCTACAAAGATTGATCTACCAAGATCGTCACAGTATATTGGCAGAATCGCATATTTATCTTATTTCAGTATTTCTTATCGATTCCGAAATCCTCCTCGCTTATTCGCATCTCTAGTGCAATAATATCTGTACCTTTTTTCTTCCTTTATCTTGACTAGTGCTGATCCACCCACCCAGACATTTTCGCTCCTTCTGGAGGGAGCTGGGTTTAATACCCGGCGCCTGAGGCGTCCGCCAAAAGGGAAGTGCCAAGTAGACTCGGGCAATTTTTGTAGGGAATTGCCTTAAACCCACTTTAAGTGTCGACCTTGTGTCACATTCGTTAGTGACAGAGGCACGTTGGAAAATATCCTCGATAAGCGCGGATCTTTACTCAATATTTTAATATTTCAGGTTTATCCGTATTTTTGGACATTATAAATTTCGCTATTTCTTCTTGAAATGGTTCTCCAACAAATTCGTTTCGTCTTTGAAGTATTTTTCCTTTTCTGTTATGAGCGTTCCTTCTTTTGATTTTTTATGTAGCTTGTCGGTGAGCAAAATGCTCAATTAAGTGACTTAAATTAACAATGACCATATATAGTGAATGTTACTCTTTCTATCTTTCTTAGACAGAGTCTTTTGCTCGCCCGCTGCCACGCACGCGCTCTGCAACTACTAAAATAATGAAAGAGACTTCATAGGCAGCCATAGCGGCTTTAATACTTCTAGTTTCAAAGACGATAATTCATTTAAACAGCGATCGTCTGGCGTAATTTTAGGATTGTTTTGCTTTGGTTTATTTTATTTTACGGCATATCAACTTCAATAAGTTATTTAATGCCGACAAGATATTTAGGATAGGTTCGTATGAATATATGTATTCTTTGTAAGAAATCGGTTTGTAGATCAGGTTTCAATGACGTATTTTTCTAAAAAGGGTTTTTGTCGAGTGTCAAATATATTGCTAGCAATATATTTTTTCACTAAATGGTTTGTTGGTAATACTTTTTTCTCAAAAATGTGTTGCTGGTATTTTTATTATGAGAATCCATTTTTACACTTTCATAGTATTTTGGGGGTTAAGCATTTGCTATATCAGGGACCCTAACAGATCAGGGTGGACCTGGGAATAACAGCAATCAAGAGGTGGTTTCACGCTCCTCAAATCTCCTAAGAGCATTGCTGCCGGATGTAGTTTGTTGTCATACCCAGGACACGTAATTTTAGGAGTAAAAAGACACAGAATACAACAAAGGAACTAGTTCTTAAATATGAAAGAAACATCGACAGTTATCTAGAGAAAAATGCAAACAGTTTCCTGGTTACCATAAAATTCAATCGATATCATATGAACGGAAATATTAAGAATCTATTAGGCATTTATTTAACATAATGTTTACTTAGTAGACATTGTGGAGAAAAGTTTATGAAAAGTTCAAATGTAACATTTATTATATTGAAGAAACAATACAAAACATAAAGCTTTTTTGTTGGTTGATTTTTGTTTAGCGACATATCAACACCTCTATGGGTTATTTAATGCCGAAATCTAAATGTTTGAACACAATTGTATGCCTTCAGCTAAATATATTTTGAACGTAATTGTATGCCTTAACTACAGGTAAAATGTATTGTTGGTCATTTTGATTTAAATATGTATGGTTGGTAACGCATATCAACACCTCTATGGGTTATTTAACGCCGAAATCTAAATGTTTTGAACACAATTTTATGGATTCAACTGAATGTATACTATAACTAGTTGTTGCTGAAAATTTTACTATAAATATGTATTGTTGATATTTTTTTTACTTAATTTATTTTTAGACATTCATAATGTTTTGACCCCAGTTTGGGGGAGTTAATTATTTGGCCATATATGGAATCCTAACAGGTGCTGTCACTCCGGGTCAGGGTGGACCTGGGAACAACAGCAATAAGGAGGTGATTCCGCGCTCCTTAAAGCCTCTAATCTCCTGATCAGAGGCCTCGCTACTGGATACCTTTTGTGTGAATGTATTCTTAAGTATCGAATAATGAAAGTTCTGTTTTCATAAGTGCGGCACGTGATATCGAAAGGGAAGAACAGATGCGCGCGTGTTGCACGTTCACTTGTTGAAAGAAGAAAAGAGAACAACAGCCTTACATCTTCTACCGAGGCAGCAGCGAGACGGACGTCAATTAACCACAGATTCGGTAGATCCCTAAATCCTACTGTTATATTTATGCTCTGATCAGCATATGAGTGTGTGCGTATAGGTGTAACAGCAAAATTGTCCAAATCGTGTAACAACAAAATTGTTCAATTGTTAGATCACGCTTTGAACTGTTTGTTGTATCTTAGAAATGATTAAATATATCTAACTGGAATTTTTTGAGGTTTTTATAACTCTGTTGGACTCTACTTTGAACAATAAGAATGTAATTAGTTCTAAGTTGAAATGATGACCACTCTTCTTGGTGTGACCTTCAACTAAATATATATTTCCAGTTTTATTTTCTACTGTTCCTTTGTTTTTAAACTTATTCATCGTTCTCTTGATGGCTCTTTAATGAACTTTGAAGATGGAAGCCAGAGTACAAATGTTGGTACCATTACTGAAGGTCTGAATGATATTTTTCTTCTCACCATTGTTCAGTTGGGAAGAGAGTGGGGCTGACACAAATCAATTTTAACTTATTCTCTTTTCTAGCTGAATGATTTTTACGACATATGGTGTCAAGATGGCTAAACGCCTTATCTGAAAACCTGGTAAAAAGAAACTCAATTAGTTTAGTGGCTTTTTAGATATTAAACATTTTGTGGAATGGATAATTATCTGTTGCGGTTACACGTTTTGAACAATTTTGCTGTTACAACTGATATATGAGCGAATATGTTAATTACGAAATTTAGCTTACGGCCGCATCACATTCAAACACTGGCTCCTGTACAAACACCGTAGTTAAGCAAAATCAAATCAAGTCAGGTCAGTATCTAGATGGGTGATCGCTTGAGAATGCCACGTGATGTAAGCTTAGATATGCGAGTAGTGTAATGGATAATGGCTATGAATTGTTAATAGTATGGCTGTTCCAATTCCCATTGGGTTCGTTATATACACTTACGCGCAACTACCCTTGAGGAAATATGAATCCACCTCTTTTCCCCCTAACTATGGGTTAATTAGTAAGATTTATATCACTAAAATCATTATTATTTTTAAAAGTTCTTACAATCTAAAATATTTTTTGGCTTTAAATAACCTGCAAAATAAGCCGCAGAAAGGGAAGTACAGCACAAAATCAATAGCAAGAAAATTTTACACGCCAAACTTTGTAGTAGGAAGTATCTTTCTGTCGAGAAAATTATCTATCTATCTATCTATCTATCTCATTTTTAATCTAATTGTCTATCCATGTTTTTTAACCGTTTCATCCCAAGCAAGGTGATAAAGCCGCTAAGACGCAAGTGGTTACCGCGCGTGAAAGGACCCGAGAAAAAGATGATTGAAGGTTACAGTGCCAAGTAAATCGTAATGAAAATCATTATACTGCAGTAGTTTTAATTTTATGAAATTCAAGGAGATACATGTTAGAATTTTAACGTCAGAATTTGATCTACGAGAAGTATTCAAGGGAAAAATTGTCACAAACAAATGTGTGCAGAATAAGGAAAAATTTTTCGCAGTATGAAGGAAATTTTCAAGGACTTCAGACCTATTGTTTGTTTTTTTTTTGTAATTTATAATTTTTTTTTAATAAATGACAAAATGGTGTGGGGTGGTACATGACACAATGGGAACCCCCGTAGAAGATATTACTTTATCTCGATCTCAAGTGTATCTCTTTTCTGGCCAGTGAATGTTTTTTTGAAATTTTATAAGTGGCATCCATTTTGACGGAAAGGAAACGAGGGTTCGAGTTCTTACTTCTGAAAGTGACTTTCGTCTTTCATCTTAAAGTGTGAGCATGCAGCGGGCCCTAGCCCAGTTTTCGGTGCTCGCCAACGAGATCAAGAATCGAAATGTAAAATGGGGGTAGGGATTCATTGGCCGGGAAAAGCTTGGGCGAAGTTCGCGTTGTATGTTTACAGGATGTGTAGCTACTTAATGGTTAGCAGGCTCGGGACGAGAAATCATCGAACCGGGTTCGAATTTAAACTGAGTTCATTACATTTATTTAGGAAAGTTATAATTCTAGCCTTTCTCATCCCTGGTATTTGTTAAATAGTAGGATAAAATTGGCTATTCAGCCTTGATTGGCGACCAGTCTAGGAGGAAAGCTCTCTTGGATCTGGAAAACACCATCCATTTACTTATCGTGAGAGCTGTGGGCGCATACTCCTCGTTGGAGTTTACATGGATTGAGTAAGTGACTGAGTCTAGTATAAGACTATGGGACGCAAATGAAATTCGCTGTAAAATTAATTTTATAAAAGTAGCAATGTAACGATTACACTATTGATATTTATGCATTATGAGACGGGAGGGTTTCTTTGATAACAAAGAAAAGAGTACTGAACTGCTACGTGACATATGTGTCCTTTTATGGTAGCGAATGTTAGGCGGTCTTCTCAAAGATGAAGAAGAGATTCGAGTCAACTGAGGTAAAGATTCTACAGAAGGATGATAAGGATATCATGGATCGAGCATGTGGGCAACGATGAGATTTTGGAGAGGATGCAAACAAGGAGGAAGCTTATACTTAACATCAGGAAGAGGCAGCTGAAATTTCTGGGATACTTAATGAGAAAGGAGGGCTTAGAGAATCTGATACTCACAGGTCGAATAGAGGGAAAGAAAGACAAGAGAAAGCATGGCATATCTAAGCAAGTGGATGACAGAACATAGCTTGGGAAAAGTAGCAAAGTGACAAAACTTATTGAGAGTTACAAGGGATAGGGGTAAGTGAAGAGCCTATGTCTTGAAGGAACATGGAACATAAAAGAAGACGTGTGGTGTGGCCTTCTTTTTAGGGCATTGAATTGACTATAGTCGGCGAGAAGGCTAGTTCGACATGATGTTATAGAAAACATGATATAAAATAATGTTATAGATACAATGGTACACCTTTTATGACTTGCTGTTCTTAACATTAAACAGACATCTAACAAAGGCGCATAATAACAGCAATTGATTACCATAAATTAAATTGCATTATATTGGCCGAAAACAATACAACATACTGAGAAGAACAGACACTGAGTCGAAGTAAATAACTCGGACAATTCGCATGCAATTAGTAAGGCCGTATTTAGAAGAATTACTGTAAATTGAGTCTAACTACAATACAAGAGGGTTAGGTACAAGATTCAAGAATAAAACATTTCAATTGATTAATATCTGTCCAAGACAAAGAGACAGTGCCTAATTAAATAATTGGGAATATTGAAGAAGTGAATAATATCGATAAATTATTCTATTATTTCTAATCTTATGAAATAGATTCGAGTTTCTTAGGGAAGGCTTAAATATGTAAATAAATAAGTTAAATGGGGAAAAAAGATAAGTAAATGAAATAAACCAATTAAAACGAAAGGAATTTGATATAGAAATCGTCTGGACAGATTGAACAGTAAATTACCACCTGTGTCAGGTATATGTTTACTTAAACATGCATGTGTTCACTGCTGTATTAATTAATAAAATCTATCTATCTATCTATCTATCTATCTATCTAAGTCTGTTCTATCTATTACATCATCTCATATCTATCTATCTATGTTCTCTATCTATCTATCTATCTATCTATTTATCTGTTCTCTGTCATTTATCTATCTATTTATCTCAGTCTGTTTCTATCTATTTATCTCATAGAAAGGAAGAAATATATATATATATATATATATATATATATATATATATAGAGAGAGAGAGAGAGAGGGGGAGAGAGAGAGATTATTACTGTCATTGAGCGAATGGCTGTACGTTGGGAGGGAAGGACGTAAAATGTAATCAATTAATCCCGGTGTCATTTTTGGGACGGTTGTTATCCGGGGGAAAAAACAAAAAAACAAAAATGAATACAGGAATTTTTATAAAACTCTAATGAATACTATTTTTTAATTAAACACCAACTACAAGAAGACGGAATGCACGGCTGTTGGCAAAAGGGTGAGATCAACATATGAATTGCAAATCGGGGAGACTTGAATCAAAAAGGTACAAAACATTTAAATATCTAGGAAGTGATTTAACAGAGGACGGAAATTGCAACACTAAAATCCGAAGTCGCATTGAGATAGTCAAAGACTCAATCCAAAATCTAAGAAGAATATTAAAAAATAGAAAAATTATGCTAGAAAGAAAGGAAAGACGACTGAAAATGGATGAAAAAAAAAAGAAGATGTATTTTCGTCATTTGCTGCCGTTTTATATCTAGAAAGTAAAACAGACGCTGTAAAAACGAGAAAAACAACACTTTGACCAGTCCGTTATTTTGAAAAGTGTAAAATTCTGGAAGACTAAAATCATGAATCTGTTTTAAATATGGAGAAGTGTAGTCACGCAAAATGGCGTATATTTGATTGAATAAATATGTAAAAATATGTATATATTGTCTGAAATTAACGTACAAAACGTTACGAACTTTTGTTGTGTATCAATATCAGTACAGGAATATATGCGATCTGAATGCCTTTTTCATGATATTCTCATTCGAACACACTGCATGTGTAAACGCAATAGTTTAAACTGCTTCCTTTATTTGTAAACGACATTTTAATATTTGCCTTTTCTTGTTGACAAGGCCGGCCGTGAATTGCAATCGTTAGTGAATTTGATGGAATGTTTTTTTGTTTTTTTTTAACTCCACATCATTTGCATACATTTTCTGGTTTAGTAATAACGACATTTGTAATCAGCGATCGAGTGTTGTAGAATTCCTTGTCGCTTTTGGTGAGGATGCAGAAGTCAGAAAATGAATGAGGAAAGAAGGCGTCCTGCAAATTTTATCACGCATTTCCTTCTCTGTTGAGGGTAATTCTTACGTTCCTCCTCTAGCGACTTCATCTTACCATATTTATATTCAGCTTTTATCCAACACAAGACTTCATTAATATGGTGGCGAATAGCGCGATATAGAGATTGTATAAAGGCAATTTTCCACGTGGGCTGGTTTTACCTACCTAGAAAATCAGTATTCATATTCTTGGATTTTTTCTGAGCTCGATCTCTAATCCCTACTATAGGTCGGAAACATGTAACTATTTTAGCCATGCACAAGGTTACGATTCTGTTTTTTTTTCTTTCCTCGTTTGTAGCAATTAGAAACATGGCGTCCATTTTATTTTTATACATAAATAAATATCGCTCAGTACACTGTAATGATCTAATGTAAATTATAATTTAATATTTAATTATTATACATTTAATAGAATTAAATTACTTATTAATTACATATTACTTATAACCAGATATTACATTTTCTTCGTTTGATATGTTTCAACACCAGAAACATGCCTCGGCTAACTAATTTTATTAAAAAAATTGTTATATATTCAGGGTAGACCAGAAGTAACGAAGGAATCTGAAAATTTAATAATTTAAAAAAAATTAATGGAACATATTTACGATATGTGATTTTTTTTTATATTGAGCGTACATTTATTTCTTATATATATATATATGTTGTACACGATGCCATGGTATTGTTGTGGAGTGAATAGCCATGATTAACTGCAAAATAAATAACATAAATGTCAAGCAAACAGAATTGACAAAGTGTAATAAAAATAAAAAAAGAACAGAGGAAAGAGAATATAAAGCAAACAAATAATATATGGAAGACAAATCAACAGTAATAAGGCAAAAAGTAATAAGGCAAAAAGTAACAAGGCAAAAAGTAACAAGGCAAAAAGTAATAAGGCAAAAAGTAATAAGGCAAAAAGTAATAAGGCAAAAAGTAACAAGGCAAAAAGTAACAAGGCAAAAAGTAATAAGGCAAAAAGTAATAAGGCAAAAAGTAATAAGACAAAAAGTAACAAGACAAAAAGTAACAAGGCAAAAAGTAACAAGGCAAAAAGTAATAAGGCAAAAAGTTCACAAACTAAGAATTGGCATCGACACACAAAAACAAATTCGGACAAATGAACGTGGCGTTTTGCCTTCAAGTTAAGACAGATCAAAACTGAGTCATATGAAACTAGAAAACCGGCCTATTTTATTGGCTAATAAAATAAATTTGTGCACTTCTGTGTATAAAAAGGAAGTGGAAAGTGTTTTGCAGTCATTCCCAGCAAAGATTAAATTCGAAACAAGTTCAAATAAAAGGGTTATTAAAAATTGAAAAAAAAAAAAAAATTTTGGTAACTTTTAGTCCACCATGTATTCCAATTACCCGATTTCTGGATGTGTTTGATTTTTACTGGTACATAAAATAAACGGCACATCATGGCGCGACTTCTGGTAGCGCAGAAATGTTTAAATGCTTTAAATTGAAGAATACATCATATTCCAGTTAAGTACGAAGTTTAATAGATTTGTTCGTGCTCACATAGCAACACGATTTTTGTTTCTTTGTGTGTTTATTACAAAAACAAAAAAGAACAGTGAAAAGTAAAAATGAATAAATTACTAATTGCTACATAAAAATGATTCGTTTATTTGGCAAAAATAATCGCTACATATTTTTATGTAAAGATAATTTTGTTTTATGAAATAAAATTTTTATTTTATAATATTTTAAAGCTTTTTTTGTTGTTTTATGCAAAAATAATAATTTCATTACTGTTTAGTTTGACATCATTGATATTTTCACTCTTCTTTAAGAGCATCATTTTTTAAAATTACAGAGTAGTTCGCCTTATTTATTCAGAAAAAAATATCTTTTTCAAATCCAAGGTTTTCTTACTCCAGTTTGAGGAACCCTCTTACCGATTGGCCATATCCTGAGGATTATAGCCTTGCTCACCACCCTCGTACAATTGCGAGTTTGTCAGGTTATTTAACCCATAGTAGGAGGTTTTGAATTAAGAGTTGTCTCTTTCCTAGACCCGTTGCCACCCAATACTGTTTTGTTATTTACCAATAGCTAATGGCGAGAGAAGAGATTGATCCATATTTTTCCCAAGGGTATTTGCCTGGAATTGATTGTAACGATCTCGACTGGAATTCGAGACGCTTTCTATTAATCCACCGCGGATTTGATTACACATTTTTTTTTAAAAAGAAATATTTTCTTATAAAATAAATATATCATCATTTTGCAGGTATTATTTATGCAAAATGATTAATCTTTTCATTTCTTTCCTAATCAAAATGAAACATTTTCACACTTTAACAAAAAAAAAAAAATGTTTTCGAAATTTTAAGGATATCTGTTCAAAAAAACGCTGACAGTAGACCAATGCTTACTATACATTCATAGAAGTACTGGTTAACTTTTCAATATAGTTTGCTTAATTACACAGTAGTCTCCCTTTACTTATTTACATCTTACTTATTATAAAACGCAGATTGTGTTTGTGTGTGTGTGTGTGTGTGTGTGTCTGTACGTTTATATACTGGATCGGATTTCCTACATTTTTCAACCGATTTCAACAAAACTTCACAGGACTACATAAAATTACCTTGTGGTGGTTCTAACAGCTCCAAAATGGGAAAAATATAATTGTTTTTGCAAGAAATCAATTTGAAAACACGATTAAGAGGCATTAATGAAAGGGGGACAACTCATATCGAGTTATACTTATTAATATCGAGTTATGCTTATTATAAAACCCAGGTTGGTTGTTTGTGTGTGTGTGTGTGTGTGCGTGTGTGTGTGTGTGTGTATGTTCGTTTATATATGGGATCGGATTTCCGACATTTTTCAACCGATTTCAACAAAACTTCACTTTCTTTTTGGCAGGTAGTGTTTCTTATTGTCTTGCACACTTTTTTCTTTATTTTTACATTCAGAATGCTTTAAAAATTCCACTTACAAGACAATTGTTTATAATAAAATTCTATTCAATCGGTAGACTCATAACGATTGAAAACAATGTTTTTGTTTGAGTTTGGGTTTGACCAATTCGTAAAAAACAAAAAATAAAACAAAACAAAAAAAAAAAAAAACTAATTAAGACATGCGTGTCCATCAACCTTAAACAATAATCTTTGTCAATTTTATTTTTCAGTCTTTATGATGGTCGATACTTGATCTATCTCACTGTTACATCCCCGGGAAACGCCGGGCTCTACTGCTAGTATAATATAAATCCATGTAAAATAGAATTCAATTCCGACGTTCGTAGCATTCAATTTAAAAAAGAGCTCAACACAAACGTAGATCAATATTCTTTATTTTAGGATATTACATCAAAAATATGTGAAAAACGCTACACGAACGCAATTATGTTTCGATGCGCACTAGGACATCTCATCAGGTGTTAGTAATTAACCGAATCATATATATTCCGTAATTTGAGACTTAGAAGTGGACCTAGGGTACAAGTTGACCTGAAGATTTTGTCTCAAAATCCTGAGTTAGGCATATATCACCGTTTAGGTCGACTACCAAAGATACGGCAGACTATCAGTAGCCCCAAACGTAGGCCCACCGGTAAATGAATCTAGGCTACAGTATACGATAACCTGTGCCAAAACTTCACCACTTACCTGTACACTGAGACACTAACCGTGATATATTTCTATAAACATTGTACATCAAACAACCTACAACAAACATCATATCTATTGATAAACAGATTAAAATCAACATCAACTTCTATAAAATATTACTGTCATTACAATAATGAAACTGCGCATATGACACACATAACGTGCCTAGTTATCTGAAAGGCCGCCTTAGTTAAAAGATGTTTCAGTCAATGTTTACACTTAATGTATCAGCAGTTGGACGCGATGTGTGCTGTAGCGTTAATAGAATACTATATTTGTGTTACTATTTTATAGTAATTTCTGTGTTAATATGCCAAATATATTCACCAAACACAATTTTTAGTGGAATATATTTGTGGCAGATTGCTGGAGGTACGGTAAGTGGTGTACAGTAACTTTTAGTAGTGCTGTTCCACTTGTTGACAACTCAGTGGTAATGGTTTAAATTTTATACGTACCATAAATATAAGTCGACCCCGAGTTTGGGAAATATATTTTTAGGCTTGAAAAATTGATATGTGCGCCGCAGTTTACCCACTGCTTCTTTTAACTGAGCAATAGTGAGATGAAAAAGATCATTTAGGCCTTCAGTAATGGTACCAGCATTCATACTCTGGCTTCCATCATCAAAGTTAATTCAAGAAGCATCAAGACAACGGCGAATACGTTTAAAAAGATGAAACAGTAGAGAGGAAAACTGGAACATAAGGTCACAACAGGGATCATCTTTTCAACTTAGAGTTAAAGAGATCAATTAGAAAAGATCCAACTCAATTCATAAGACGTTTGGCACTTGAGAAAGGAGTTTTTACTATGACATTCCAAAGCGTAGGAAAAAAGACTTGAAAAGGAAATCTTACGTGAAACCTGTCAGGCAACTTGTTACTCCAGGACAGAAAGTTACAAGAGGGCGGGGATCATCTTGAATGAGTTGGAAAATGATCCTGGAATATATATATATATGTATATATATATATATGAACTTTATTTCAATCCTTCATGAGCTTCCGATCCTTAGCTATGATTAATTAATGATGAACATTTCATCACGATTCTTCTAGTAAGTTTGGAGAGTAATTAGCCTTTCTTGTTGCTCAAAGTAGAGTTCAATAGTGTTATAAAATCCTCGGATAATCCCAGTGAGATATCTTTAATCGTTTTTAAGATATAACAATTCAATTCAAAACTTAATTTAACAATTAGACAATTTTGCTTTACACGATTTGCAGAATTTTGCTGTTACGCTCGGCATATATATATATATATATATATATATATATATATATATATATATATATATATTATATATATATATATATATATATATATATATATATATAGACGTTGAAAGGAAAACACTACTTAACTATCCAAACTCACTTAAAAATGCAGCTGACTGTCTGTAGTACTTATAAAATCATGTGTTATAAAAGAACAAATCAGGCGTCATGCTCATTTTGTGTCGACTGGTAGACGAAAGTATGAAACACATTTCGATGTTCAGTGTAGAAAATGGATGTCTTTATTAATACCCGTGAAGTCATGCATACATGTTGTGGGCATTCACTGTCTTTTTTCTTTTACTTAAATTTAATCGGTATAAGTCTTGAGAGCCACTCAAAGTAGAGGGTTATAGTTGGAGTGATAATGATTAATGAAGTGCTAGTAAGAGGTAGAGAATAAGGCCGATTGACTCTTGGAACAGTCAACATTAAAATGTTCGGGGAAGCACCCACGTGGAAGTGTGACGTCGTCCCCCGGTCGCAGCGTCGACTGTGTCGTTCGATCCCGTTCGCGGCGCCAAATGTGACGTCACGTGCTCCCCAGGCTCTGATATTCTGGTCACGGACAGCACCAGTTGTGACGTCTTTTGTCACGGCGTCAGCTGTTCGCTCCTCGCTGCTCCAAACGTGACGTTCTAACCCTTTGGTTAGATTGATACCAGCCTCGTCGCTCTCAACCCGCTTCCAACGCCTGGTTACCAGGGTAACTGCACTGATCTCCGGTCTGCCTACCCACGTTGTGACTTGATCTTAGACAGACGAGATCAAACAGGGCTTGGGGCCGTAATGCAAGTTGAGTCTAACGGGGATGATAACACACAATTATGTATAATAAAAAAAAAGAAATAAAATAAAAACTCACAAGGTCCAACGTATCAAGAAAAAGGTAACAAACTTTTATGTCTATTTGCTCGGTACATAGGACTATGTCTACTTCCCGACCCGTTCTGTGGATTGTGGCACGACGCTTTTACTAGGCAACTTTAAGGCTTCCAGTTGTCTGCTCTCTAAGAAATTTGTGTTTCGGCGTGTCTTTGGACGAAAGTCGAAAAAAACTTATTTCTGTGGTCTGATTTTAAGTCGCTCTTCAAACTACTTGTTCTTGGTTGAAGAAGAGTCCAGAAGTGTGCGTGAATCTTGGTTAGCTATCTTGACGCGGTTTCAACACTGGGCGCTCATCTCTGCTTGTCGTTCACGGCTCAAACTCCAACTCAAACTCTCTCGCCGTCCGCTCTCAAACTTCTACTCAACTTCTTCTCTTCAGAGTCTGAATTATTGGTCACTCATCTCCGCCGTCAGTGCGCGAATTAACTCTTCAGCTTGCTCTGATTCCAACTTCTCCACTTAGGCCAAACGAGCTGCTTCACTTCGGCCAAACGAGCTGCTTCACTTCGGCCAAACGAGCTGGCCTCTCCTGCCCGCTAGGGGGGGGGGGAACGAATCCGGCCCGCCGTCCGCGGCTGATCTCCAATCCGCTCGCCGTCCGCGGTTGATCTCCAATCCGCTCGCCGTCTGCGGCTGATCTCTGCTTGTGTCGGTTGGGGCCCCGCTTTTATTGACGCAGTCAAAACTGGGGTGGGTCTGTCGGTGCCAGGGTTTTCTCTTTTGATAATTCTAAATACGTATCCACCCTTCTTATTTCTGGTTAGGGATTTTCCATTTTCGGTAACTCACTTTCACTCCCACTACCTTATTGTGTCTCTGAGGGCGTATACCCGCTTCCCCGCTTCCTCGTATCGGCCCCTGACAAGGGCGTCGACCGATTCTCCTCGTGCGTCACGTGACCGCTCTCGGCCAATGAGGTCCTGGTTGGGTATCTTTCTCCTCCTTTGTGTGTCATGTGACCGCTTTCGGCCAATGAGGTCCTGGTCGGGTATTTTTCCTCCTCCTTCGTGCGCCACGTGATCCCATCTAGCCAATGACGTCTTTAGTCGGGCGTGGACAATCCGTGGCTTTGTTCTGGGGGAAGAAATACCTTGCTTAAAAAAAAATAAAAATTTAAATTGCCCTTATCATAAGCGAATGCTTTTTTTTTTCGGCTTTTTAACACGTGGTATTTGTCAAGCAGTTTATCGCTAACTGGATACGACCTAAGAAAGGGATTTCTCAGACCTGTTGGCGTTTCCGTGAACGAATAAAAATATTTCACTTTTTTTTTTCCGGCCAAAGGCCCGATAATAAAAATTTTCATTATCTCAAAAAAACATTCATCTTGTGTGGCTTTTTCCAATTCTGGAAATTGTCTGTGTTTTCGTATTAATGGTTTGTCTTCATATCCTTAGTACACTTCCCACCTGTTACCTATCATATTTTTTTATTGTCTCTAAACTTCGTTTCTTCAACCATTTGATAACATACTTCCATTTTTCGTGGACACGGAAGTAGGTCAGGTGCTTGACCTGGATATCTTTCGGCATCTGTTATGTGTCAGTCGAGCGTGTATGTGCTCGCTTATGACCTGTTTTCGTATTATTTATTTTTTTGCTTTTTCTTCTGTCTTCTCTTTCTTTCTCCCAGATCGCTTGAATGTAAAGAAAGAATTATTCCTAACCCCGAAATATTTTTCAGCCCTAAATAATTATCAAATGGTTGACAAACCGTAAAAAACAAATCATAAATATATGAATATTTCTTTTCAGCTTTCTAACTATGCATGGTGCCACAGAAGTGTGTTCCACAAATTGTACTTCTTGGGAATATAGTACTTTTTACATTTTTTCAGTAAAGTGAAACTAGAAAAAAGGGCTCTTCTGCACATTAGTTAATTTATAATTTGTATTCTTGGATTAATGCTGTTAAAAGAGTGTTATCTTAGATATTGTGTTTATTTTGAGTTACTTTTGACTCCCAAATACGTAGCGTCATCAACAATAACTGCCCCTGACTTATCTTGTCTATTTGCAAGAATGTCTATAAACGTGTGTCAGATTGACAACAAATAAAATCCTAAGACAGGGGTTTGTGGTTGTTGGATTGAAAACAGATCTTTGTGAATTTAGTTTTTCCTAAAGTCGGGGAAAATGCATTTTAAAATTTCTACGCGTTACCTGCTAGATAATGGAATTGAAAATGTACAGGGTGCGATGGATAAATTGTCTTGTTAATGACGCCATAATGAAAATAACACTGACATCTCATTTTAGCAGATATAAAGGGAGCGATGGATAAATTGTCTAAATGAGACAAAAATGAAAATTACCCTGACATCTCATTTTAGCAGATATTCTGGGAGCGATGGATAAATTGTCATGTAAATGAGGCAAAAATGAAAATTACCCTGACATCTCATTTTAACAGATATTCTGGGAGCGATGGATAAATTGTCATGTAAATGAGGCAAAAATGAAAATTACCCTGACATCTCATTTTAACAGATATTCTGGGAGCGATGGATAAATTGTCATGTAAATGAGGCAAAAATGAAAATTGCCCTGACATCTCATTTTAACAGATTTTCTGGGAGAGATGGATAAATTGTCATGTAAATGAGGCAAAAATGAAAATTACCCTGACATCTCATTTTAATTGATATTCTGGGAGCGATGGATAAATTGTCATCTAAATGAGGCAAAAATGAAAATTACCCTGACATCTCATTTTAACAGATATTCTTGGAGCGATGGATAAATTTTCATGTAAATGAGGCAAAAATGAAAATTACCCTGACATCTCATTTTAACAGATATTCTGGGAGCGATGGATAAATTGTCATGTAAATGAGGCAAAAATGAAAATTACCCTGACATCTCATTTTAACAGATATTCTGGGAGCGATGGATAAATTTTCATGTAAATGAGGCAAAAATGAAAATTACCCTGACATCTCATTTTAACAGATATTCTGGGAGCGATGGATAAATTTTCATGTAAATGAGGCAAAAATGAAAATTACCCTGACATCTCATTTTAACAGATATTCTGGGAGCGATGGATAAATTTTCATGTAAATGAGGAAAAAATGAAAATTACCCCTGACATCTCATTTTAACAGATATTCTGGGAGCGATGGATAAATTGTCATGTAAATGAGGCAAAAATGAAAATTACCCTGACATCTCATTTTAACAGATATTCTGGGAGCGATGGATAAATTTTCATGTAAATGAGGCAAAAATGAAAATTACCCTGACATCTCATTTTAACAGATATTCTGGGAGCGATGGATAAATTTTCATGTAAATGAGGAAAAAATGAAAATTACCCTGACATCTCATTTTAACAGATATTCTGGGAGCGATGGATAAATTGTCATGTAAATGAGGCAAAAATGAAAATTACCCTGACATCTCATTTTAACAGATATTCTGGGAGCGATGGATAAATTGACGTCTAAATGAGGCAAAAGTGAAAATAGCACCGGCAGCTTATTTTATCATATATATTTACCAAAATAGCTCAAAAATATCTTGAAACACTAAAGAGTAAATTTATTCAATAAAATCGCCATTGGCTTCAACCACGGCCTCCAGACGACTTTGTAATCTCCTGCACCTCTCCTCGACCGTCTCCTTGTTTAAGATTACTGCCATAATCCTTGCTGTCAGTTAATCTTTGGTGTTACAAGGAGTTTTGTTGGTCTCTCGCACAACTGCACCCCACACACAATAATCTAGGGGGTTTAAATCTGGGGAGCTAGGTGGTCAGATGTAAGGGGTGATGTGATCGCAGAAATTGTCTGACAGTCATGACTGGGTTCTCCTGCTTTTATGGAATGGTGCAGAGTCCTGTTGCCAAATATGAATCT
Organism: Acanthosepion pharaonis; assembly: GCA_903632075.3. Lineage (NCBI taxonomy): Eukaryota > Metazoa > Mollusca > Cephalopoda > Sepiida > Sepiidae > Acanthosepion > Acanthosepion pharaonis. The sequence continues at coordinate 565,929 of CAHIKZ030004490.1, read as the reverse complement.
TCCAGCAGCCACCCTCTTGAGCCATGGCAGCACTATCTCCTTAAAGTATTTGATGTAGGCCTCCGTGCTGAGTCTGAGAATCTCGCCAACAAATTAGGGAGTTCTTTTATCAGAATGATCAGAGTGAATTTTCCAAGCTTACGTACCTTCGTAATCATCAATAGACTCATTCGACTCTTTCCGAATCCTCTGCACTGTCTTCAGATTGACGCTCAAACAGTCTGAAATGTTCCTATTTGAGCTTCCGGCGCGAATGCCAAGTAGTACAACTTGCCGTTTTCAAATTTCTGGCGGAGTGAATTGCATCATGGTCCTCCTTTTCTTACAGGCAGTGCCCAACTGACACTATTATACTGTGCAGTCGATAAAATCGAAAACAAGCAACACGCATGCGCGGAATTAAAAATATCACCTGGCGAAAATTTACCCATCGCATCCTGTATCGCGTTCAAAATTTAATGAAATAAAAACGGAAATATTTTCTCCTGAATTATTTAATTTGATTTTTTTTGTGAACACTGGCATAAAATCCGCAATTATTAAATCATATATGTTATCTCCATTTATCAAATCAGGCATGTGTAACCTTTTTTTTTAGCAGTGGGTCGTATGATCGATGTTTTAAAACAAGACGGAGTGCACTACTAAAAAGATCTAAGGTAATTTTTCGCAGTTGCTACCTCAGGTATTTCACTACAGAAGACCAGATGTGTAAGCATATAACTTAAAAATGGGGACAGAACACATTTTTCTATAATTAAAAAAACTGTAATCTCGTTGTAATATATATATACTAGCAGCATGGTCCGGCGTTGCCCGTGCTCGATTCAAAAATCGTACGACTCATACAGCAATCGCTATCACTTGACTTAAAATATTTTTGCCCTTCCTTGCCTTTAAAGGAGTGCCCTCTGCCGTGCTAATGTTGCTACATGCCTTACTTCTTGCCTATCTCACACTGCGAATTTTTTCTAAGCTAAACATTAAATCTGTTACGAAAAAAGAACTAAACAAAATGAACACAAAACGATCAGCTTTAAAAAAGGACTCGTAACTGGAAAATTGAATGGAAAAAGAATGTTAACAACAAATACTTTTTCACACCCAGCCCAGTTCTGCGGAATCAGAATCACCGTTGAGTTTAAGCAAGCGAATCAACCAATTGGATTAAAGTGCCATGCAGATTTAAATTTTTCCCACTTGTGACGAATGAAGCTATCGATTTTTTTTACAAGCTAGTTAAGATTCCTGTCAGTCAGCTGTTGGCTCTCACGCTGGCCGATAGAATCTTCCTACCTATTCGTGGCAGCCAGCTATAGGCTCTCGGTACAAAATGCCCGCAAACTACATGAAAACTGCCGTAAAAGCATGAAAAAATCGATTATTTCCACTATCGATGGGAGTTGGGAAATGCAATGTCGGTCTTGGCCTTCCCACTAACTTGAAGCATGTGCATGTAAATTTTGGGGCAAATCCATCGAAAATTGCGGCCGTGCATTCGTTACACACACACACACACACACACACACACACACACACACACACACACACATCCTGCCTTTTATAGATAGAGATCACTAACGAAAGTATGATCAAAAGGTGTCGCTGTGGTTGATTTATGTCTAATTTATTCATTTGAAAATAAAAAGTATATTTCTTTAGAGAAAAACTATTATATTTCAAAAGTAAAGGATGTTTACAGGTATCATCTTCCTTATTGAAAATCGTTAATAAGTTTTTAACCTATTAACGATTTTCACTAAGGAAGATGAAACCTGTAAAAATATTATTTTCATCGAATGTATAAAAAATTCAAGAAACATTGTGCTTATCATTGTTTATATTAGAGTGTAAATGAACAAATGAGGGTCAAACAAAATTTTAAGCAAAGGTATTTTACTTATGAAATTAAGCAGGCCGTTTAGAAAGATCAAATGTACTGTTAAATTCTAGATGTCATATCAATTGGTTAGTTAGATCTCACCTCTGACCGATCTTAGTGAAAAAAAAAAAGCGGCCATTTGTCGTTGCCTTGAATACTGTTGCCATATCTGGTTTGGTTCTCCTGCTGTACATCTCAAGATTTTTGCCAAAATTCAAAGAAGGATCTGTAATCTAATCGATACCGACCTGGCAACTCGACTTCAGTCACTTTCTCACCGTCTTGACATGGCTTATTTCTGTCTTTTCTGCGAATATTTTCATGGTACCTGTCGTGATGAGATCTTTTTCTTGGTGCTCCGACTACTTTAATTTAAACGTGATACTAGATTGGCAATTAGGTCCCACAGTTACTGTTGAACTAGGTAGAAGCAAACGCCACTTCTACTCTAAGTTTCTTTTCTTGCACTTCCCACCGGTGGAACTCCATTCCGATTTCTTGCTTCCCTGATAATGACAAGGTTAAAAAATTTAAGTGCAACGTCAGTCGCCATCTTTTGTCTTCTTGAACCTTGTTACTTTTGATTCTTTCCACAACCCTTCAAATTTTCAGGCTTCTCATTCTCTTTCCCTTTCACTCCTTCTCATTCTCATTTTCACTCCTTCTCTTTCCCTTTCATTCCTTCTCATTCTCTTTCCCTTTCACTCCTTCTCATTTCTTTCTCATTCCTTTTCACTCCTTCTCATTGTCTTTTACTCCTCCTCATTCCCTTTCACTTTCACTCCTTCTCATTCCCTTTCACTCCTTCTCGTTTACTCCTTCTCATTCCATTTCACATTCACTCTGTCTCATTCCCTTTCATTCCTTCTCATTCTCTTTCCCTTTCCCTCCTTCTCATTCTCTTTCACTCCGTCTCATTTTTTTCACTCCTTCTCATTCCTTTCACTTCCACTCTTTCTCGTTCCTGTTCATTCCTTCTCATTCTCATTCCCTTTCACTCCTTCTCATTCTTTTTCACTTTCACTCCTTCTCTTTCGCTTTCATTCTTTCTCATTCTCTTTCCCATTCACTCCTTCTCAATCCCTTCCATTCCTTCTCATTTCCTTTCACTCCTTCTCACTCTCTTTCACTCCTCCTGATTCTCTTTCACTTTCACTCCTTCTCTTTCCCTTTCATTCCTTCTCATTCTCTTTCACTTTCACTCCTTCTCTTTCCCTTTCACTCCTTGTCATTCTCTTTCCTTTTCACTCCTTCTCATTCCCTTTCACTCCTTCTCGTTCACTCCTTCTCATTCTCTTTCACTTTCACTCCTTCCATTCCCTTTCACGCATTCTCGTTCTCTTTCCCTTTCATTCCTTCTCATTTTCTTTCATTCCTCCTGATTCTCTTTCACTTTCACTCCTTCTCTTTCCCTTTCATTCCTTCTCATTCTCTTTCCCTTTCACTCCTTCTCATTCCCTTTCACTCCTTCTCATTCCCTTTCACTCCTTCTCATTCTCTTTCACTTTCACTCATTCTCATTCACTTTCACTCCTTCTCATTCTCTTTCACTTCTGCACATTCCTTTCACTTTCACCCCTTCCCTTTCATTCCTTCTCATTCTCTTTCACTTTCACTCCTTCTCATTCCATTTCACTCCTTCTCATTCTCTTTCACTCTTTCTCATTCTCTTTCACTTTCACTCCTTCTCATTCCATTTTACTCCTTCTCATTCTCTTTCACTCTTTCTCATTCTCTTTCACTTTCACTCCTTCTCATTCCATTTCACTCCTTCTCATTCTCTTTCACTCTTTCTCATTCTCTTTCACTTTCACTCCTTCTGATTCTCTTTCAATTTCATTCTTTCTCGTTCCCTTTCATTCCTTCTCGTTTCCTTTCACCCCTTCTCATTCCCTTTCATTCCTTCTCATTCTCTTTCACTTTCACTCCTTCTCTTTCCCTTTCACTCCTTCTCTTTCCCTTTCACTCCTTCTCATTCTCTTTCACTTTCATACCTTCTCTTTACTTTTCATTCCTTCTCATTCTCTTTCCCTTTCACTCCTTCTCATTCTATTTCATTCCTTTTCATTCTCTTTCCCTTTCACTCTTTTTCATTCCCTTTCACTCCTTCTCATTCCCTTTCATTCCTTCTCAATCTCTTTCCCTTTCATTCCTTCTCATTCTCATTCGCTTTCACTCCTTCTCTTTCCCTTTCATTCCTTCTCATTCTCTTTCATCTACCCCTTCCGCGTTCTAATGGCATCATCGTCATGCTTGAGTGAAGCGATAAAAAAGAAAAAAAACATATTTGTAATTCGAAGAGATAAAATTGCTGAGCTTCCACACTACATCAAACAAAAGATTAAGAAGGCACCCCCCCCGCATTAATAATCGAAATAGCGATAACAGAGGAATGAAATCTATTTTCCTGTAAACGGGTTTTTAATAGAAAGATTTTACAAATTTTAACCGATATCACCACCAGCTGATCGCTTAATAAAATCTGGATATTTCCTTATCAGGAAACAGATAATGTTATCCTTAACATTATCCTAACTAGATATTTTTTTTAGAAATTTTAAAATTTAATGAACAAACAAATTTGAATTTATGAAATATTCAAAAGTTGTTTCCAGTTTTTTAATATTTTCTGGGTCGTATATTTTTATGGCGCAAAATAAACCGGAGTCCTGAATCAGATGATTTTTTTCTCAGTGGTCACTTTGAATAATTTAAAACAATTCTCCTTTTATAATCTATCTATCTATCTATCTATCTATCTATCTATCTATCTATCTATCTATCTATCTATCTCTTATCATTTGTGACCAGACCATTACTTGAGGCCAAGCTGCCAATACATCTGTCTATTCTAAAGGACTGAGTATCTATCTATCTATCTATCTATCTATCTATCTATCTATCTCTTTTCTTTTGTGACCAGACCATTACTTGAGGCCAAGCTGCCAATACATCTGTCTATTCTAAAGGACTCAGTATCTATCTATCTATCTATCTATCTATCTATCTATCTATCTATCTATCTATCTATCTATCTATCTCGGAAATTTCTTACTATAAAATTTTAAATTTGAAAAGTACTTCGGAAAGTGTCATCAAATTAACTTTTAATGAAATTGTCTCGATTGCTTTTTAGCAAAAAAGTCCGACAATGCCTAAAACCAAAGTTTATACATTTATTGAAAAAAACTAGAAGACAATTTTAAGTATTTCTTCAAGTGTCGAGAGTGTATTTAGCAGACGACCACTTAGAGATATCCATTCATTCATTATTATGTTTTTATATTCTCTCAGGATTCATTATTGATAGCCACCATCTTAACAACACTGGGTATACAGATAACATCGTGTTTATAGCAGACACAGAAAAGAAAATCCAGGAACTCCAAGAAAATATAGTGAAGGAAAGCGACTAAACGTCAATTACAAGAAGACAGAATGTTTGGTTGCTAGCAAAAGGGAACAGATCAACATGCAAATTACAAATTGGAGATAACGAAATGAAACAGGTGCAACAAATTAGATATCTGGGAAGCGTATTAATAGAAAAGGGAGAGTGTGACACAGACATCTGAGACGAATTGGGATAGCGAAAAATGCCTTTCAAAAACAAAGAAAAGTATTAAGAAAAAGAAATATTTCGTTAAACAAAGAAATTAGTCCTGAACTGTTATTTAGTATTCTTCTTCCCATATTGCAGTGAAAGCTAGATGATCCCCTCACGGATGAAATACAGACTTGAAGCAACAAATGTGATTCTACAGAAAGAAGCTGAGATGACCATGAACCGATCATGTGAGCAATGACGAAGTTCTGGAGATAATGGCAACAACAAAAAGGCCACTTATGCTTAACACCAGGAAGAGATAGTTGAAAGTTTCGAAGCATAAAATGAGGAAAGAAGATTTGGAAACTTTGATACTCAAAAGGATATATGAGGAGACAGAGGGACAGAGGAAAGTAGTAGCTAACATAGTTGATGAGCTTGAGTAAATAGATAGTAGAAAAGGGTTTGGGAGAAATAACAAAAAAAAATTATTAAGAGCTACAACGGACAGGAAGATGTGGAGGGCCATGATCACCTACGTCCTGAAGAAAGGCATATAAAAGAATTAAAAGTTTAACAGATTTCTACACAAATAAGAAGTTTTAAAATTATTACACCGCTGGCTTGGAAAATTTGATACTCATAGGGTAGAATTAATGTAAGAGGGTCAGAGAAAAGAAATGCGCAACCTACCTGGCGAGCTTGAACCAATGGCTGGCGAAGCAGTGTTTGAGAGAGATGGCAAAAAGCCAAAAGTTATTAATAACTAGAAAGGACAGGACATTGTGGAGAGCCATGACCAACATCCTGAAAGGAGACGGCACGAAGAAGAAGCTTTGTGTTTCCTAAATTCAATATGTCGATATAATAAATATCAAATTACTCTGAATATGAAAGAAATAATGACATTGTATTTACTATGGTGAGTGTCAGCTAATTCGAAAGAAAGCATTACACCAGTTGACATTTGTTTCGACCCAAATGCTGTTGGGCAATGGGCACATGTTTCGGGGCTATTTTTCACGGTGAATATGAAAACCAAGTTCATTTTCCCCCATCACATCAGTACAGATAATTTCTATTTTTTTAAAAATAAGCCAAAATACCCATTTAACAGTGACATGCCAGTGACAAGTAGAACAAATCTTAAACGTTTTCAGGTTAGAATAACTTATAAACGAAAAAGTATCCCAATAACTTAAAGAATGCATTTTCAGCATTTTCATTTCAGAAAGAATTTTTCAGAAAAATCTTACACAAAATTAAATTAAGGCAAACACGTGTCATCAATTTTAGAATCAAAACATTCAAAGAAGAGACAAAGGAATGAAAAATACATTTATTTTTCTCCATTCAATGAGGTATAAATATTCTCTTCTTGGAAACTCTACGGTGCTTTTGAGAAGGTTGATCTCTTTTGATGCTCCACCTGAATTCAGCCATCATGTTAACATCCCATCTGCAAAGTGCCTTGTTGGCTCTGCCTATCTGGTATTTGGCGGCTATTTTAAGCGCTGATAAAGAAAATTATAATCTACACTCGCTAAACACCCTAACAACCCTCATTTATCGATGTTCTTATACATGTTATAAAGAGACTGCATGATAATGCCAGACCTCCGTAAATTCAAGTGACATGATAAAATCTTATGATGGTTTCAAGCTTAAAGTGAAAACCACTAATAAAAACTAAATTCGCTGTTCTTGAATGACTTCTAAAGAACTTCTTGTATAAAAAGTATAAAAACTATTAACAAGTTAAGAACATTGAGGGTACAAGAACATTTTCCAGTGAGATATCTCTCATAAAATCAAGCATTTTCAGGCCAGCTTATCTGAACTGAAATAGTTAAGGATTCATTTTGAAAGTTATTTGAATACTTTTTCTTAAATGATAAATTATTTTAACATGAAACGACATGTTTCAAATATGTCACTCGAATATTTAAGTCGTGCCATATCCGTGTGAATTAGGCATTTTGGCTTCTTTTAAGCAAAATAGAAATTATCTGCTCTGATAAAACGTAATGTGATGGGGCAAATTGGACTTGATTTTCAAATTCAGCGTGGAAAATAGCCCCAAAACATGTGCCCATTGCCCAACAACATTTGAGTCGAAAAAGATGTCGACCGGTGTTATCTGCTACGGTCATTCTATCTTTGTACATAACTATATTGAAGGACAAAGCCATATACTAAACAGTCAGAATTATTTGCAAGAAAGAGAGGTTGTGGAGAGACATAAACGCCTATATCCTGAAAGTGTTTCAGTAAAAGAAGATATGATTAAGAAGACTTCCTTTGGAAATGGAAAAATTTTTCTTTTGTGCCACAGTTCTCCACAGCATCCTCTCTTTTGTGTCTCTCTGTTACTTGTTTTTCTATCCATTTGTTCATTTTTGTCAAGTAGGTTAGTTATTCCCGTCTACTCTAACCTTCGACATGTTGTATGAATTTCAGATTTGTTAAGTCTTCTTAAATTCAATCCAAAATTCTGATGCTATTTTTCTAATTGGTAGCAACAGTTTCTATGTATTCCCTGTCTTTAAAACTTCGCTAATCTGAATATTTTCTGCTCATGCCATCATTAGAAAAAAATATCTCGCTTGCCTGAAGTCAATTCTCCATTTTGTTTTTTGTCAGCAAGATTTGATATTACATAGTTTAACAATCTTTTCTTTGTTTCTTACGAGGTATATTCTAGATGTTTTCAGATTTTATTTCAGGAGATACAGTTATATTTGACGTGGAATCTTGTAATTTAATAGATCATTAATATGCATCAAATAAGCTGACCTTGATGAGTCACTGTAGAGTAATGAATTGCTTCTCAGAATCGTAGAGCCGAGTTCGAATTCCAGTCAAGTTCATTACATTCACTTAAATACTAATCCCCTTGGGAAAGGTATGAATCCAACTCTTATACCCCCAGCTATGGGTAAATAGTAGAACAGACTGCGTTCTATAGCCTTGGGCCTAGGAGAAGGAAAACTGAATTCTAAACTATACGTAGCCCTGACGAAGACCATGCTATGCAGCTAAAGGAAACGATCATTCGCATTGACTCGATGATCCTGACTAAAGCATCAAAATTGTCCCTCATCCTACCCACAAGTCCAAACATTGCTCCCTGTGACTTGTTTCCCAAACTGAAGGAGAACATCAGGAGTAGTCGTTTCGAAGACATTTAGAAGATGAAGGAGGCTGTGACAAGGGTCCTGGACACCTTCACTTTGGATGACTTCTATGGGATCTTCAAGATGTGGCTGGGAAGAGCATCTTAATTTGAAGGAGAGGAACGTTTTTTGTACTTCTGGGAAATTAGTGATCTGAAAAAATCTCAAAACTTCTGGAACGCACCTTGTAAGTTATTTTGCATCTCACAGTACCTTATCTATTTTCTGAAACGTATTTTTTGCGACTCCTATGAAGCTTTTAATTTCTACGTTACGCCTTCTGATATATTCCGTTATTCTTTTTAAATGCCATGTCCCTTGGCGGTATACGATCATGCCTTTACACAGATCTCTTTTTTTTTTTAGTTTGTGAATTGCGATGCATTCTGGTAAAAGATAAAGATGTGATCTCCAGTTGCCTTCTCCATGCTTTGGAATTCAGAAATTTTTTTCTATTAGACTGTGATGTAATGAATATGCATCCACCTGGGTTCCCCCTCACAGTAATATAATTGGCTGGTGTCAGCCATAAATACAGACTGATGTGGAGGTATATGGACGACGCCTATTATCTTCGCCTATTGCCTACGCCTATTGCCTACCACTACGACGAGGACCATTACGGATACCTGCTAGATTATATTTCCCGGTTACAGTAGTCAACAACCACTTTGCTACTTCGAACAAATATCTCCCTTTCCGGAACATATCAGACTGGTTGTTACCCAAGGCTAGACATACAGTATATCATGTTGTATTTATTTCAGGAGGTAGAAGATCATGACTTATCACGGATTCCTTTTTTATTATCTATGAATTGTAATATATTCTTGCTTACGGTCAAATCACGCTGAAAACACTGGTTTTCGTTCCATCATTGAAGTTAAGTAGTGTCAAATCCAGTAATTATATTGGGGGCCGCTTGGGAATACTGTGTACAGTAAGCAACCTTCTACAATACAAAATATGTCCCCGGTTTAAATTAATGCACAAAGAATTGATAAGTAGTAAAAACAAATCAATCAAGCCATCCATGCGTTTTTGGCAAACAGCTTTTTTCTTGATCAATAGTTACTTTGAATAATTTAAAAGAATTCTCCGGTTATAGTTTGATCAGACACGATTTTTCCGATGTCCTGTTTCATATGGCAATCTATCAATACACAAAAGCTGGCTGGGATAACTTCAGATCGTACATTAGTGAAACCATTTTCTCGGCATGTTTCAGAAATAGAGCCTCCAGAAAACTCTTCCTCGTAGCCAAATGCGTTCATTTAAGCATGGAAAGTTTAATTCTCCACAAAAAAGGTTGCCTAGCCACCCTTGGTTCACGCCCGAATGCTCTGCAGTCATAGCTCATTGTAGCTATTACTACTATCTCTATCAAAGAGAGCGGCGTAACAGAAGTATTACTGCTTTCAGATCTGTTCGTAACCATTGCAAAAGATCCGAATATGCTAAGAGCATCGATGTACAAGCAGTTGGAGCCAAAGTTGAAAGCAAAACCAAAACTTGGCTCCCGCTAATTCTGGAAAATTACAGCTAAGATTCTCAACAGAGGCAAATCGCCAGTGCCATTAAATGGGCCTATGATTATCTCATCACCGTCGGATAGAGATAATCTCTTTGTAATTAACTATGTGCTAGGCGATAAGGGTAATCCGTTACCGAACTCCCCCGTATCACAGAATACAAACTTTGCGATATCTGTATCAGATCGAGACAAAATTCTTGCAGTTGTTCTTAAAAACCTTAGCTGAGTTATCTAAGGTAAAATTGTTAAACTGCTGCCTGAAAGAGAAATGGGTCCCAAATCGATGAAATATGTCAGCTGCATGTTCAGTTTACAAGAATACAAGTAAGCGCTTATCACAATCGTGATATACGTAAATTACCCTATTAAACTTTCAGTGCCATTCTTTCATGAACAAGAAGTTTCTCAATCACTTCAGGAGAAACAACCTTCTGAGCGACAAAGAGTATGGGTTTCAATTCTTTAGGTCCATTGCTGATGTCTTAACAGTCATAACGCGTAGAATCAGTGAAGCACTTGATAATAAATCCACTGCGAGATTGTTCACCTTAGATATCTCGAAGGCTTTTGACTTAGGTGTGACATAGTGCACTGATACACAAACTCTCCATCTATAGTATTTCTAGCAAAGTTCACGACGCAGTCCTCATCAGATGAGATCGCTCATTTGCCTATCCTTCCCACACGCTATACAACACTATACATTTTCTGCTATATTAACATGATTGTGAACATTTTCAGTTCAGTAAACGTATATGTAGATGATACTAAGGTTTATGGAAGCACCACTAAAAATCTATCAGTTCATCCCATAAGTACTGTCCGAATTTTAACTTTTTGTTAAAATGAACGAAATTTAAAGAGTATTTTATAATGTCTAATGGAGCTGAACATTATTTTTATGTTTAGATGCATTTAAACTAATCAAATTTTATTTCAGAGAACAATAAAATTAAGTTTTGTTTGATTAAAACACTGCTAACATGGAAGTACCCAAGAATCATTTGAGGTACATAATGCTTTATGAGTTCAAGAAAGGAAACTCAGCAGCCGAAGCGGCTAGAAACATTCACTCAGTTTATGGAGAGGAATGTGTGAATGAAAGAACTTGCAGAAGATGGTTTGCAAAATTCAGAGGTGGAGTTTTCACCCTTGAAGATGAAGATCGAACTGGACGTCCAGTTGAGTTTGATGAAAAGCTTCTTGAAGCAGCCCTTGAAGAAAATCCTGCTTTATCAGTTGAGGAATTGGCAGTGGTTCTCAGTTCAAATCATACAACTGTTCATCGTCATCTTCAACAACTTGGAAAAGTTCCTAAACTTGGAAAATGGGTGCCTCATGAATTGTCTGAAAACAACCTCAAATGAGTTGACATCTGCTCTTCTCTCCATTCTCGCCAACATGTTTCAACTTTTTTGGATAGACTTCTGACTGGCGACGAAAAATGGATCTTTTATTGAAATGTTAAGCGTCATAGACAGTGGTTTGGTAAAGGGGAAGGACCCCAGCCACAGCCGAGAAGGGAAATGCATGGGCAAAAGTTTCTTCTTTCAATCTGGTGGGATCGCCAAGGAATAATCCACTTTGAATTCTTACCACCTAATGCAACAATTAATGCTAAAATATACTGTCAGCAATTAGAGCGTTTGAACCAAGCTTTGAGGAAAAAAAAGACCTGCTCTAGTGAATCGAAAAGAGGTGATGTTTCATCAGGGCAATGCGTGACCCCACACAGCAAGAATCACATCACAAAAATCGAAGAACTTGGTTGGGAGAAAATTTCTCATCCACCTTATTCTCCCGATCTTGCTCCTTCAGACTACCATTTGTTTCGTAGCTTACAGAATCATTTGGAAGAAACAGCTTTTGTAACACAGGAAGAGGTTAAAACTGACATTTGTGAGTTCTTCGAATCAAAGTCAAAAGAATTTTACAGTAATGGAATTAGTAAGCTTGTTAATAGATGGAAGGAAGTCATAGATAATCAGGGAAAATACATTGTTGATTGAATCTGTAATTAAATTTAGCATTTGGTCACTTGTTTTCTTTATTTAAAATTCGGATAGAAGTTATGGGATGACCTGATAGGTGACCGGAAACTGGCAGACAGTCTCTGTTCTACAACTTACTCGGGCAGCTCAAAAGTGGGGACTGGCTTATAATAATCAATATCTTCATAACCAACCTAGTATATTTTTAGCATCGCCGAGCAGACCCTGAGTTTTTTCTTTCCGTCATGATGAATGGATACATTCAAGAATGAGGCTCCTTTTACCGGAACGTCTATTGGGACTCACAGAAGCTCATACCAAGTGGGCACCTCGATGTGGGTAATGTTAGCAAGCTTGTCTCGTTAGACCAATTACGACTGGTTAGTGAGTTCGATCCTCACTGGGTGCTCTACACTTTCGAGTTTGTGCCATATATAAGCTATGCAAAGAAATTCATCTTGGACACCTCGACGTGGTGTAATGCTTAGCAAGCTTGTCTCGCTCGAGCAATTACGACTGGCTAGAGAGTTCGATCCTCACTGGGTGACCCATGCTTTCGGCCTTGTGCCATATTTTTATATTCGTTATATTCACTGACCCTAGAGAATCAATCTGTGTCTTTTCCTGACTTATGGGTTGAATAGCAGGACAGACTGGGTCCTATAGCCTTGATTGGTAACCAATCAACCTACTGCATGAACTCGAAAGAGACATGATCGCCAAGGCGTGTATCACGCATGGCACTTGACTGATTTTATCTCTTTCCAGCTATGGGTTGACTGACTGGACAGAAGGGGTCCTATAGCTTTGACTGGCAGCTAATGTACCGCAAAAAAACGGCAACCTACTGCTAGAAAATCTTCTGCCTAGTCAGTTGTATATCGAAAGAGACATGATTGACCAAGCGTGTATCCCGTATGGCACTTATCTCGAGTCCCTCTATCTATGGGTTGAATAGCAGGAGAGACTGGGTCGTATAGCCTTGGTTGGTAACCAGTCTACGGCAAAAAGAAACGGCAGCCTACTGCAGGATAATCTTCTGCCTAGTCTGTCATGAAATTGAAAGAGACATGATTGCCAAAGCATGTATCGCGCATGGCACTTAACTGAATGAATGTTTAGTGAAGGACATTGAAATAAATCAATTTCAAAATAACATTAGGGAAATTAATGAAACTCCAAACAATAATCAGAATAATTTTTATTTATATTCGGTCTATTGTCCTTATCTTTTTTGTTGTTGTCACTACATTTTGGCCGTTGTGTACTCCACCCTCGTCATGTGTCTGATGATTCATGTAACCTTCGGATAATTTTGAACTGAATCCTTTATTGCATAGTGAGTTTCCAAAATTGCATTTTGCAAAACTCGTCTGCTGTGATAAGCAGTGTTTAGTAGGATGTCTTCAAAGAGCTGTTATGGTCATCTCCTTCAATACGGAATAACAAAAGTTGTCAGGTCTGTTTATTAGACGTCTAGTAATAATATACTAAAATGAAAATAATCTAGGACAGTTATAATAGTCTCTCCTTAAAAAAGGTTTCTGCATCTCGTATATATCACCAAATCAACTTCCAAATCGTATTCATGTCCCGACGTGACTGTAACAAGCAGTGTTTAGTAGGATGTCTTCAAAGAGCTGTTATGGTCATCTCCTTCAATACGGAATAACAAAAGTTGGCAGGTCTGTTTATTAGACGTCTAGTAATAATATACTAAAATGAAAATAATCTACGACAGTTATAATAGTCTCTCCTTAAAAAGGTTTCTGCATCTCGTATATATCACCAAATCAACTTCCAAATCGTATTCATGTCCCGACGTGACTGTAACAAGCAGTGTTTAGTAGGATATCTTCAAAGAGCTGTTATGGTCATCTCCTTCAATACGGAATAACAAAAGTTGGCAGGTCTGTTTATTAGACGTCTAGTAATAATATACTAAAATGAAAATAATCTAGGACAGTTATAATAGTCTCTCCTTAAAAAGGTTTCTGCATCTCGGAGGTTGATATATCACCAAATCAACTTCCAAATCGTATTCATGTCCCGACGTGACTGTGACAAGCAGTGTTTAGTAGGATGTCTTCAAAGAGCTGTTATGGTCATCTCCTTCAATACGGAATAACAAAAGTTGTCAGGTCTGTTTATTAGACGTCTAGTAATAATATACTAAAATGAAAATAATCTAGGACAGTTATAATAGTCTCTCCTTAAAAAAGGTTTCTGCATCTCGTATATATCACCAAATCAACTTCCAAATCGTATTCATGTCCCGACGTGACTGTGACAAGCAGTGTTTAGTAGGATGTCTTCAAAGAGCTGTTATGGTCATCTCCTTCAATACGGAATAACAAAAGTTGGCAGGTCTGTTTATTAGACGTCTAGTAATAATATACTAAAATGAAAATAATCTAGGACAGTTATAATAGTCTCTCCTTAAAAAAAAGGTTTCTGCATCTCGTATATATCACCAGAGCAATAAAATATCCCAATTCAACCAATGGGACAATATTATGACAGGTCCATGACTCCCGTGACAAACTGGTCATCTAATGGCAGTAACAATTTCTCAAAGAAACATATGGTCGGTTATTTTCTTATTTTAATTAGAAGGTCCGTAGTTTGTTGAGGGATAGATTTTTTTTTCTTTTCGTTACGTCACAGTTCAGTACAGGATTCGATTTTCATTAAGGATGATCATACGTGTAAACATCCTTTGCTTTTGAAACATAATAGTTTTTCTCTAAAAACGAAATAATTATTTTTTTTTATTTTTAAATGAATAAATTAGAAATTAATCAACCACTGCGACATGTGATGGTGTTATAATGAGAATTCAGTTTTTTTTTAATTATAGAAAAATGTTTTCCCCAATTTTGAGGCATATGCTTACGCATCTGGCCTTCTGTAGTTAAAATAACTGACGTACCAACTACGAAAAATTACCTTAGATCTTTTTAGTAGTGCACTCCGCCTTGTAATAAGACATAGATCATGTAGTCCGCTGCTAACAAAAAAGGTTAGACAGCCCTGATTTGATAAATGGAGATAACATATATGATTTAATAATTGCGGATTTTATGCCTGTGTTCACCAGACCAGAAAGAAAAAATCAAATTAAATAATTCAGGAGAAAATATTTCCGTTTTTATTTCATTAAATTTTGAACACGATACAGGATGCGATGGGTAAATTTTCGCCAGGTGATATTTTTAATTTCGCGCATGCGTGTTGCTTGTTTTCGATTTTATCGACTGCACAGTATAATAGTGTCAGTTGGGCACTGCCTGTAAGAAAAGGAGGACCATGATGCAATTCACTCCGCCAGAAATTTGAAAACGGCAAGTTGTACTACTTGGCATTCGCGCCGGAAGCTCAAATAGGAACATTTCAGACTGTTTGAGCGTCAATCTGAAGACAGTGCAGAGGATTCGGAAAGAGTCGAATGAGTCTCTTGATGATTACGAAGGTACGTAAGCTTGGAAAATTCACTCTGATCATTCTGATAAAAGAACTCCCTAATTTGTTGGCGAGATTCTCAGACTCAACACGGAGGCTTACATCAAATACTTTAAGGAGATAGTGCTGCCATGGCTCAAGAGGGTGGCTGCTGGAAGATTCATATTTGGCAACAGGACTCTGCACCATTCCATAAAAGCAGGAGAACCCAGTCATGACTGTCAGACAATTTCTGCGACCACATCACCCCTTACATCTAGCCACCTAGATCCCCAGATTTAAACCCCCTAGATTATTATGTGTGGGGTGCAGTTGTGCGAGAGACGAACAGAACTCCTTGTAACACCAAAGATTAACTGACGGCAAGGATTATGGCAGTAATCTTAAACAAGGAGACGGTCGAGAAGTGGTGCATGGAGATAACACCTATGGTTTAATAATTGGGAATTATATGCCTGTGTTCACCAGACGAGAAAGAAAAAAACGTTAAATAATTCTAGAGAATATATTTCAGTTTTTATTTCATGAAAGCATGAACAATTTACAGGGTGCGATAGGTAAATTGTCGCCGTTTTATATTTTTAATTTCGCGCATGCGTGTTGCTTGTTTTCGATTTTATCGACTGCCCATTATAGCAGGATCAGTTGGACACTGCCTGTGGGAAAAAAAGGCACCATGACGCAATTCACTCGGCCAGAAATTTGGAAATAGCACCGGATCTCCAATACAAATATTTCACAGTGTTTGGGTGTCAATCTGAGGAAAGTGCAAAAGAGTTTGTTGAGTATAATGGTGATTACGAATGTACGCCTTCTCGGAAAATTTACTCTGATCATTCTGATAAGAAAAGAATTCCCTAATTTTTTTGATGAGAGCCTCAGATTCAACACAGAGGCCCACATCAAATACTTTAAGGAGATAGTACTGCCCTGGGTCAAGAAGGTGGCTGCAGGAAGACCCTATATCTGACAACAGGACTCTACACCATGTCACACGAGCAGTAGAACACAGTCATGGCTGTCAGACAATTTCTGAGACCGCATCACTCCTTACATCTGGCCACCTAACTCCCCAGACTTAAATCCCCTTGAATATTATGTGTGAGGTGCTGTAAAGGGAGAGACCAACAAAACTTTGTAACACCAAAGATGAACTGAAGACAAGTATTATGGCAGCATTCACCAACTTAAACCAGGAGAACGTCCAGAAGAGTTGCAGGAGATTCCGAAGTTGTCTACAGGCGGTCGTTGATGGCAATGGTGATTTTATTGAATAAATTTACTCTCTAGGATTTTAAGATATTTTTGTGCAATTTGGGTAAATATATCTGTGAAAATGAGCTGTCACTGTTATTTTCATTTTTGCCTCATATAGACGTCAATTTATCCATCGCTTCCTGTAGATCTGTTAAAATGAGGTGTCAGTGTTATTTTCATTTTTGCCTCATTTAGACGACAATTTATCCATCGCTCTCTGTAGATCTGTTAAAATGAGGTGTCAGTTTTATTTTCATTTTTGCGTCATTCAGACGACAATTTATCCATCGCTCTCTGTAGATCTGTTAAAATGAGGTATCAGTTTTATTTTCATTTTTGCGTCATTCAGACGATAATTTATCCAAGGCTCTCTGTAGTTCTGTTAAAATGAGGTGTCAGTGTTATTTTCATTTTTGCGTCATTCTGACGACAATTTATCCATCGCTCCCTGTAGATCTGTTAAAATGAGGTATCAGTGTTATTTTCATTTTTGCGTCATTCAGACGACAATTTATCCATCGCTCTCTGTAGATCTGTTAAAATGAGGTATCAGTTTTATTTTCATTTTTGCGTCATTCAGACGACAATTTATCCATCGCTCCCTGTAGATCTGTTAAAATGAGGTGTCAGTTTTATTTTCATTTTTGCGTCATTTAGACGACTATTTATTCATCACACCCTGTATATAAATATCTATCAAATCCATGTATGAGTTAAATTCATTTATATTCCGATTGATGAAATTCTCTACCAAAAGTCATTACACTGATTTATTCGAACTGAGGGTCTCACATTGTCAACCGAATATAATAATTTATGTATTTATTTTATTTAAAAAAAACAAACTACAGACATCAAGCATATATGTTTCCATGTCTAAGTCTTTGTCGTACCTGCTGATCGTGAGTTACAAATCAAGCATAAAGAGGTGTGCATTGATCAATTTTGAATTTCCATTCAAGAACACCTTTCAAGAGCGAGCAAAGCATTGAATATTTTATAGCGGTTTTCCACGACATACCTCTGTGTATTAGGATTTTCTGCATTGATCAACATTAAATGCAAAAATAGACAATATATTAAATGCATTATTGAGGAAATGTGAGTATGTTTATCAAACATAACATTAAATATATTGCCAAAGTACATCAAGTATAGAATTCACGCGAGTATGATGTTTTAAAAATAAATGCTTATTATAGCGGACTTTTTCATTATTTATTTTCTGTTTTCAAATTTCATGAATATTTTTTTTTTTTAAAATTTAAAGTACTCCAAAGAGTTTTAATGGTTCTAC
The DNA here is from genome assembly GCA_903632075.3 of Acanthosepion pharaonis. Taxonomy (NCBI): domain Eukaryota; kingdom Metazoa; phylum Mollusca; class Cephalopoda; order Sepiida; family Sepiidae; genus Acanthosepion; species Acanthosepion pharaonis. Next base: position 547,783 of record CAHIKZ030004490.1, on the reverse strand, counting down.
AAGTGCGGTCAGGATTCAAAATATGTTGAGAAACACTGTTATATATATATATATATATATATATATATATATATATATATAAGAGTAATAATCTTATATATATATATATATATAAATATATATATATATAATAGTATAATATATATATGTATAATAGTAATAATCTTATAAATATAAGAAATTATACTCGTCCGGAAAACCTTGGGTACTTTGATATGTAAATAAACAGACCAATACCCATGGGAAAAAAAGGTACAAAAAGAGAAAGAACAGGGAACATGTACATCAGCCGAAGACAATCGTCTAGCATCCAAGTTCAGAGTCCAAAGAAAAAAAAACCGATACGAGTAAGTAAAATAACTAAGTAAAGTGCTCAATACGCTAAGTAGGGCAAACCTAATTAAACCGGAAGAGACAGATAAACCTACCAAGGTTTCACCTACGCCGATCGTCAGGGAAGCCATTATTCCCGACGATCCGCGTAGGTGAAACCTTGGTAGGTTTATTCTAGGTTTATTTAGGTTTATATATATATATATATATATATATATATATATATATATAGTTTCGGCCATCTACTTTAAATTCATCATCAGGTGACCATTTTTTGTTGCTATTAAACACCCCGGATTAGTCGGTTATTATGGTAATTTATTCTAAATTCCCACATCGGTCTCTACAGTTGATGCTCTAGTCAAGCAGACAATTAGGATGCTACCCATGGTCGACCCTGATCGATGGAGGCCTAGAATTATTCTAAATACACCAGCTGACGCATTTTGAAACGACGACGTAGTGGCTATAGACGTTGGTGAAAAATCTTTTCGGTTCAGTTTCTGGATCTACTGCAGATGCTAACTCCATGAAGGCGCTGAGCTTGCGATCTCGAGAAGTACCCTTGTCTCTCTAGCACTTACGGTGTTTGCAGTGCATCGGAGGGCCAGATTAATCTGCTGGAGGTCCTGGCAGACATCGCTCTTTCAGCCGTTACCTGTTGTGTCGCGAGGTTGTAGCAAGCTTACAGATGGTAGGTCGGTGACTCAGGTAGGGTTGTTATCAGGTCGTCATAGAATGTGACCGAGCCAGCAAATACGGCATTGAGCGATTGTCCGGAGGATGTTCAGCTGCTTCGGAGTTCCTCATTGGGTACAATATCAGATCAGTGCACACTTTAGATGGTCCTGAGGGTGCGAGATTCGATGCCATGGATGCGGGAAGGGATAGTCTTTCTGAGTGGTCATATCTCGGCGCTGTATAGTGGTCCCAGAGATACCTGCAACCAGTCCACGTCTTTTATAGATCTCAGAAAGGAAATAGCCAGTATTGGAAACTTCTGATCCCAAGTATACGAAAGATGTGGCGAATCCGACGGAGTCACTGTCAACGATGATGAGCGATGGATCAGGGCCGTCTCATCCTAGTTGTATTTATTGTCTGACTGGGTAGTTGAATCCTTTTATTGTTACGATACTGTTATACTAGAACATACCTATTCTATTGTAATAGACTCTCCCACATATAATAAATAGTAGTATTAGCAGTCGCCAATGGGCTCAGTGGGTTGGTGAGTCAGTCGATGTCGGACATTAAAGTATCAACCACCACAACTAGATTGCTGCGTCATTAACTATTATTTCAACTTCCTAACGTTTTGTACGTCGAACCTTTTTTAGGACCGACTTAGTGAAATACAAGCCTCCACTGTCAAAACTACTCTACGACAGATACACACCAGACTTGCTCGATCAGGTAGTGAAATCGATTTTACTATGTTTCAGGAAGAACTAAAAAATAAAAAAATAAAAAAAAACAAATGTTATGGTCTAGATTGATGATGACATTTTATCATTCTAAAAATAAAATTGCTATCAGTGATGATAAAAAAAAATAAAGGGTATTTCATCATTCTAAAAATAACCTTGTCATCAGTGATGATAGAAAAGAAGAATATTTCATCATCCTACCCACATCATTATAAAACGACCCTTCCATCACAAGAGGGTCAGTAGAGTAGAGTAGATTAGTGTAGACTAGGGTACCCATAGTAGTAGACTAGTAGACAAGTAGTCATTAGAAACCACGTCGGCCAGAACGCTGGGAAGAGCGAAAACAGTCGATGTCAAACGCCATCCTCACAAACGAAAATCTCGGAATCAAAACATTTTAAACGCCATCCTCAGTTGCGGAAGCTCGACAACAGACGATTTCAAACGCGTCCTAACAAACGAAATAAGCAGACCAAACCAAATAAGCACTGACTTTTAAACAAAAGACGAACTGAGAACATTTTTACACACACCGTATCAACATTCTGTAATTCACATCACAAAAAGAATATATAAATACTTGTTATTTATGTCAACACGTGTCTCAAGTTTTATTTTTTTTTATTATTGTTGTACGTTTTTATTCATTTTGTTTTCAATATAAAAAGGAAAAAGAATTCCTCCTACGCTACAAATACACATAGGAAACGGGGTAATTACTTTAACATCACTCAAATAATATCAAGTCAGGATTACTACTACATCACACCCAATACTACTTACTCTGTTACACAAACAAACAAAAGTAGATTGGTAATTTATTTTGCTATTAAAAGAAAGAAAGAAATCGTAATGGTTTATTTCGCCTGGAGAGATTTATCAAGAGAAGATCGCAGAGATGGAACGTGACTGTAAAACATACCACGTGTTGACATACACCTTGTGAGTGAAATTGGCTAGAGGAAGCGGTTCAGGAACCGTCAATGGTTGTGCTAGCATGAAGTCACAAGCCATCATGACTGAGGGCCTATTTTCTCTATTGATTACGCCAGATTATGCGTTCTCTCGCAGAAAATGTAACTAAGTTCCTCGTAGCATAGTTGTAATATAGTTGGCACTGGGTGTTGAAATACAAAATGACTAAGATTAAATATTACAGGGCTGCTAAAAAATTGTATTAAAAAGTCGATTACATTGTATTCGTCATGTAATTTTATTTTAATTATTTTCTCTTTACTTAAATTTCCCGAACATCAGGCTGTCGATAGATCTGTCAACATCTCATAAGAACACTTACATCCGTGTTGTAAAAACTTTCCCGCGCTATTTTAAACTAAAAGTAAGTAGTATTTGTTTCAGTTCAGATTAATTAAACATTAAATCATATCATTTTCTCTGACATAGCGTTTCAGAAATGTACATTTTATTTTTGAAAGATTTTTATAATAAAGAGAATTATATTGTTTTGTCAGATTTGTAAATATGAGAATTATCAGAAAATGTAACTAAAATTCGCTTAGCATAGTTGCGGTATAAATCGCTTAGTTTTTAAAATCATTTCAACTCTAATCAAGGCGATAAAGACACTAAGGTGCAAGGGATTACTGAATGCGAGAGAATATCACAATATTATTAAACAGAGAGAGCAATAAATGAACAAGAATTAAGAAGCCAGAAGATAACGATTGACATTGCACTTAAATATTTGAAGATCAAAGTTGACTGGAAATTAAGAAGAGTGAAAGAGAATTAGAAGACTTTAGTGAGGGGAAAGGACAATGGAAGAAGAGGAATTAGTCTGTTAGCATAGAATTCACCGTCACATCTAGCCATTTCAACTGTAAATTGATGAGACCTTGGCGCCAAATTCATAAAATTTAGCTACTAAAGAGTCAAGCTCATCAGAATAATTACCATGAAAATATTTATAGAAAAGGCACAGGGCAGCTACATTACGGCTGTGGAAAGGGCCTGAATCCAAGATGTCAGGTTAGAAGCAATATAATTGAAGATTTTTCTTTGGATTATATAAGTAATCTCAAAATAGATAACATGAGCACTAGACGAGGTGTGGCAGCGATCTTAATTCTAGAGACGAATAGAAGCTACGTTAGGGCTCTGGTAAATTGATTCAATCCGAGAAATGTTGCATAGGTACGGTATAAACCACTGGTTGGTACTGGGTGCCGAAGAAGCCCAAAATGTGTCGGAGCAGACTTCTGCAACAGGGATTATCTAGCGAAGCGATCAATCAGTTATTATATTCGTCTGCCTTTTCTCCAGCTGCCACCTCCAGCTGCCACCTCCAGCTGACTTTTTTCAGTCTGTATGAAAATACAGACGCATATTCGTTATTAAAACAATGACAACAGTTTTTAAATTAATATGCGAAGACTTAATTAACCGAAAATAAAAGATGATGCGAAGGAAATGAAAAACAACATTGTTGAAAATAAGACAAAATAAACGACTACACAAAGGCGCTTGATGCAGGCAAACAAAAAAAAAATAAAATAAAAATAAAAACCAAGTGTATGGAACAAAAGCAATAGATGCAAATACAACATGCGTTTAATTGCCCGGGGGTACAATTATCTTTTTCTCAATACTATAAAACTAAGACCAATCGTCTTGTCAGCTAATGTAGCAAGTCAACAAAAGTTTTAAAAAAAGTGTTTTTTTGTCAAACACAATCATGATAAATGTTTCAACTGAATATTAAAAAAAAAAGCAAAGCATTTTAACACACACACAAGCAGACACAGAGCGAAAACGTATTTTTAAAAATCAATAACCACTTCTCTACTCTGCGTTTATACCTTGAGCTTTCTATTTTCTAGTAAAAACAAAGACATTTTCTGATTTCCGACTATTCGACCGAGACATTTTCTTGGTAAATATAACAGCGTATCAGCACTGATGTTGGGATGGGCAATGGATAACGTCTTGGAATGAAAACTCGGACAAACGGGTTCGAATTCATTGCATTCACTTAGGCGCAAATTTGCACAGGGTCGTTGATTGCATCGGGGAAAATTTCGTGCTGCCCATTGACTTCCGTCTAGGAAGCTCGCCGCCCAGTCATTCCGTATCACCACCACTGTCTTTGCATCCAGAGCTTCGGAGGTCACTCTGTCCCATTGTGCAATGTAGCTGTTGACATTACATGAATCTACATCCGCCTTTTAAAAGGTCTTTTTTCTAATCTTGCCTCGTTGGATTGGACTACTGAATTCTACCACATATCAACCCTTGTTGGGTCATCTTATGACAAAATTAGTATTTTTAATTTTTATTATGACAATCGAGTCTATAAGCATTCGGTTGCTTAGGAGAGAGTTAAGTAATGTTCGTTTAAACTTGAATCTACATGTAAATATTAGTTATGCTTATACTTGAGTCTATAGTGTAGTTTGCAAGCATCCACTTGGTCGGTGGCCCCTTTTGGGATGATTCTATTTTATTCTGCAGATAATATAGGCAAATATTGGCCTTTTATACTTGAGTCTATAGATACACCCTAGATTTTATACTTGAGCCTATAGATAAATTCTGGATTTTATAAATGATTCTATAGATAAATGCTGAATTTTATACTTGACCCTATAGATAAATTCTGGATGTTATACATGATTCTATAAATAAATGCTGGATTTTATACTTGAGCCTATAGATAAATTCTGGATTTTATACATGATTCTATAGATAAATGATCAATTTTATACTTGACCCTATAGATAAATTCTGGATGTTATACATGATTCTATAAATAAATACTGGATTTTATACTTGAGCCTATAGATAAATTCTGGATTGTATACATGATTCTATAGATAAATGTTGGATTTTATTGGATTTTATACTCGAGCCTATAGATAAATTCTGGATTTCATACTTGAGTCTATAGATAAATGCTGAATTTTATAATTGAGTTTACAGGTAAATTGTGGCCTTTTATACTTAACTCAATAAGTAAATACTGTCCATTTAACGTTGAGCATGTAGGCAAATATTGGTAACTTATAATGATTAACTTGGTTCGGGGATAACTAAATAAATATATTTATATTTGAGACTGTAAGCATTTACTTAGTCGGTGGTTTCTGTTTTGGGGGGCAATCTTAGCCTTCTGCAGGTGTGAATTCAGCATATGTTAGGGCCTGCTAACTCGGCGTCAGATTCAAAGCTAAGTGGAGAGAAACGAAGTTGTGGCAGTCTACGCAATTATCTCAAATATAGAGATATCATTTGCTTTGATATTTGCCTTGATATTTGCATCTAATATACGCAGGTTTATTAATTATTATTTTTAAATCGTCTTCATGACTGTCATAGAATATTTAGCTGAGATGGCGTCAAGTCAGGTTCTACTCAACGTTTCATATTTAGAGATTTACTAACATCGTTTTGTCACTTTTTGTATATTCTTTATCGTAGAGTTTTAGAGTTTCGGGTTTTTATGTAGACATAAATCTATTGAGAATTTTCGAGAAGTCACACACAAAAAGTATTTCGATTGGCCTATTTTACAAAACCATGGTAAACTGTAATGCTGCGAATCGATCTTGGATCATAAGGCAATGGTGCGCAAGAAGGCCACATGTATATTTAACACATTGTGATACTTATACAATGCCACAAGTTATTGAGTGACTTGTAAAAGGTAATAAGTATTTGGGCTCGTTGAGATACTTCTACAAGACCACTATTTTTGGAACTCATTGCTATACTTGCTCAAGGCAACGAGTATATGGAATATATTTAGACACTTGTACAAGACCACTAGAATATAGAATACATTGAGATACGTGTATTAGGCAACAAGTATGTGGAAAACATTGAGATAATTTAAGAAAGTATCACGTATATGAAACACATTGAGATCCTTTTACAAAGCAACACGAAAATGAAACACATTGAGATACGTGTACTAGACCACTCTTATATGTAAAACATCAAGATACTTCTACAAGTCAACAAGTATATGGGATTCATTGATATAATTTTATAAAGCCACAAATATATGGAACTCATATATATAGTTATACAATGCCATAATATATCGTACATATTGAGATACTTGTACAAGGCGACACGTATATGGACTCATTGAGACACTTCGTGGAACTCATTGAAAGACTTGTAAAAGGCCACAAGTATATGGAACTAATTGGAATAATTGTATAAGGCCACAAGTATATGGATTTCGAACAAATCCAGATACTTAGACAAGGCAACTCGTTGAGATACTTGTACAAGGACACAATTTATGGATCTCATTGAGACATTAGTATTGGCCACACGTATATGCAATACATTGAGATACTTTTACAAGGCCACAAATATATGGAATAAATCCAGATACTTGGGCAATACCACACGTATATGGAACACATTGAGATACTTGTGTAAGTAAACATATATATGGGACTCATTGAGATACTTGTACTAGATTACATGTATACGGAATACATTGAGATACTTGTAAAAGGCTGAAAGTATATGGAACTTATTGAGATACTTTTACAAAGCCACATGTATATAGAACTCATTGAGACAATTTTACAATTCTGCGTGTATATGGAATACATTGAGATACTTGTACAAGGCAACAAGTATATAGGCTCATTGAGACACTTGTAATGGTTGTTTCATTAAGACGGATTATATATAAAGGTGTTTCATTAAGACGGATTATATATAAAGGTGTTTCATTAAGACGGATCAAAGTCGGCAGTAAATAAATCAGTGTTATTGATAAAAATTTCTTTATTCCTCCATTGGATCATGTTATTTAAGTGATAGCAATTATGAGTGAAAAATAATGTCACCCAAATGTCCGCCAAATCTGAAATTAGGCGATTAAACTTAATTCACATTTAAAATCAGTTCAAGTTATTGGAACAGCCTTTATATGACCACGAGTATATGGAAGGACACTGAGATAATTTTACAATGCCACATGTGTATGGAAAACATTGAAATATTCGTATAAGACCACAAGTATATGGAACTCATTGAAAATTGATACACACATACTCACCCACTCCCTAAGAACCAAATAACACACACACATCCCCTTTCCAGGAACCAATAAAACTGTCAAAATAATTCAGAGCAGCTTGAATCCTTCCAGCTCTTATCTTAAATAACAACTTAAAAGAGTCTGTTTGACCAACACAAAGACTGACTAAAATTCATGTTAAAAAATAAAAAAAAACTACAGACAAAAGTTCATTTTCTTCATCAAGACATTTATTTATGTAGTTCACTGCTACTAACAAGCAGAAAATTATTTTTCTCCTGATGATGGCAATGTTGGCTGAAACTGGTCGAGGAATCTAACTGAAATAATAATAAAAACGAAAGAATATCAGTGTGTCTGAAGATTTTAATTTTTTAATATTTTTTATTGTTCAAAACATATATATATATATATATATATATATATATATATATATATATATATATATATAGGGTCAGCAATAAATCAGTGTTATTGGTGAAAATTTAATTATTTCCCGATTGGATCATGATGTTATTTAAGTCATGGCGATTATGTGTGAAAAATAATATCACCCAAATGTCCGCCAAACCTGAAAGAAAAAGAAAAAAGTCATTAGACGCTTAAACTTAATTCATATTTAAAATCGGTTCAACTTATTGGAACAGCCTTTATATGACCACGAGTATGTGAAAGACACTGAGATAATACGTATGGAAAACATTGAGATACTCGTATAAGGCCACAAGTATATTGAACTCAATGAAAATTGCTAGTGAACGTCTTAATTATATCATTATTTTCCTTTTGAGCTATCCATTTTACTTGTCTTTTCCTTTGGAAGTCTTCAAGTGATGTATTATTTCGACAATTCCTTTTCAGACCTGATGAAGTTTTATCATCTTTAGAAGCTGAGGCATTCATTTCTCGATTTTTCATCTTCATATTTTCGCTCTGTAAAAGGTTATGATATTGGACAAAAATGTAACTAGTGCAACCTATCCTGTAGTGATATATAAATTACTGTCTAATTCGCATAATTAAGGAATAGCGATTGTGAAGTGTGTATGTAGTTAGGGATTGGCAGAATTAAATACGCGAGTATTGTATTCTGGCTGGCATAGGAACGATCTCCTTGCCAAGTAATATTTGCTCAAGCCCCACGGGGACATCTTCCTAGGCTATACTTCTCCTTTGGGAGAAGCCCGGACTTATTGCCGGGCGCCTGAGCTGATAGATAATTAGCGCCCATGTTTAGATGTCTTTCATAGCAATGTAATTCTCTTTATTAAAAATCTTCCAAAAATAAAGTGTACTTTTCTAAAACTTTATTTTGGAAATATTATCTGATTTAAAGTATAATGAATCTGATTTGAAAAAAAATTATTTACTTTATGTTTAAAATAACACAGAAGTATATCTAAAATAAACTTTACCTGTGTTTTTAAAAACATTAGCCATGTTAATGTGTTTAGCGAGTGTTGAAAACATAATTGAAGAAAATGACGTGAGCATATTTTTCTATAATTTTTAAGTAGTCAGTATTTTTAAAAGGTTTGGAAAATATTCTCCGTAATCTAATTTTAGGAATGTTGAGTTTAAATTTACCATAGTCATGAAGGAGTAACGGTGGCGTAATTAATAGCGGCTCGGACTAAGAAATTGGAGAGACGAGTTCAAATTCTAGTTGTGCTAATACAAAGGTATAAAATCTCCTTTTCTAGTTCTATAGCCTTGGATGATAACTGGTCTAACGCAAAAAGAAATGGCAACCTCCTGCAGGAAAAAATCTTCCTCGTCAGTCATGTATCGAAAGATACATGATCGCCTAAACGTGTATATCCTATTTATAAAACCAATTAAACGCGTTCCTAATTAAATAATATCGTAGTTTTATTGCATTTTTTACTTTGACGATTCGGAGCCGATTTTCAGGAAATGTGTAAAAAAAAAAAAAAAAAAGAGAAAAAACTTACACTCTCCAGGGAGTTTTGCTTTCAACTAATAAAAAATATTTGCGATCAAAATGTAATTTCTTGAAATTTCATAAAATTAATTAAGTGTGCGTGGCGCGGGTAACAGATGTAAAAGAAACATTTTTAACAAGATTTTCCGCGTCCAGGGTAAGACGATAAAACTACATCCGCGTCCAGGGTAAGACGATAAAACTACATCCGCGTCCAGGGTAAGACGATAAACGACATCCGCGTCCAGGGTAAGACGATAAAACTACATCCGCGGCCAGGGTAAGACGATAAAACTACATCCGCGTCCAGGGTAAGACGATAAAACTACATCCGCGTCCAGGGTAAGATGATAAGCTATATCCAACAGCAATGCCTCTGATCAGGAGGTTTTGAGGAACGTGGAACCACCTCTTAATTGCTGGTATTTCCAGATTCACCATGACCTGGAGTGGTAGCACCTTTTAGGGTCCCAGCTATGGTCAAATATTTAACACCCCCTAAACTGTTGTCAAACACCATGAAAATGTAAAAATAGGTTTTTAATACCAGTAAAAATTTATTACCAGCAAGAAAATTTTGTTGAAATTTATTACCAGCAATACATTTTTAAAACATATTACCAGCAATACATTTTATAAGAAAAAATATATTACCAGAAATACATTTTTGAAAAAAATATTACCAGCAATAAAAATCTTGTCAACATAAAATAACCCATTGATGTTGATATGCCGTAAAACAAAACAAACCAAAATTTTCTAAGAAATAATAAAAAAAAAATATTCAAAAACAATTTCCTTCATTTGTGAAAAGGTTCTGAAAGTTTCATTAAAATGTAACACTTATTTGATTTTTGGAAACATTTCCAAATCAATGTGTTTTTTATTTAACCGGAAAAAGGTGCTAATTTATCGATAGGAATTTATGGACTCAAAAAAAAAAAATTATAATCAAAATTTCGAACATGCTAGAAAGGATTAAAAAAAATTAAAAAATAATTAAAAAATACATTCGTCTTTCTTCTTAATAATAACATAAACATTTTGACGCTAAAACTTTGTTTGTAATGAGTTTGGCGCCTTTTTTTTTCATCATGCTATGCTGTTTTTTTATCGAATTAGTGGCGGAACGTAAACTACGTTAAGCCTAAATTAAACTGGAACATATATCACATTATGTTTGCGTCCAAATACCGAATATGACTCACGAAATTAATGACTACCGCTGGACTCAGATTAAATACGTAATGTTACATAATTTATTCTGCATTTAATTTCTGAATTTTTATACTAAACAAGATAATCATAAAACACAATGAAATCCTGCTTGAAAATATTTTATTTGCATGATACATAACTTCGTTTGTAGAAAGAGATTTCTTCCCAAAAGAAGAAAAGCAACATGTCAGCAGACAAACATGGGTTTGCAAACATTTCTTTCAAGAAAGAACGAAGTATGTTATAAAAAATCTATTTAACTTTGTAAAACGTGTACCCTTTTTGGAATGAGCTTTTAGTTAATGGAAACTGTTTTTATTTTTCTTTCATTCACCTTGATTTGACTCTCTTATTTCTGTTGACGTGTAAACGTTGGAAATCTTAAGAAAAAGTGGAAACTTTGAACAACGACAGAGAACAAGGCATTCTGAAACTTCGACGTAAATTCTGATCGCCGATGCGTCTTGGCCTATTAAGCCATCCCTGTTGTGAGCAACGAATGTTTGTTTTTTGTTTTGCTAGAGGCCGAATCTCATTTCTGGCACAGAAACATGCATTCTTTGCATGTCAGAAACGTTTAGCTTAATCCACTGGCATCTGTAGCCGGGGAAAGAGAGAAAGAGAAAGAGACTTGAATGTGTATTTAGAAAAATGGATTTCTTTCCATCAGTTCCGTTAAGTTGATCCACAATTACCTCCCTTATCTTTGACCTGCTTATGTGAACGAACTTCCTGATTTATAGATAGTTTCCTTTGAAAGGGCAATTTCTTAGATTCTCTTGCAAAGGTGGATCAAGCGCAGTTTTTCCTTTGCCATTGCCTACCATTCCTGTCAATTCTTTATCCTTTCCATGGCAGCCTGCTAGGACGGTACTAACTTATCATGTCAAGAAGTTATTTCGCACACGACACCTCAGAATATGAACAAAGCTCTTTCCAGTTCTCCTTTGCTGTAAGGAATGGATGACAAGGCTACTTTGTCTTTTTTTAAGTGTTAGTCAAAAACACACGCACACACACCCAAACTGAAGTGAATATGGTATAAATTACCAGTACTATTCATAGTCACCATTTCAAAGTTTGTTATCTAACTAAGAGTTAGGATAGTCAGATTAGTTACAAATTGCAATATCGATTTCGATACACGAAAGAGATATTTGTGTGATTGGTCAAACAATGGTCCGCAGACATATTCCCAAAGTTAAAGGTTGCCTTACGGCTGAGATAGTTAAATATCTCACACTATCGCAAATTTCGAAAGCCAATTTAGTTTGTGAGAATGTCCACACAACTTGAAAGATTGGCGCTACACCTTCTACCTTCATCAGAACTAAGCAGATCGATTTAATACTGCCCCTACTTTGTAGGCTGGATATTTGAATATTTAGTGATCTCGCCATTAGTATATCAAAGAAGTCAGGTCCACTTCACTTGACGGTACATAATCTTTCAATCTAAGGATAAACATCGTTAATGGTTAACCAGGTTAGAACATTGTCCACGACATCGCGGCAGGTACGTGTCCCCACCTTTTTTACCATGTAACTTTTTACATAACGGCAAGGTGTCTTCCTATTATTCACGTCACCTGCAGTGAATTTCGGCAGAACAACCCATCACCAAGATGTGTTACCCCACCAGTTTCGAGGGTGTGTGGGTGGTGCAATGGAGAGCGGCTCGGAATTCGAGAGCCGAGTTCGAATTCCAATCGGGTTCATTACATTCACTTAGGCGCACATACTCTTGGGAAAGCTATGAATCACTCTCCTCCCCCAGATTCTGGAAAAATCATTGTGATTATAAAATAAATTGTTAATGAATTCTTCAGTTATAAAAAAAAAACAAACAAAAAAACAAAAGACGAAAATAATTATTCGGACAATCCAAACTATGTTTTGCCTATGTTTCGCCTTTCAATAATCCAAAAATGTTTTTGAACAGCCATAAACAGTCAAAAACATCGATTCTAAATTTATCTCCCTATGCCTTCTGGCTTTTGAATATCGCTAAAATGAAATTTGAAATGATGAAGGCAGCTGATGGCAATCCCGAAAGAGATTTTACAGACTACGAAGTTCGAAAGAGAGTACGCTAAAGGGGGCTAAGGTGCTGTTGCTTTAGGCAAGACATTTTCAGTAACATCGAATAACTGGGAACTTTACAGAGGAGGCTCTTACCACAATATTCCCAACGATCACATGGACATTGTCCATTGGCCATAATAGGTACATCTCCCCTACTCTTTCTCAGGTGTCCTTTGCAGGACTTCATATCTACTCGAGTCGGTTTAATTTAAATACTTGCTACTTATATCTGTTACGTGATTCCATCGTGATAAAGGATCCTTAGCGAAGGTATCTCGTGTGCAGGTCAGGTGGTGTACAAATCAGGAATCCACGAAATGCCGGCCAACTCAAGCCTCGGTAATTATTTGAGTACTTTAGCCCCCCTCCACTGTACAGCCTGCACTGACGTTTTCTTATCTTTTAGAAGACGAACGTTTATAAAGAAAAATGGATGGTTTGAACACACACACGCCTACGTACTCAAAATGGCGTATGCTGTCAGTTTAGATTTGTCTCTGACTTCTCTCAATGAAGGGAAGGAAAGAGAGAGATAAAGAGACAGAATGTAGAGGAAAGAAGGTAGAAAGAAAGAAAGAGAGAGAGAAAGAGAGAGAGAGAGGAGGGAGGGAGGGGGGTGTCGGGCAGGAATCATTAATCCACTTTAATTACAAGAAATACTGGAAGTAAATGGCGGCCATCTTTGTAACTGTAAAGCCCAATGAAAGGTAATCAAATGATGCCGTTAACGGAACAATTTCCCGCGAGATATGAACGATAACAGAGGAGTTAATTCATATTATAAAACAGTTGAATTAAACCTTTGGGATACAGAGACAAATATTGTTACAAATATAGACGACCTTGAAGATAACGTGAAGAAAATCCTTCCGTAGAAACTGAATGGGAAATTCACTACTATTATAGATATCAAGTCTTACATAAATTCCTGACCATCGACAATTCCTCTCTTTTTGATTTCCAATGCAATTTTATAGTAAAAGAAAGAAGTCGTTTACATTACGTATTTAATAGCCTAATTCTGATTTTAATTGTAGTTTTAAATCCAATACCATTTAGAATTAATTTCTCACTGACTTTAAATAAAATTCTTTAATAAAATCATCAGAAACGTATTTACATTTTTCATAAAATAGCTCGTCCTACGTATGACGATAAACTACATCCTGTAACATGTTCGGAAGGTTTTGAGGAGCGTTGAACCCCTTCTTAATTGCTGTCGTCCCCAGCTCCATCCTGACCCGGGGTGGTAGCGCCTGTTAGGGTCTCAGTTATGGTCAATTAGTCATCCTCAACACTGGGGTCAAAACATTAGGAAAATTAAAAAAAAAACCCAGCTATACATTTTTGACAAAAAATATTACCAGTAATACATTTGATTCACGACAAAACCCTTCTTTAGAAAAATACGTCAATGAAACTTGATCTACAAACCGAATACATATTCTATTCATACGAACCTATCTTAAACATCTTTTTTGTCATTAAATAACACATCGAGGTTGATATGGGGAAAACAAAATATACCAAACGAAACGAAACGAAACAAAACCATAAATAGCTATGTTCTTTTTGCAATGGCAGCCATAACACAAGACTACCGACAATTTTTTTTCTTGCTCTTTTTCATTGCACGAGACCAGCGTTTCTCGAGGATATTTTACGCTTGTGGAACTCTATGAATAACAATTAGTATATACCATTATTAATATTTCATTATTTTCTTAGGGGTACAGAATTTTATTATGGAAATAAAAACGGCAAGACGAGCTTTACCATTAGTGATTAAAAAAAAAAAATTAACCAGTCGACCGGTTTCACCCTCACTCATCAGAGCTGAAATCAATGGAAGACTAAATGTTACAATATAAAATATAAAACATAAGAAGCATGCAATGAAATAAAGGCAGAAAAATCAGATGGAAATAATGTCAAGCCCTAACAGACATTCCCTCTGTTTACAGAGGGAGGGCTGTCTGGACCTGACATAGATCGTTTCCACTGTCTCCAAATGTAATAAAGAATGAGCATTACTAAGCATGGACTATGAGTCAATGCCGAAATTGGTGGCACAGCTTGGATTATTTATAAGGTGCTCAGCGATGGCGGAACCGTATGTGCTGTTGATCTTGTCATTATTAATATCCATTTTTTGATATTTTCAAGTTGTATTTCCCGTGACAGACATAATACATGGATACTGTGTATGCGTCCTATACTTGAATGAGTTACTCAGTGATGCACGAATACGCCACGTATAGGTCCTGTCCACTAACAAGTAAAGGCGGTTTTACACTGACGCCATATTGAGATTGCTAAATCTTTTTCTTTCTTTTTATATGCCGTGTCTTTATTGACGTAGGCGATCATGGCACTCCACTTCCCCCTATCCGTTGTAGCTCTCATTTAGTCCCTCTGTCACCCCACAGCCCACGTTTTCTCATCCACTGCCAGCTATGTCATGCGTTGCTTTCTCTTGTTTCTCTTTCCCGCTATTCGACCTGTGAGTATCAGATTCTCCAGACCCTCTTTCTCATTACATGTCTCAGAAACTTCAGCTGCCTCTTCCTGATGTTAAGCATAAGCTTCCTCCTTGTTTGAATCCTCTCTAAAACCTCGTCACACGCTCAGTCTATGATATCGTTAGCATCTTTCTGTAGAATCATATCTCCGTTGCCTCGAGTCTCTTCTTAATCTTTGAAGAGACCGTCCAACATTCGCTTCCGTATAGGAGGACAGACGTCACATTGCAGCTTAGTACTCTTTTCTTTGTTACCAAAGAAATCCTTCTGTCTTGCAATACTCTACTCAGCTTTTGGAATACATCCTTGGCCATCCCAATACGTCTTTGGATTTCAGCGTCACACTAACCGTCCTCCATCAAAACACTTCGCAGATATTTAAACTTCCTCACCTGCTTGATTCTAGTGTCCCCGACCTGCAAATCGCATTTCGGGCTCATCCTTTTATCGATGACCATTGATTCTGTCTTGTAGTTTATGCTTACTCACTTCTTCTCCCCCTCCTTCGCTACTTTCTGTAGTAGGTTTTGTAGTTTCTTTTCCGTGTCTGCTATCATTACTGTGTCATCTGCGTAATATAAGAGGTTGAAGCCTTTATTATAATAACCAATGATTTGCCAATACGTGGATAGTAAAATTACGAATATTAAATTAAACAGAAATTACTTAAAATGCATTAGCCTCTTTATTACAGTTTTCACGCAACTCTTAGCGATCTCTTGGGGAACCCTAGGTTTCTAGGGAACACTGGTTGAGAAACAATTCGGGGTGAAATTCGCTAAATAAATTGTAGGTCAAATATTGAAAAATTCTTTGTTGAATCATTATTTTGCCTTTCAGGAATTGGGTGGTCAACAGCTTCCTTATTTGGGTCCTCCACGCCATAAGTCTTCCTTGATAACTCTTCGTTGTTTTTATAGTGCGCGTTCAGTAATCTATTTAATGTACTCAGTCGGCAAATAAAATTGTAATTACTGTAAATTGTGACGTACAAGTCGACCTGGCTTACAAGTCGACCTCGAGATATTTAGCTCAAAATTCCTACCGTATAGATCGATCGCCAAAAACTTAGGCTACAGCATAAAGGTGTCACTGCCAACACTGTAGTTTGAACACAGATCACCAGAGAGCAAACACAGGCGATCCCATGATGGTAAAGTAAATGTATATATGGGAATTAGCGTGGTGTCTAACTAATCATCATTTCTAGTCTATCCTCTATTACTATACGGATCACTCTACCCTATCCTCTATCTCTATACTATTCGTTATACTATTTCTCTATACTGGTCACTATACGGATTACTATTCAGTGGTTACTATTCGAGCGAGTATTATCGAGCAAATACTATTAGTGCGAGTGTTATTCGAAGGAGTCTACCACCAGCATTATTCAAATGCGTTACTATAGTTGTATCTGCGATTACAAAGTCTCTACTACAACGAGCATTACGAAAGTAACAACGAGTATTTGTTGACATTACAAAAGTGGCACAAAACAGTATAGGATAACCTGTTCCAAAACTACATATGGTCACACCACTTACCTGTATATTGAGACACTAACTATAACTTTCTATACAGCAAACAACTTACAACACAAACCGGTAGGTATCGTATATTGTATCGGTATAACCTGACGAACATTTAAAATTCGTCAGTTTTTTTTAAGCTTTTCACCCCGAGCAAGGCAGGAGTCCCACTAGCAGTCAAGGGGTTACAGAGGATTGGGAGCAAGAGTAAAGAGGTGTAATAGAGGAAAGGATGAAGAGAAGGACGGGGAATAGATCAAGGCATCTGGAGATGTTGATTGGCATTGCATTTGAATAGTTGGAGATTATAGCTATCAGGGAGGCAAATAAGAGGAAGGGAGTTTCACAGAAGGGAAGTGCAAGTCATGAAGATTTTGGAGTCGTAGAAGAGACGGCTACATTTAACCATTTTGACAGCGAAAGGGTGGGACTGAGATGCCAACCTAGTAGCATGTTTAAATTCATGCAGTTTGGGAACTAGCGGAGGACTGATAAGCATATAAAAGTCAACATCAACTCCCATGAAATATTACTGTCATTGCAATCATAAAACTGCACAGATGACATAACCAGTTGTTTGTATAGCCACCTGAGTTAAACGGAGCTTCGGTCAGTGTTTACACTTTGTGTATCAGCGGTTGGAAGCGATAGGTACGATAAGTGATGTACAATTGTTAGGAGTGCTGTCCACATGTTTAAAACTCGGTGGATGGTAAAGGTTTGCATTTTATCCCCGCTACATAAATCTTCTTTTTTTTTTTATACTTGAAAACTCGACTTGTACGCCAAAAGATACGTTATCATTTTATTTCTTCCCTCCATTCAAATTTTTCTATGTCGTCATGTAATCATTAGACTAAATGAAAATCTTAACGTATTTATTTCAAAATGCTTTCTATGGTATTCTTCGTAGGATATTATGGACTACATAAAAAAATGGAAGATGATAGAAAGCTAAATTTTAATTAGAAATAAAGTATTATTAGTGAAAATACAGCAAGAAACGTATACTTACAATCAGAAAGAGAAAACTGATAGTTGTGGAACAGAAAATGAGAAGAGAAGACCTTTAGAATTTAACACTCACATGACGTACTGAACGTTGATTGATTGATTTTTTTATGGCTTATCAACCTTTTGTGACATCACTCATTTATAGCTTCATTGTTAAATCAAAACAACCCTCTGGGCTACAATAGAAAATAGAGTCCAGTTAGCATAATCGTTTTTGTGAGCAAATTCTTAAACCAGATTCCCTTCAGAAGCAACAAAATATATCAGAAAAATAATGACTAAAAGAAAGAGAAATTTATAGCCGCACTTTCGTACGGCCGACGTAAAGTATGGCTGCACTGTAACAATCCTTCCCTAAAGGAAAATCCTTAAAGATTTTTTTTATTCTCAAAACTGACATATTTCCGGAATAAACCAAAAATTACAAATTACGTTTCGTTTCGGTTTTTTTTTTATTGGCGATGCTGTTTGAATAGAATCTTGATCGACAATATCTTAAAATATTTTGTAATTTATGTTTTCACTTTTACTTTTTCGTTTGACTAACTTGGATTTCTTAAAATTGATTTCAGTTTATATCAGTTAAAGTCACATTGAAAATGAATGTTGAAATTACTTTAAAAACTGACAGCATTATCGGCCAATTGCTACTGGAAATTTCTTAAAGGACTATCGATTATTTTTATTTTAAGCATTCCATTTCAAATGATATTAATATTTCTACTTAAAAATTGGTTTAAAATTGATCGTCGAAACAGAGAATTCGAACAGGGTCGACTTACGTGGATAAAAAGATGGCGTCCTCAATTCTTTGGCGGTGATGTTGAATGGCTGTAAATAGAATCCTTTTATAATGCACCAACTCCCACAAGTCAGTCGATTCATTCGCAGCAAAGCCTTTTGCTTAATAAATATAGAAGAAACATTTTGTATCATCCATTAGTCGCTGCTTCCGTCTGCGAAACAAAATGACTTATTTCCTGCCATTAATTACAATCATTAACGAATTTATTTACTGTCTGCTACTCTTTATATGGTGACGACAAAATTATGTTATCCCTCCAGCTCTGTTTTGGTCTTTCCAGGTACCGTAACCTCAGTGCACAACTTAGTGAGCCCTACACTAGATCATTTAATATGTTCAAATATTTCCAAAGTCTAGCTACGGAAGAGAGAAGGTAAATTGGTTACATTTCAAAGAGTGGATCACTGGTCATAGGACATTATTCAGGATTTTATTTTTGTTTTTCATGTTTGATCTTCCGTAGAATCGAAATCAAACAGTTATAAAAGGAAAAAAAAAGGTTCCGGTTCCTTCTAAACTCCCAGTAGCCCCTTGTGTCTTAGGGGCATTATCGCATGGCTTGGGGTTAATTGTTTAAAAAAGAAATCCCCACAAAAAATAATTTTATGTTTTTTTGAAGTAATTTCTGAAAGTTTTAGACCATATTTTCGATGTTTTCACGGTCGATATTAAACATGTTTTTAAGGATATAACAGCCTCATAAAAACATGTTTTTAATGACATAACATCTTTATAAAAAAACATGTTTTTAATGATATAACATCTTTATAAAAACATGTCTTTTAATGATATAAGACCTTTATAAAAATATGTTTTTAATGATATAACACCTTTATAGAAACATGTTTTTAATAAACTTTATAATAACATGATTTTTTAATGATATAACACCTTTATCAAAACATGATTTTTAATGATATAATACCTTTATAAAAACGTAAAAATTTACCATTAAAATTAATAAATGTAAGACAGTAAGCAACAAATTTTTTAATCCCCGTATTCTTTCTGTAATATTCGTGGTATTGATACCAACTTTTGTATTGTAGAATCTTTTTTCTTGAAAATCTTTTACTTATAAGCTCTGCAGAACTAATTTAAACTTTTCTATACCACCAGGCGATCTCTCTCTCTCGAAAGAATTCTAGGGTACGTGGGGAACCTAGGTTTTATTTTATCACCAAAGCTCTGAAATCGATATCCTGTAAAAGAGTTGACCTATATTGACTATGCAGATGAGTTAGCTATCATACAGACACCATTACAAGTGCCACATCTCTCTTCCGTCATCTAGAAAATGCTGCTAACTATGCTGGACTCTATGTAAACGCCTGTAAAATTGAATCCGTAAGCTTCAACTAGCAATACTCAATACACAATGCCTCAGGAGAATCAATAAAATCATATGCATACCTGGAAAACGAAATAAATTCTACTGAAAAAGATGTGTAAATTCGCATATCTAAAGCCTGCGCCATCTTGAATAACATGGATGTAATCTGGAAATCTGTTCTACAAGACAACCTCAAATGGAGATTCTTTTGCACTACTGTAGAGTAGGTTTTAATGATCGGACATTAACTAAAACCTTTGAGTCTAAGCTTGAAGGAATCTACACTCAGATGCTGAAAGCTATACTTAACATCTCTTGAAGACAACATCCAACTAAATCACAGCTCTATGGATCCCTCCCTGATATTTCTACAATCTTAAACCCTAGAGTCTAAACTTGATGGAACCTACACTCAGATGTTGAAAGCTATACTTAACATCTCTTGAAGACAACATCCAACTAAATCACAGCTCTATGGATCCCTCCCTGATATTTCTACAATCTTAAACCCTAGAGTCTAAACTTGATGGAACCTACACTCAGATGTTGAAAGCTATACTTAACATCTCTTGAAGACAACATCCAACTAAATCACAGCTCTATGGATCCCTCCCTGATATTTCTACAATCTTAAACCCTAGAGTCTAAACTTGATGGAACCTACACTCAGATGTTGAAAGCTATACTTAACATCTCTTGAAGACAACATCCAACTAAATCACAGCTCTATGGATCCCTCCCCTGATATTTCTACAATCTTAAACCCTAGAGTCTAAACTTGATGGAACCTACACTCAGATGTTGAAAGCTATACTTAACATCTCTTGAAGACAACATCCAACTAAATCACAGCTCTATGGATCCCTCCCTGATATTTCTACAATCTTAAACCCTAGAGTCTAAACTTGATGGAACCTACACTCAGATGTTGAAAGCTATACTTAACATCTCTTGAAGACAACATCCAACTAAATCACAGCTCTATGGATCCCTCCCTGATATTTCTACAATCGTAAACCCTAGAGTCTAAACTTGATGGAACCTACACTCAGATGTTGAAAGCTATACTTAACATCTCTTGAAGACAACATCCAACTAAATCACAGCTCTATGGATCCCTCCCTGATATTTCTACAATCTTAAACCCTAGAGTCTAAACTTGATGGAACCTACACTCAGATGTTGAAAGCTATACTTAACATCTCTTGAAGACAACATCCAACTAAATCACAGCTCTATGGATCCCTCCCTGATATTTCTACAATCTTAAACCCTAGAGTCTAAACTTGATGGAACCTACACTCAGATGTTGAAAGCTATACTTAACATCTCTTGAAGACAACATCCAACTAAATCACAGCTCTATGGATCCTCCCTGATATTTCTACAATCTTAAACCCTAGAGTCTAAACTTGATGGAACCTACACTCAGATGTTGAAAGCTATACTTAACATCTCTTGAAGACAACATCCAACTAAATCACAGCTCTATGGATCCCTCCCTGATATTTCTACAATCGTAAACCCTAGAGTCTAAACTTGATGGAACCTACACTCAGATGTTGAAAGCTATACTTAACATCTCTTGAAGACAACATCCAACTAAATCACAGCTCTATGGATCCCTCCCTGATATTTCTACAATCTTAAACCCTAGAGTCTAAACTTGATGGAACCTACACTCAGATGTTGAAAGCTATACTTAACATCTCTTGAAGACAACATCCAACTAAATCACAGCTCTACAGACCCCCATTCCTGATATTTCTACAATATTACATGAATGCAGAATTCACTTTGTAGGACACTGTTGGCGAGTAAAACAAGAACTTGAAAGTGATCTACTGTTCTGGACACTTAACCATGGTGTAAGATGGGTTGGTCACCCTGCATCCATCTACATTCACCAACTATATTATGACACTGGATGCCATCCTAATGACTTTCTGACCTTGTTACGGGATTGTGATGGTTGCCGTAATAGACTCGTGAACGTCTGAGCTAGTTTGACCAAATACATAATAAAACTGCTACACATGACATCAATTTCGACTAATTCAAATTCCAGTACTCTAAAAAATACCATGATATAAACAATAAATTTTTTTATATATTTAGGAAGCAAAATAAATTCTACTGAAAAAGATGTGTAAATTCGCATAGCTAAAGCCTGCGCCACCTTGAATAAAATGCATGTAATCTGGAAATCTGATTTACCAGACAACCTCAAACGGAGATTCTTTCGCGCCACTGTAGAGGCCGTTTTAACGCATGGTGCCTCAGCTTGCATAATAAATAAAACCTTTCGTTCTAAGCTTGAAGGAACCTACACTAAGATACTGAGTGATATATTTAATCTTATGGAGATAACATCCAACTAAATAACAGCTCTATGGACCAATCCAAATAGTTCTGCTATCTTACGTGAACACAGAATGCGCTTTGCAGGACATTGCTAACGAACAAAACAAGAACTTGCGATTGATCTACTGGGGTATGATGGGTTGGTTGACCAGCAATCCTCTACATTGACCAGTTACGTTATAACAGAATACCACCAGCCTAATGACCTTACGAACTTGATGCAGAAACGTGATGGTTGGCGTGATAGACTCATGAATCGACAAGGAAAATCGTTCAGTGGCAAGTGAATCGTCTCTTAAGTTTTCGGATAATTATTTCATGTGCTTTCGATTTCCATCATTACACTCTGTTAGCCACCGGTTCTTCCTTTATCGTTCCCCTTAGTCTCAGGACCAAGGGAAACGACAAAGGAAGATATATTAGACAAAATAGTTGGCAGCATTGAAATGTCTCTCTCTCTATATATATTTTTATCTGCAAACATTTTTTTTGTTCGGTGATTCAAATTCTCATCAAATGGCATAATCACTCTAATGCTATTGATGATGCTGGTTGTCAGACATTCAATTTTTCAGTTGCTTACTCTCTCTGTCAAATAGTGGATTTCCTTACTTGTTTCCCTTATCTCATCTCCTGGCTCTTGTCAAGCATCACAACTTTAGTAGTAGTAGTTTCTGTCTATATTTCTGAGATGAGGTATTATGTACACTATTTACATTATTCGGACTATTGTCCTCATCTTTGTGACCATATTTATTACAACGTTTCGGCCTTTTAGTAACTGTCTATATTTCTGATATGAGGTATTAGGTACATTATTTACATTATTCGGATTATTGTGCTCATCTTTGTCGCCATATTTATCACAACGTTTCGGCCTTTCAGTATCTGTCTATATTTCTGAGATGAGGTGTTATGTACACTATTTACATTATTCGGACTATTGTCCTCATCTTTGTCGCTATATTTATTTCAACGTTTCAGTTTGTGCGCTTCGGCCTTCATCCGTTTGTTGGAATGTAGAAATGAACACTTTATTTCACTCACTGGGGTAGACTGTTCAATTCCACGTGCCATGTTTAATGGATGTCTGTTGTCAATTATCTCCTGTTAATTCCCCTCTCCAAGTTCTCCACTGCCTTAGTCGGGTATTGAACTCACACTCTTTGGGTCCTGTCACTGGATCTAACTAACGCCTTTATCCACTGTGCCATGTGTTCTTGAGTTCAATACCCGGTTAAGGTAGTGTAGAACTTTCAGAGGGAAATTAATCTTCCTATCGAAAATTTTACCACTTAGGTTTCTTCTTAGTTGAAAGCAGGCATCGATCTTTTTGCGCTACTTTGAAAATAGCAGGTAAATCCCCAACCTTCTTGCTTAAAACTTGCCTGTTCAGTCGCTATAGCCCACAAGAGTTACTGTTCCGCATGTACCAACGTGATAGCTCTGATAATAAAATTTTTATGCCGTTTCGTGACGGCTTGTAATAATTTCAGACATGTCATCAATGATGCTAAGGTTTTGTCCGCTGATAGAATGAGACACCGTATTTAATTCTCGTGAGTACCCCCGTCTCTGTAATACTGTATCTAGTGATAACGCAGTATGTTTTGCTCGTAAATTCTCTTCCAATTCTACTCTTGACTGATCTGGAATATCTTTGCCTGACTTTCCGATTGGAGCTTTTTTACTGTAAGATATGCACATAACACCGGCCATGATTTCTTTTGTTATATCTAAATTTAATCCTCACAAAGCATGTAGACTCGATGGTATGCTACCCCCCACCCAAAAAAAAATCTGCTTCTGAACTGGCTCCGGTTCTCTCTAAACTCTACAATACAGTTTCTTGCTTTCCTGCTTATTGGTTTGGTTTATTCTGTTTTACGGTATATCAACCTGAATAGGTTATTTAGTATCGACAAGATCTTTAGGATAGGTTCGCATGAAAATAGTATGTATTAATTTTTTTTTTCAAAAATGTATTGGTGGATTTTTACGATACAAATTTATTTTTATACTTTCATAGTGATTTGTCACCAGCTTGGGGGTTAACTATTTGCCCATAGATGGATGAGTAATGGTTGCTACTACAACATTCTGAAAACAACTGCATTGATTAAGAGGTGATTCCACGCTCCTCAGAACCTTATGATCAGCCCTGCTGATATAGTTCATCGTCAAATTAATCCTCTACTGTAATTACTATATTTAAGATCTCGGGACAACCATTGATTACTTACTATACATTGTCGGTTTAGTAAACCTCATCTTCATGTTCACATTTTCCGGCATTCTTCAGGTGATTGGAATTTCGAAACTAGCCTGAGGTCTCAGTTATTTTCCTTAACTCTCCACTGCTGCGGCCAGGTATTGAACTCAGATCTCATTGGGTCTTATTCACTGGGCCATGTGTTCTCGAGGACATATGTGTAAGAATTTTTTTGATTTATAAACTTAATTTCTCTGCAAACTTTTTACCAGTGCTCATGATTTAAGGGTTCGGTTCGAAATTCCAATCACCTGAAGAAGGCTGGAGTGTAGAGCGGCCGAACATTATTTACATTATTCGGACTGTTATCCTCATCTTCATTGCCATTTTCACAACGTTTCGGCCGTTGTACGATTCAGCCTTCTTCAGGTGATTGGAATTTCGAATCTGAGTAGATTGTTCTAGTTCCACATGTCATGCTTCTTACGGATGTCTCAGTTATTTCCCTTTAACTCATTACCCCAAGTTTTTGTAGCCTGGTATTGAACCCATAACACTTTGGGTCTAGTCACTGGATCTAAGAAACATCTGGTCCATGTGCCGCGAGGATATTTATGCATGAATTTCTGGGACTTATTAATCTAATTTGTCAGGAACCATTTTAACCAGTACAATATTACAATTTTTCTGTTATTATTATGCATTTTTTACCAGACCTTGTATTGCAATTTTTTTTTATTGTTATTCATTGCTTTTCTCTTGCAATCCTTATTACTGGTTCTCATATTGTATTCATTTCTATACTTGGTTGGCTCAGGAGATTTTTGTGTCTTAGCATAAGTACTGATTCCTTAAGTTTTCGTATTTTCCAGTGATTCTCGTTTGTTGGATTGTAGGGTACTGCGTATACTGGCCATTTCTTGTTCGTTTGTCTCTGGGTCGCCACTTATGACTTTTGTTCAGTGGACGATCCCTTTCTTTACACTGTATAGATAGTGGGAGTTGAAGTTGAGGTATCATCCGGTGAATGTTGGCTTGCGGTATACGGATGTCTTCAAGCTCTGCTCTGTTCGAGATATTAGTACATCCAGGAAGTCGAGTTTGTTAACTTTTTATCGCTCCATTATGAAATGTATCGATGATCTTATTGAGTTCACATTGTCCATTAGTAGCTGGACGTCTTCCTGGTGTGGCCTTAGTATGAAAGTGTCATCTACGTATCTCAGCAATAGGGTTGGTTTTAGTGGTGTAGATTCTAATGCCATTTCCTCAAAATATTCCATATATAGGTTTGCCATTGCTGGTGATAATGGCGAGCCCATTGCTATGGCCTCATCCTGTTGATATATGTCTGATCCCATTCCGAAGTATGTTGTTTTCCTCCAGAAAGTCAGCATTTCCATCAGGTTATCTATTGGTGTACTGGTTAGTTCTCCGAGGGAGGTCTGAGGCCAGTCTGTCCCTGACTATCGAGAGTGCCTCCTCCGTGTGTACCTTGGTGAACAAACTCACTACGTCCAGACTCAATATCTGGTTGGATTGGATGGGAGGATCTTTGATTATTTCCCCGAAATGGGCGGAGTTCCGGAATTATGATGGTAATTTTCCGTTTAATGGGTCGATTATATCTACTAGGAAGCAACTCAGAGGGTGACACACAGTGTCTTTGGCAGCTAACCATTAGCCTGGGTGGAATAGCGTCTTTGCGAATCTCAAGGTCACATGGCCCGGCAGATAAAGTTATTGGTTAGATTCAGTGACTAAGACCCAAAGAGTTGTGTGTTCAGTATCTTGGAGAGTTGAGTCAAAAGGGAAATAAGTGAGACATATGGAAGAGGCATGGCACGTGGAACTAGAACAATCTATTTCGGTGGACGAATTAAAGGGTTCGATTCGAAATTCCAATCACCTGAAGAAGGCCGGGGTGTACAGCGGCCGAAACGTTGTGAATATGATAATGAAGATGAAGATAACAGTCCGAGTAATGTAAATAATGCAAGTAATCATAATACCTCATCTCAATGATATAGACAGATATTGCTTTCTCTTTTAATTAAAGTAGCATATCTTTAAATAAAAATAATGGCTAAATTCATTACGGTGAACAATTAATGCATTGAATGTGTTATTTTCTAAAAGATTCCGTGTTCATATAATCTTTTATTTAACTTCCTTGAGGTTTCTCCTATGTATTCCTTGTGGCAATTAATACAGGTGATAAAGTAAATTGCTTCTTCATTTCAGATAGTCTATAATTAATAATCAAACAAATCCTTTTACCTCATATGACGAATAGGCTATTTCGGCAGACGTCGAAATGCTCGTCTGTTTTTTCCACATCGGGGTTGAAAAATAAAATACAGAAAAAAAATACATCGAGTTCTTTTTGTAGATCAGTTCTAATATTTTTATATTACTAGCATTTTTATATTACTAGCATCCACTTGGATTATACACCAACGGATTATTTTACCTTACTATATATATATATATATATATATATATATATATATATGTGTGTGTGTGTGTGAGGTAGAACCACTGCCTGAGGAGACGTACATAGTGTCGAAACATGATTGCATTTATGTAGCGGTTTATAACATGTTTTTGTTATAATTGTTAATAAATATTATCTATCTATCTATCTATCTATCCTTTTTGCCTTTTTTTATTTTGTCTATATCCTTATACGCCCCCCTCTTAAAATATACATATTTTTTTCAAGCAAATAGAAACAGGGAATTGATGTTTCACGTACTGCCTGCTTACAAACAAAATTGTTGATAACTATTTTTGTTCTCACCAGTCGAGGTGCAACTAAATGCACCGAAATGAAGTTGCATCTTTGTTGTGAGTAAATTGTTTTTGGCTATATGAAAAAAATTATAATAAATAATTATTTCTCTACTATCGGTATTGAGCCCACTTTCGAATTAATTTTGTGAACGTTAAAATTTATATATTACTAGCAGTAGAGCCCGGCGTTGCCCGGGGATATAACAGTAAGAGATAGATCAAGTATCCACCATCATAAAGACTGAAAAATAAAATTGACAAAGATTATTGTTTAAGGTTGACGGACACGCATGTCTTAATTAGTTTTTTTTTTTACCAATTGGTCAAACCCAAACTCAAACAAAAACATTGTTTTCAATCGTTATGAGTCTACTGATTGAATAGAATTTTATTATAAACAGTTGTCTTGTAAATGGAATTTTTAAAGCATTCTGAATGTAAAAATAAAGAAAAAAGTGTGCAAGACAATAAGAAACACTACATACCAAAAAAAAAAAAAAAAAAAAAAAGTGAAGTTTTGTTGAAATCGGTTGAAAAATGTAGGTAGCCTTTCTGTAATCTTTTAGTTTTACAATTTATGATTTTTACTTATTGAATACAGTAAAAAAATTGAATATTTTGCTTGTGGTGATTCATAATTAGAATTCTGATTTGAATATATTTTCCACTCGTTTCTAATGCAAAAAAATATTAACTTTGTTTGAGTTTATTAATTATGATCTAACAAATCTTATTCATTTAGTAGCCTTTTCTGTAATATATAATAATCTTTTACAATTTAGGATTTTTATTTATTGAATACAGTAAAAAAATTGGACACCATGTGTATTTAAAGTAGTTTCCTGTTATTATTTTTAGTTAGGACTTGTGTATGTTTAGATTTCATTATCTTTCCCTAAAGATAAAGAATTTATTCCGATGTTTGTATTCGTACAATCAGTAGAGATCGTTAGATTATTGTTTAAGGTTGACGGACATGCATGTCTTAATTAGTTTTTTAATTTTTTACGAATTGGTCAAACCCAAACGCAAACAAAAACATTGTTTTCAATCGTTATGAGTCTACTGATTGAATAGAATTTTATTATAAATAATTGTGTTGTAAATGGAATTTTTAAAGCATTCTGAATGTTAAAAATAAAGAAAAAAGTGTGCAAGAGAATAAGAAACACTACCTGCCCCCCCCCAGTGAAGTTTTGTTTTATCGGCTGAAAAATATAGGAAATCCGCTCCCATATTTAAAGTAACCCACACACACAAACAACCCGATGTGAGTTGTCCCCCTTCCATTTTCACGATGTCTCTTAATCGTGTTTTCAAATTGATTTTGTACAAAAACAATTATATTTTTCCCATTTTGGCGCTGTCAGAACCACCACAAGGTAATTTTATGTAGTCCTGTGAAGTTTTATTGAAATCGGTTGAAAAATGTAGGAAATCCGATCCAATATATAAACGTTACAGAGACACACACACACACAATCTGCGTTTTATAATAAGTAAGATTTTCGTTCTCATTACATTCGGATATATATATATATATATGAAAATTTCTACGATTTAACCAGTAGAAAAGACAATATTTATGAATAAAAATGACAATCGGAAAACTAGTAATTGGACGTGTTTCGTCCAATGTGGACTTTATCAAATGTGTACTTTATTTCAGTTAAAAATATGAAAATAGCGTTTCTTTACATTCCAGTTGCTAGGAACATTCTGTTTTTGTTTTTATTAGTTACCTTTTAATTTCATTTTCGTATTTTGCTTTGATAAAGTCCACATTGGACGAAACGCGTCAGCAATTACTAGTTTTCCGATTGTCATTTTTGTTCATATATATATATTTATATATATATATATATATAAGATCATGTCTCTCCATAATTTCGTGTCCTTAGTAGGTTTTAATAAACTTTTTTGCCATCTCTCCCAAACCCTGCTCTCCATCATCCATTTACTCAAGCTCCTTAGGTTGGTTATGCGTTGTTTCCCTCTGTCTCTCTTCAGTCTGTCTCTTGAGTATAAGATTCTCCATGCCTTACTTCTTCATTGTGTGCTCCAGAAATCTAAACTTATAGGTTTCCATTTTGTTTCCATTTTCTCTAAAACTTTCTGTTGCTTCAAGTTTCTTCTTCAATTATATTAGTGTAGTTTACAGATTTCTTTAGGTATCTATTAAATTTTCTCCAGGAAATTTGAACAAAACTTTTATTTGATCAACAAAAATCCGTTTATATGTCACATTCGTTGGTCTTCTTCGAAAATTTTAGAACGCGATGGTAATTATTTCTGATTTTGCTGACTTGCATTTTTACTGAACAAGTTAATACTTCTGCACTCGAGAGCCACTCAAGGTAAAGGGTTAATGAATGAAATATGTATGAATAGGTTGTAGGAAATGAGAATTATACGGATAAGGAGGATAGATAAAGTTTGATCCTTGACATAAAGAGGTTAAAATTGTAATGTTCCAAGAAGCATTCTTGTGGGAGCTTGCGAAAAAAACTGTCTAAAAGAAACTTCCTCCGTAAAATTGGAATAGGGAGGAACTGATATTCAACTTTAATTTTAATGATTTCACCCCGAAGCAAGGCAATAAAGCCACTAAGACGCAAGTAGGTTACTGGCCGTAATAGAATATGAGAAACAAACATTGTCAAGTAGAGAGCTCAATAAAAGAACAGGAATTAAGAAGACATACGATAGCAATTGACATTGCATTTATTTGAAGATCAAAGTCGACAAGAAAGAAAAACGCCGGAAGAGAGTTCCATCAGCGAGAAGTGTGAGAGAAAAAAATTGTCAGTGGAAGTAGCCGGGTGTATCCTAGTAGTAAAGGTCTAAACTAGTGGAAGTAAAAATGGGGGTTATTTGAACATTTGCCATGGAAATAGCGATAGAGTGTGAACATTTGCATCTGTGGGGAAAGAGGTTGCAGAGTAAAAAAATAAGTCGTGTCCTAGAAAGCCGCGTAAAAAGATTTTGAATTCTGTCAAGGCTGGAAAGTGATGATTGGTCAGCTTCAGCCCAGATAAAGCAACAATACTCCATTTTTTGTCAAATTTGACTCTTGTAATGCCAAAGCCTGGCAAGGAGAGTAATTTCTGAAGCGTTAAAATGAGCCGACAGCAATGGATCGTCTACGACCCCAAGTCCGTCGTTAACTGGGGCAAAAGATGGTTTGTTAATTTTAACGCCTCAAAAACTAAACTTCTCTCCATTAATCACCTGAAGATCCCTCTTTGTGTTCCATCAGTATGGCTGATGCTAGCCTCCAGTGACTCATTGTACCTTCTCGTGCTAGCATTCTCAGTGGAAGTGGAGAGACTATATTGGATCCATTGCTAGGTTAGCTGCCGTGAGAGACAATTTTTGCCTCTAGATCTTACATATCGATAAGTCTTCGATTCGTCTATGTTTAGAATATAGTCCGGTGTCCCTGCTATTTACCTTGAGCTCTTTGATAAGATCTAAAGAAGAATCAGCAATATTATTGGTCCTGATCTAGGGGCTTACCTTCAGTCACTTTCCCGTAAGGTTGCCTCTCTGTGTCTTTTCTATAAATACTTTCATGATAATTGTTCAGATGAGCTCTTCACTATGTTTTAACTTTCATATTGTAAATGCTCAATGGGGCTAGTTTTTAAATCGTTGTTTTATTCCCCCCCAGACAATGAATTGTACATAGAGACAATGAGGTATTATGGTGTTTGTCGTAAGAATGGTAAGTAAGAATGCATCGTTTTGGTGTTAGGAATATTTTTGTATGTTTGGGTCAGTGTTTGTGTCTAGCTAAGTATAACGTTAAGACAGAAGAAGACTGTCCTTTTCCCTATTCCCCATTTTGGCATTGTGCCACATTTTGTAAATAATTACAAATAAATATCGCTCTTCGCTAGACTTTTTGAATATAATTGCAGTACTAGACTAGCATCGAGTTCTCATCAATTTACTGTTGAGCTGAGAAGATGGAACCGTAAGTTCTATGCCAACAGTTTCTTTTCTCGCTTTTCTCGCTTGTAAAATTGCATTCTGGTTCCATAATTTCCAGCCAACTTTAATCTGCAAAATTTTAAACGTAATGTCAATCGCTATCTACTGTCCTCGGGATTACTCTTTTCTCTTCCCGATCATTATTAATGTTCCTGTTCCTAAGTCTTCCAAAAACTGCAACCCCTTGTGTCTTAGTATCTGTTGTGGGGCTCTCCCCTTTTTACACAAGATGGACTCGTCCAAATTATACTTATACTGACAGAGAGAATACCTGCTGTTGAGATACGTGGAGACAGATTGAGAGATACGGAGACAGACACAGGGTGTTCTCAGAGTTCAGAGAGAGAGAGAGAGAGAGAGAGAGAGAGAGAGAGAGAGAGAGAGAGAGGGAGGGGGAGAGAGATTACGGCTTTATTTACAGAGACTTGTACATATACTTTCTACTAACCCGCATTCTTAGACTACTAATCTTCACTTCAAGTTTGTGTTTTTACGTTTAATACACATTTTTCTATCTTAATTATTTTATTTTTGTGCAGGATTCCATTCACGGAATCCACAACAGTATCTTTACTGCCTTGAATGGGGTGATAAGGTTTTTTTTTTTTTCTTTTTTAAATAATGAATTCCATTTGAAGTCTGGAATGAACGTGAGACCCAGTAGGCGTTCAGGGAATGAAGGTTCGTTGAGAGTACATCGTGAAAGGGTAAAAAAAACAAAACAAAAAAAAACAAAACAAACAAAAACAACGTGTCTGATCGGTGATGTAGAAACGATCACCACCTTCTGTCGTCGTGAGTTCAAGCTGTGCATCGGGGCAGATTTCCTTCGCTCTTTATCTTCACAGCAAAAAGATTGTCTTGGAGCTTCGGTCCATTTCATCCATTTTACTTTACTACTAACTGTCAACATTATTCTTAACATCTTCCTTTTGGTAATTCATTTAGAATTAGCTTGTCTTTGGAAAATATTTAAAACAACTTAAACTTTTATCCTATTATAACCCATTTCGTTAGTTCGCACGACCGTTACGACATGCCAATACCTCATAAATAATGGACTATTCCGTTTAGATTTCATGGAAAAGGCACTACTTGGTTTCAGTGAGAAAATGAAAGAAAGAAAGAGAGAGGATCAGATTAAGAACAGATACTACACTTTGATCTTAGCCAAAAGACCGAGAAGCGATTACATTTAATGCCGCCCCGCGTTGGATCAGTTTACATAAGGTCAGTTTAATTTGGGGAACCCAAGCGCGTGCACCCAGGCCAGATCTAAAAAATAGGCTCCATCCTCTCAAACGTCGGTTGTGCTCGCATCGGTATTACTATCGCCTCCTCTCTTAGATGAAATGAAGGGAAGTACTGCCACGGGCAGCTGTTCTCCGAGACCGGGCACCTCTCCAATGAATGGAGGTACTGCAACGGGCAACTGCTCCCGAGATCGGGCACCTTTCCTAGGAAGGGAGGTACTGTCACGGGCAATTGTTCCCCGAGACCAGGCACCTCTCCAATGAAGTGTGGTACTGCCACGAGCAACTGTTCTCCGAGACCATACACCTCTCCAATGAAGTGAGGTACTGCCACGAGCAACTGTTCCCCGAGACCAGACACCTCTACAATGAAGTGAGGTACTTCCACGAGCAACTGTTCCCCGAGACCAGGCACCTCTCCAATGAAGTGAGGTATTTCCACGAGCAACTGTTCTCCGAGACCAGGCACATCTCCAATGAAGTGAGGTACTGCCACGAGCATCTGTTCCCCGAGACCTGACACCTCTACAATGAAGGGAGGTACTGCCACGGCCAGCTGTTCCCCGAGACCGGGCACCTCTCCAATGAAGTGTGGTACTGCCACGAGCAACTGTTCCTCGAGACCAGGCACCTCTCCAATGAAGTGAGGTACTGCCACGAGCAACTGTTCCCCGAGACCAGGCACCTCTCCAATGTAGGGAGGTACTGCCACGGCCAGCTGTTCTCCGTGACCAGGCACCTCTCCATAATATATTCAGTGAACTCTGTCCGAAGAATGAGATATAATTGGGAGAAAAAATGAATTTATCCACCAGAGGGCAGATACTAAACTTTGATTTCAGCCAAAAGGCGGGGAAACGAATCGCGACTGCAATAAAAGCGATATTTTTCAGCCGCCCAATATCGGTCGACGGAAACCGAATAAGTCCGGTTACCATAAATAAAATAACATCGTTAGCTGAAAGTATTATCGAGATATATGTTCATGAAACTGGCATCTGGCTTGTAACAATAAATGCATCAATGACAAAACTCTCAAAAGAAACAAACTTCTTTAAAATTCCAGTCTGCTTAATAAATAGGAAAAGAGTTTAAATTAACGATGAAAATTATTCGCAACCAAATGCTCTTTTTTCTTGAAATAGCTAATTAAAACTTGAAACCCCCATGCTGAAAATCAATAGTTTAACTTACTTTTTAAGTTTGGGCAAATCAATAATTTTAGAGACCAAAGTCTTGAGCGTTCAAAACAGTTTAAAAAATTAGCAATGAAATCAACTTTTGAGTTACTAACTTTATTATTTACAGAAACTAGCGTTCAAAATCAATATGTAATAAACTATCACTGAAACTGCAAACGTTGTAGCGCTGTCTTTTCACGTGGGAAATGATTTAACAGAGGCCGCAAATTACGACAAGAAAAGTTGCATTCCAAAAGCTGAGCTAAAACTATTATGAAACAAGAAAATGTTGTTAGAAACAAAAGAGGCCTGCTTTGTGATATTCATGCTCTTATATGGCAGTGAAAGCTGGGCATTCTCTCCACGGATGAGGAGAAAAACAGAAATGTGGTTCTACAGAGGGATACTGAGAATTCAATGTGCGAAGTGAGTAAGCAAAAAAAAAAAAAAAATGTTGTAGAGTAGCTGAACATCCCCACAAGATGAACTGGTCTAAGACTATTTAAACAGCACTTTCTCTTACTGAGTGAGAGAAGTTAACGATTACAGTTAACATAACTTGTCGGGCAGAGAGGAAACCAGACGAGGCTATGCCAAAGGGCAAAGTCTTGTCTGGGGAGATTGAAAAACCCGACCCCGTGTATGCGGGGTCTACGCGGAATTTTGCTCGAGCCCACAGGCTCAGATACTCCCCTACATAAAAATTGGCATTGCGCCGCATTCATACTCGGGGTTATACCGAGCAGTTAACGATTACAGTTAACTCTGCTTGTCGACTTCTCTGCCTCAGGGCGGAGAGAAACCTAGGCGAGACTCTGCCGTTCGGCATAGCCTCGTACAATATATATATATATATATATATATATATATATATATATATATATATGTGGGTGTATGTGCGTATGTCTTCGTATATATATATCTGTATATCTTTGGAATGTATCATCAATGCTAACAAAAATCTACTTTTGCTTGATAATGCTTTTATAATTGCTTCTAGACTTTTCAACAATTGTGTCTCGTTAAATTTTAATCTTGTATGGACTTTACAGTCCTTTATTGTCACTAAGATAATATTGTTAGAAGATGTGTAGGTTTATGTATGTATTTGTGTATGTAAGTATGTGTGTATATATATATGTATATGTATATATATGTGTATGTATATATATATATATATTTGTTTATCTTTGCGTATGTATGTGCTTATATATATATATATATATATGTGTGTGTGTGTGTGTGTGTTTGTATATGTGTATGTGTGTATATGTATATTTGTGTGTTTCTGTATGTGTATATATATGTATATTTGTTTTTTTTTTTACTTTTTATGTTGCGGTGTGGGTTGACATATTTGTTTCCGTGTGTGTATATATGCATATTCGTGTATGCATGTGTGCATGTGTGCGTATGTGTATATATGGGCATATATTGGTATATGGATATATGTGTGCGGATATGTTTGTGCGTAGGTATTCTTTTGTATGTTTCTGTCTGTAGTGAAGAATGTGTGTACACATAAGTCTATATGTATTTCATATTTCCTTTCACATTATTTGTACTCATGTATGTGTACTAGTGCGTATATAGTTGTATATGATATATATATATATATATATATATATATATATATTTGTGTGTTTGTGAGTTTTCTTTTTTATATATTAGATGGTGTTTTATTTTTATGCGTATATATCTAATTTTCTGTCCATGTCTGTATGTTTTAGCGTCCCTTTTCCTTATGTTGTTCATTGATAAATGTTTGTTTTTCTGTTCTGCCCATGTTGAACTTTATCTATTCAACCATTTTTATCTATATATCTTTGCTCGTATAAGTTATACTTTAATAGGATATTAGAATTCGTTTAATAACAATTTCAAAATTGAATATTTCTTGTTGGGTGTGTGGGCGTATCTTTGTTAATGTATGTGTGTGTATCTGAATGTCTTTGTCGGTGTGTGTGTGTGTATGGTCGCTGGTGTGTGCCTTTAATTGTGTGTGTGTATGTTGTCTTTATTTCTTTTTTCTTTAAGGGTCGTGAATATATTTCCTTTCTCATCGCTTTATTGCATGTTAATATATCCAAATATGTCTGCGTGTTTCTGTATTATAATCCGATTGTGTATATATTGTCTTTTGCAAGATTTCATTCTACGCTGCCCATGTCTTCACTCCAAATGTATCTAAATTGTAACGGAGTTTAGAGCAGCATTAGATCTTAACGTTTATTCCAACTTAATTTCAATAAAAAAAAGAAAAACATGTATTTTTTTCCTTAGTTTCTTGTCTAAATAATTTTATAATTTCAAACCTAATATAGATTGAATTTAAAATTGGTCATTTTTAATTTTGAATTTTATAGTATAATTTAATATTTATTAGTTAGAATGAATTCTATTTTTGTCTAACCCTAACATTAAAGCATTAAATAATTATTATAACCAAAGTTCGTTGTCCAGTTTTTTGAATTCTC
The DNA here is from genome assembly GCA_903632075.3 of Acanthosepion pharaonis. Classification (NCBI taxonomy): domain Eukaryota; kingdom Metazoa; phylum Mollusca; class Cephalopoda; order Sepiida; family Sepiidae; genus Acanthosepion; species Acanthosepion pharaonis. Next base: position 511,260 of record CAHIKZ030004490.1, on the reverse strand, counting down.
ATATACTTGTATTTTGATTGGTCATTCCAGCTTATGTAACAGCATTTCCCCTTGCGAGGTATCTTTGATTAATTTGAACCTTTTAAAACTCTTTATTCTACACTCAACACCATCACGTGATAAGACACCAGAAGTGTTGAAACAAAATGCCTATTTTTGTAGTGGTCTTATATTTATGCTGTAATTTTCGAATAAATAATTATATATATATATATATATATATTATAGTAAAAAGAAAGAACAGTAAGATATATAATCTGGTGTTCTTATTGATATTTTTATTTTTACAAAACAGTGCTCAATGTAAATTTACAGAGCATAAATATTATAAATTAACTGATTTAAAATATAGTTTCTTCGCTACACAGGAATTATCACTTTTCAAAAACGGAAGATAAAAACTTCAAATTTAATTATATAATTAAATTAAGAGCATTAGTTCTGTTTCATCTTTAGACGAATTATATAATTAAATTTGAAGTTTTTAACTTCGGTTTTTGAAACATGGTAATTCCTGTGTAGCGAAGAGACCATATTTTAAATCTGTTAATATTTGTATATAAATAATAATACATATACCTACGTTTACAATACAACTAAGAGTTTCATGATCTTCACATTTATCAGGTACAAAAAAGTTATGAACTGTTCAATACGGCTGCTTTTTCAGATTCTAGGGACTTATAAGATTAACGCTACATTAAATGTGGATTCAAAGTTCAAGATTATTATAAATATAATATAGCATTGGGGTATAAATTCAAAATATAGAGTGTTGGTAGGTAGATATCGAAGAATAAACTAAGTTATTAATAGTAAGTTTAATAGAGATATAGATCCGTTAATGTATATTGAGTTAACAGATATGATTATTGTAATACGAACTAAAAAAGTTGGTAGTTTTCTTACACATATTCGAATATTATCTGTTACTTCATTACACGTGACACGTATCTGACCAATAAGAACTAACCAATCAAAACATACCATTAATCTACGTCTCTTTAGTTTTTATCATTTTTTATCATTTCTATTTTTATCTCTGACGAAACTTTAATAAAATGAAAAATTAGATTGGGATCTGTTTCCTACTTGTTCTTTATACTATCATTTTGTTGGATTGCCATCTACACACACACATATATATATAGATCTACACACACACACATATATATATATATATGAAGAAATATGGTTTTAAGGTATGCTATATTTATGGGATAAAGTGCTCAATATAATAGATAGAGTGTATGTAAATAACACCAGGAATTCTCCTTCCTGTCAAATCGACCATTTGCATCCGGGTGTCACAGTCAGATTGCGAACGTTCTAACCGATCGGCCATTTGCCCATAATACACTAACATACGTAGATGTATTAATAACAATAACAAATATCAGTGTTTAACAAGATTTTTGTCATGGGGTGGCAAATGTTGATCTGTTTGTTTACGCCTAGAAAGTAGGAAAATGGCTAATATTTTTCCTTCAACTTTGCTCTTGTGGCCAGCATAAAGATATTTCTGAGATGTACCTCTTCTCATTGGGAAAACTGGCAAATTTGAACATTCTTTTTCATACAAGGTAAAAACAAAATGACATATAATTCAAAAGTAGATTACACAGGAGAGACCACAAAAAATTAGAAGTGTGTAGTTTATCGCGACTTACGCGTATAGCGCCCAAAATATAGTCACCCATCATGTTTTCGTTATACGATCTTTTGTAGCGGAGTTCAAAGTCCAGTATATCCTGGTGGAAGCGCTTGTCTTGCTTCTCTGAATACACCCTCATGTTCTTAAATTTATCAAGATGAGCGTCAAGGATATGGATTTTGAACATCTTGCAATTCATTTTGCCGTAATACTTTACCACAGTCCCAACAAGATCCATATAGTTTTCGGCCTTGTGATTCCCCAGCACGCTCTCCGACAAAATCCAAAAGAATTATATCTAAAAATCATTTCATAACACTGTCTAACATGATTTTTGCCCTTGGTTAGCAATTATTATTTCCTATTTGTTTAACCCTAGAGGCGATGAAAAAATGTCTAATATTTCCTTCTAACTTTGCTTCTGTGATCAGAAAAAATGGTATTTCTGACATTTACCTATTGCCATTGGGAAAACTAACGAATGTGAACATTCTCGTTCACGGAAACTAGCAACAAAATGGCGTGTGATTCAAAAATAGCATTTATTTATTTATTCTAGGATTACACAAGAGAGACCACAAAAATTTAGAAGTGGGTAGTTTTCTGCCATTTATACTATAAATTTCTTTCACAAATCAGCCCCCAAATATAGTCTCCTATCATGTCTTCGTTATAAGATCCTTTGTAGCGGCGCTCAAAGTCTAGTATATCCGGGTGGAAGCGCTCGTCTTGCTCCTTTGAGTACGTCCTTATTTTCTCTTTGAATTTATCAAGATCAGCGTCATGTATTCTTGATGCTTATCCTGATAAATTTAATGACTTTGAGGGATATGCTGCCATATTTATTCAGCAGGGTCTCTACAAGCCCCCGAGGAAACCCTGAACCACGCTGACAAAGCTGTTCCACGCATTCATTGTACCCTATGATGTTGTTTATTTGTGGTCCGACAAAGACACCTGCTTTGATTTTTGCCGCAGACAGCTTAGAGAAGATGTCAAAGGTACTTGAAGGCTGCAGACTCATTATGTAGAGATGAGACAAATTGTTTCATTAAGCCCAGTTTTAGGTGCAGTGGAGAAAACGATACTTTTTCGGGGAATTCAATAGTGGCGCCCATTTGACGCTGTTCCGCCCAACACCGAACTGGGTCCACCGTAGCCAGTCCCGCCTGTTGTAGTGTTTTGCGCTATACCTGCTGTCTCAGAGACAAAAATAACAGAAACTTGGTAAAGCCGTCATGGAGACCCATCAGAAAGGCCACGATTTTGATGTATCTGATAACCTCCCAACCGCTCTCTTCATATTTCAAGGCATCTAGTGAGATCTTGACACTGCTATATTTGAGCTGCACCGCTTGATCGATTGGGAAGAGATCGATACACGTTCCCATTATAAAGCAGCACTGGATGAACTATCGATGAAGAGGCACAACTCTCTGGAGTTACAGACGATTCCAATTGCCTCGAACAGGCCGGTCATATTGAGGCAGATGCAAAGCTCATCTTGACGGATGAAAAAGCTTGTAAAACATTGGCGACACTTTCTCTGACCTGCGACGTGGATACAAACAAATTTATTTGCTTGAGACTCGAGGTCACTGATCAGGTCGTTGAGGACATTTCGGCTGGGGTAATATGGGATTCTCTCCTCAGCCGTGCCTTTGTAATCTGGATCAATCCTCTTTTGAATTTTTGTTTGCTTCTGAAGACTGCTGCTCTCTCTTCGGAGAGAGAAACCCTATGAAAATCACAGGGAACCGTAACACTGGGGCGATGGATCACAGAAAGCCTGGATATATGACAACAGGCACATTATTGGCAGCTGGTACTTTTTCGCTATTTTCTTGATAAATTCGCCACAGACGTTGCAAAGTGCGTCTTCCGGATGCGTACAACCTCTTGATGCCATCTTTGACGAGTGCATCTATCAACAACTTGCACAGCGACAAGTAAGCTGAAATGCTGAGTTGGCGTTCCCTGTATTTATACAGCCATTTATGTTGCCAGAACTTTCTAGAAATTCTTGAAACATTTAGAAACTTCTCGAAAGTTCTTGAAACTTTTTGAAAGATCTAGGAAATTCTTCTTCGGCAAATCTGTGCTGAATCTGTCTAGAATATAATTGGAAAGAAGTTAGTTTCAAAACCTTGATGTCTAGGTCACAAAAACAAACTTTGACGCGACAAATAGTAATTTTCTTTTGCTTTCTAGAAAGAAGCAATTAGAGAATAACATTTGCTGGCAAAAGACGAAAAGTAAATATTTTGTAACACAGTGTAATTAAGTAATCAATAATAAATAATAAGAAAAAGTTAACAAACAACATTATAAAATAGCTGCAAACAATCGCATTCATAGCCACAATAATTTTTATTCACTAGTCTCCAGTATGATTTGAAATATAACAGTTACAGTCTACTCAATAACTGCTAGGATAATACATGACATTACTGTCCCTAATGGAAGATAGTCTAGCATATATAAATAGTCGAATCAAAACACAACACACATGGTCGTAAGATTGCCTTCGAGCAGGAAACATACTGTCGCTGCTCGGTGTTAATCTCGTGGCCGTGATATTATTCTGATCCCCCCCCCACATATATATATATATATATATATATATATATTGTGTATACGTGTGTGTATCAGGTGTACGAGGTTTATATATATATTTATATATGCGACCTGACGATTACATCTAGTATGAAACAGCCTGTCGGCTCTGAGTGTTGACATCAATGTTCAGTTGTATATATATATATATATATATATATATATATATATATATATATAAGTTAATGGTTAGAATATTAAAAATATTTAGTACTGTAAAATTTACTGACTTCTTTGTCGAGTAGTTTATTGTAATTGTTGGTTTTCATTTTATTCTAGATTTATCTGCTTCAATAAATAGTTTATTTTAGTTTGTCATTTTTTATGTTTTTCAAGTCTTTTTCGGAAATTATATCACACACACACACACATATATATATATATATATCGTGTGTATACATTTGTGCATCAGGTGTCTGAGTGTGTGTGTGTGTGTGTGTCTATATATATATATATATATATATATATATATATATATATATATATGGTGGCTCTTTGGGCACTGCTCTGAGGTTATTTGTATCACTGCGTAATTGAATGAGTAGTGGCCTCATATCGAGTCTAGTCTGTGTTTTCTCCCTCACTGATGCCCGTGGTACAGTTGGTTTGGCGTTTGTGTGATGAGGTTGAAATAAGCAAACATAATGTTCTTAACTGTTCGAAACAGTCTGGGTTTTGTTCTTGGTAGTATGACACTTGCTGCTGATGAATCCCAAATTGCACGAAACGGCTCTCCAGCCCTTTCTACATTATGTTGAAAATTATTCTGAGCATGACATATGGTTATTCGAAATCCTCCACCCACAAAAAAAAAAAAAAAAAAATTTCTTCGATTGTTGGATTCCATCTTTTGGAATTATCTGCTTTTATAAATAGTCATTTTTAGTTTGTCATATTTTTTTAAAATCTTTTTCATAAATTATTGTTGAATTTTTTCATTTTTAAATTATTGATTATTTTTAAATCATTTTTAAAAGCAATGGCGGTATTTTTTGTGGTAGGCATTTCATTACTTACATTATGTACATTTCGAACCGAACACTTTATTTCTTCCGCTGGGGTAGTCTTACCTTAAAGGGTTGGCCTGTTTCTCTTAAGACTAAAGTAAGACTATAAGAACATCGTAAGGCGGTAACACGAGGACAAATAGAAAAATCAGGCGTAGCTGGCTACATTTGCAGAGAAAAGGGAGATCACCGCCCCCTGTGTGATGAGGTTGAAATAATAGACAGAGAACATCACTGGAAAATACGAAAACTTAAGGAATCAGCACATATGTCACGCCACAAAAATTTCCTGAGCCGACCAAGCATAGAAATGAATACAATATGGGAACCAGCAATAAGGAGTACTAGAGAAAAGCAATAAAAAAATTGCAACATAAGTTCTGGTAAAAAATGCAGTAATAATAACTAAGAGATATTGATAGGTATTTCATTGATGTAAATCTAGATTTGTTAATATTATTCGTGTCTGATCAGTTTATAGAACAAAATATTTTAAATTGCAATTCGAAGGTATACATTTATTAATATATTTGTGTATCTAGGTAGCAAATTCTCTTTTAGTCATGTCTGATTAAATAAATTATAAACATTATGTGTGCTTATTTTTAGCATAATCGTTTATATTCACTGATATTTTTCCTTGTGTTACAATCAAATGATGCAAGAAATGCACTTCAACAGTTTCCATATCATCAGGGGGGCAACTCGTAAGGTAAAAAACTATGTGAATTTTTTCGCAAACAACTAGTGAAGTTTTTCTTTTTGCGTTTAAAAGCAACGACTGACTGTTTCGCTTTAGCGTTCATTAGAACGTAAAAAATTAACCCATATGGATTTTTCCCTTTTATGTTGCAATGCCATGATCAAGCATGCATTAAATATATAGAAAAGTACTGATTGATGACACAATTATCCTACATCAATAAAATAACAAATTAAAAGAACAGATCCTCGAAGCAATCTACATTAAAACTTTGGAGCCGATACTGAATAGAATCAGCTACGAATACTGTAATAATATTCTAAAATGGCTATAAAAAAGTTTACCAGCTTTTATGCTAGAAATAAGCAAACATAATGTTCTTAATTTATTTATTAATATATATATATATATATATATATATATATATATATATATATATATGTGTGTGTGTGTTTTCTCTCTCTCTCTCTCTATATATATATATATATATATATATATATATATATACTACGTATATTTTGGCAGCATGTTTTCATTAAGATATGCCTCATTAAATACTTTAGATAAGTGTATATATATATATATATATATATACACACATATATATATATATATATTTATATATATATATCTATATATACACTTATACATATATTTATTTATACACACATACACATACATATATATCATATATATATATATATATATATATATATATATATATATATATATATATATATATATATCTCTCAATATATATATATATATATATATATATATATATATATATATATATATATATATATATATATATATATATATATATATATATATATATATATTGAGAGATGTTTCATCGAAGAATTTAGATATGTTTTGTCGACTTATTTTCAATTGCATACTTTCATATTCACGCATAAGCTTTTTTGGTGTCGTTATTGAAGGATGAGAGAAAAATCGCCGTGTTGATGGATTTATATATTTTATTACGAGTACTTTCGATATCGGACAATGTTATCATCAAGGTATAAACTGGAACTTAAGAAAGAAATCAGTTTTCTTTCGACCCCCGACGCTCAATTCTCGTCTGCATAAAAGCGTATCTGATTAAAAATCCTTGTTTACGAATTTTTGTTAAAAACTTGTTCTTTATCTCTTGTCTTATATTAAGTACCCCATTTTTTTCCTCGTTGCTTATATTACTTAAATATAAAAAAAACGATATCTGGAAATATTGTCTGTCCATTTTGTACTTTAGTCCCCCGTCTATATTGTCTTACAAACCAGAAAAAGACGATGTAACGGCTACTAACGACAATACTTACTTTATCTTACTTTACTTTTATGGATGAACATGTGTAAATAAATAAACGGACGAGAATTTTCTTTTTACAACCGAATATTTTCCTTTATTTTCCTCAGCTTATGCAAATGGCGGCGCCTGCTCTTTTTTTAAGATACCGAAAAGCCTGTTTTGTAAATAGGTGAATATACATCGCATATTAAATGCAATTTATCTTTAAAAAAAGCACAGCATTTAGAATTAAAACGAATATTCTATTTCTTTGATGTGCTTCGCTAAAATAAAATTCAATTATAACAGGCGAACTAAGTATTATATCGTACTGAGTTTGTGTTTCGATGACTCGTATTCTGAGAAACCTATATGCTTTTACAATACACAGCTTGGTGTATTTACACAGACACATATATAATCCTTAGATATCCATGTTTTCTAAATACTTGGTTATATTTCAAGACATGTGGTTCCTGACGTGACTTTGTATAATGTATACTGGAAGAAAAAAGCAAAGATTTCGCGATGATTTGCGAAAGATCATGATTTGCTATAAATCAGAAAGAAATCATACAAAAAAAGAAAACAAAGAAAGAAACGAAAAATTAAACTTGCTAACCTCGCAGTTTTCAAGGCCATTTTGTTTGAAAGTTAATTTAATGACAGATTCTTCAGTAAATGATACAAATGGCGGCAACAGCTGGTCTGTAAATTTTCAAGTTTGGCTGCTATAAATGCAAAGACGATTCATTGTCTTCTTATAAACAAAAGACAATCGCGAAGGTAAGTTCGTTCCTTTTAAGCGAGCAGTTTGCTATCTGTCTATATGCTCCTCTCTATCTATCTATCTATCTTGAGTTTATGTCAAACGGGAAGTTAGAAGACAGTATTCCACGAAACATTAATAGAGAAAATTTAATCCGTATTTACAATTTCGATTCGTACTTAGTCACGAAACTTGGAGAAATATATATATATATATATATATATATATATATATATATATATATATATATATATATATATTGCCCGTCAATTGCGTTTTAATCATGAAATAGACTGTCGCCGCAGAATGTTGTCCTCAATGTCCACTTTTATATTTACACATACTCTATCCCTTATATTGAGCACTTAAATGAAAAATATAACATACCTTAAAACTATATATATATATATATATATATATATATATATATATATATATATATCGCACATTGAATGTATATAAACTAACTCAATTATTTTATTTCTAAGTATATGTATGTCTTGGTTATATATATATATATATATATATATATATGTGTGTGTGTGTGTGTGTATTTGTGTGTGTGTGTATGTGGGTGGGTGTGTTTGGTAAAATAAAGTAGTCGTATTATGTCTATTTATTTTAGTTTTAATCCTTTCAAGTTCACGAATTAATTTCTTGGTGGCTGTAGAAAACTGATTTAGAAAAATTGCAGAAATATTTTGAATTTACGGTATTAAGGCATAACCCATCCATAGAAATGCAATCCCTGAAGATGAGATTAAAAGTAATTGGTAAAATAAAAATTATTTGAAAGAACATTTTCGAAATTTGTTAGAAAATTGATGAAGAAAAATTCTAAAAGTTTGTTTCAAATAATTTTCATTTTCCCAAGTACTTTCAATCTCATCTTCAGGGATTGCATTTCTGTGGATAGGTTATGCGTTAACACCGTAAATTCAAAGTAATTTTTGAATTTTTCCTAATTTGTTTTCTACAGGCACCGAGAAATTAATTCGTGGACTTGAAAGGTTAAATCTAAAATAAACAGACCTAATACGTTTAAATTATTTAACCAAACATGCTTGAATGCAAATATATTACCTACACACACACACACACACGCACACACACATATATATACATATATATATATATATATTTCCTGGGTGAGACGTTTAACTACATCCGTATCCTGGGTAAATACGATAAACTACATACAACAGCAAGGCCTCTGATCAGGAACTTTTGAGGAGCGTGTAAACCACCTCTTAATTGCTGGTGTTCCCGGGGTGGCAGCACCTGTTAGGGTCCCAGCTATGGGCAAATAGTTAACTATTGCCAGCAATAGTTTTTTGAAGAAAAAAAAATGTTGCCAGCAATACAGTTTTGAGGGAGGCGGATTTTTGACAAAACAAATTATTGTCAGCAATAAGAACTTTTGTCAGCATTGAATAAACCAATGAGGTTTATATGCCGTAAAACAAAATAAACCAAACCAATCTAAACCAAAGAATACATATTCTATTCATACGAATCTATCCTAAAAATGTTGTCGGCATTAAATAACCCATTGAGGTTGATATGCCGTAAAACAAAATAAACCAAACCAATCTAAACCAAAGAATACATATTCTATTCATACGAATCTATCCTAAAAATGTTGTCGACATTAAATAACCCATTGAGGTTGATATGCCGTAAAACAAAATAAACCAAACCAATCTAAACCAAAGAATACATATTATATTCATACGAATCTATCCTAAAAATGTTGTCGGCATTAAATAACCCATTGAGGTTGATATGCCGTAAAACAAAATAAACCAAACCAATCTAAACCAAAGAATACATATTATATTCATACGAATCTATCCTAAAAATGTTGTCGGCATTAAATAACCCATTGAGGTTGATATGCCGTAAAACAAAATAAACCAAACCAATCTAAACCAAAGAATACATATTATATTCATACGAATCTATCCTAAAAATGTTGTCGGCATTAAATAACCCATTGAGGTTGATATGCCGTAAAACAAAATAAACCAAACCAATCTAAACCAAAGAATACATATTATATTCATACGAATCTATCCTAAAAATGTTGTCGGCATTACATAACCCATTGAGCTTGATATGCTGTAAAAAGTATATTTAATATGTGAGTGCGTTATTTGATTATATTTTTCGAAATATGTAAAACACACATACGGAAAAAGATGTCAATTTGTGTTCATTATTACAAGCGGATTAGCAATAAAATCTCTTTAATAAAAGGCAAAAACAATACAATAATTGTTCACTCACTCCCTCAGAAATTTTTATTCAACAGAATCATCAGGTCAAGGTTAGTCAGCTTAGGCGATCATGTATCTTTCGATACATGACTGACGAAGCAGATTTTTTTTTCCCGCAGCAGGCATTTCTTTCTGCGGTAACCAGTTGCCATCTAGGGCAATAGAACCCGGTCTGTCCTGCTATTTACTCATAGCTGGGGGAGACGAAGATTCATACCTATCCCAAGGGTTTTATCATGTAAGTGAATGTAATGGAAACGAGAGGAATTCGAACTCGGCTCTCTGATTCCTCAATCCCAGAAGCTATCCATTAATCCACCGTTTAAATACCTTGATACCTTCAATCAACATCTTTCTTAAACTTGCAGGAATCCATTCAATTTCTATACGCATCAACACTTGAGCTAATCCAGCCCAAAAATATTATTTGCATACACGAATGCTGAGAAAATGACAACTTTTAAGTAACAGATGTTGCTAGTCACGGTAATATATATATATGAAAACTATATGGAAAATTGGAAAGAACTCGTTGGGTAAATAATCCAAAGTTCTTTAGTATTTTTGTTATTATTTTTAAAAAATAGTGCTCGATACAAAAGTAGAGCATAAATATAATTATTTATTTAAAAATATGATTCCAACATGATACATGTAGCGTGTTGGAATCATATTTTTAAATAAATAATTATGCATATATATATATATGTATATATATATATATGGTGTTTTGAGGTGATGAAATATTTTCTACTCTACAGCACCTTTTCCACAGACGAAACGTCAAAATCCTCTTGGTACTTTATCATTATTTCTATGGCAAGGGTTCTGACAAGCTACATTCCTTGATTTCACCATCCCGCTGTCCCTTTACAGGTAGGACCCACCATGACACGTACACAAGGATGAACCGTCCGCATGCATATATATATATATATATATATATATATATATATATATATATATATATATATATATGGTGCGATGGGTAAATTGTTGCCATTTTATATTTTAATTTCGCGCCCGTCAGTGAGAAAAAGAGCATCATGATGCAATTCACTGCGCCAGAAATTTGGAAACGGCATGCTGTACTGCTTGTCATTCACACCGGAAACTCCAATACGAACATTTCAGCTGTCAGTCTGATGACAGTGCAGATAATTCGGAAAGAGTTGGACAAGTCTAATGGTGATTATACGAAGTTACGGCAGCTCGGAAAACTCAGTTTTGTAAAAATATTTCTGTTAAAATGAAATGTCAGCGATTTTTTTTTTATTTCTGCGTAATTTTGCCGACAATTTATCCATCGCACCCTGTAGATTTCTTTCATGTCTATTCAGAATATAAACGGTCTTTGGTCCTGTGATTATGGGATAACAATTTATAATTTTCTTTTTTTGTTTTTGTTTTTCAAGAACATTTTTAAAGAAAAGAAGTGTGACAAAGTGGAAAAAGATTTCGTGTGACTCGTTTTGTCCTTTAGGACTTCATCGGACTAAGTCTACGCATGCGCACGAGTGAAAGGGTGATGCTGGCCATTTTAAATTTAACAACATTTTTGAATATATGTTTCTGTTATAACAATGTGGAATATTTAATAAAAAAAAGTGACCGAAACAAAGAAGACGAATCAATATGAAATCGGCAACATTATATACCAAAGACTCTCTCTCGCTCTCTCTCTCTCTCTCTCTCTCACACACACACACACACACTAACACACACACACACTAACACACACACACACACACACACAGATATATATATATATGTCAATCACAGACAGTATTGTTTCCCTGTATCGCAGCTCCTCAGTACGACTAGGCATCCGAATGAGAGAGCTGAAGATTTTAAATATATATATATATATATATGTGTGTGTGTGTGTATATGTGTGTATGTATATTTATATAAATTTAAAATTTTCAGCGTCTCTCATTCGTGTTCATTTGCAATCGTATCAGTGTAAACATAAACGAAAGTGTTTCCACTTTGTCACACTTCTTTCCCCCTATATATATATATATATATATATATATATATATATATATATATATATATATATATATATATGTAGTGTATTTGGCCAGAATCCCTCTTTTGTACAAGTTTCATTAAAAGGACTGTCAAGTTACTGCATTAAAGCTTTATTTAATTTTTCATTATAAGATCACATGAAAATAAAAATAAAAAACCTACCCGGGGTACCTTGTCAGTCGTTTTTAATGACATTTTTACCCGCATTCGTTTATTCAACACGAAATTTCACCAATTAGCATCCTCTTGACTTTCAGTTATCCTGATGTATGTTTATGAGCGTTATTCAATTTTAAAATTCTAAAACCTAACATATTTTTAAAATTCTGTATATAAATATTTGCTGCAAGTTAAAATCCTCACATTTGCATTGAAAAAGCCTATCAAAGTACGAAACGCGTCGGCTAAGATAAGTTTTCCTTTTGTCTTTATATATATGGTGTGGGTGTGTGATGTCTTTTAAACTAAATTCTGCTGTTTCCATCATTTTATCTTTTAAATCCATTATCATGTGGTTATCGTTTTTTCTTTTCATTGTCATCCATCTTTTAATATCCGTGCGGTCTTTAAATTGCTTTTCAATGACAGCTTCAATTTCTTTTTCTACGATCGAATCGGGAAGTTATTGTTTGAAATGTATATCGTCATCTTAATTTCTTTACAGCAATGTGCATTTTTCATTTCTAGATAAATAACATTCATTTCAAAACACAGACATAATAATATAAATTCATCTTTTGAAAATTGTTTCTATAACACAGTTAAACAAAACATTTTTAAAAACCAAACGGCATTAATGGTAGTTTGAAGAATGTTTTCAATCGATAAAAGTCATCATGATAACGACAATTCTTATAATTGTTGTTAAATTATATGTATGTACAAAACTTTATGAAACAATGGCATTAAGTTTGCATATTTATACCTGAGAAGTGTTTAATCTCTTTATTTGAATAAAAAAGGTCATGTACCCGGAAAGAGTCCGATAGCGAAATTAATGAATAATTTCAGTTGTCGATTGGTTTTTGTAAATAACAGGTTCGTATTTAATATAATATTTATAATAAAATAAAATATTTAATAATAATATAATAGATTATATCTGTCGAAGGCTGATTGGTCGAAACGTTGTCAAAATGAGAGTAAATATAGAAAGAAGAGAGTTCAGAGTCCGGACAATACATAAAAAAAATCTTTTATGAAGTTTGCTTTCATATTTGGAGTCAGTTGATACTTACCTGGTACAGGTGGTATCACGGCTATGACTAGCTTAGACGAGCTCTGACCAGCTTGGACAAGCGATGACCAGCTTAGACCAGCAGCCCGAGTGGAAACACTCGGGTTCCTACGTTAAAAACCGACCTTGTGTCACAACGTGACATAGTGGTCGGGAGTGTCAAGTAAATCTCCTTAATTTTATAAATGTTAATTTAAACTCGAAAAGGCCATAGCCGTTTCTTCAATTTTGCCTCAGATATTAAAACTATCGTCAGGACATAGCAGAATATCACCAGAAGAGAGAAAGAACTACTGATCATGAATCGGTACGCAACCAGTTTTGAAATGTTCCTGCTATTCGTCCTATAACCCATAACCTCCTGACGCCTGCTTTTTTCCTATATCTAAACAATAATTATCATATAATAATTGCGCTTGTGCCTCCATTCATTAATTTGCACGATTGTTACACCCTGCCAATACATCTTAAATAATGGACTATTCCATTTTGATCGTGTGAAAAGAGGGGAAAAGACATTACTTGGTTTCAGTATTTTTGTTTCGGTTGTATATTTTGTATGTGAGAAACATACAAAATTCTTGCGTTGTGGATGAAATGACATGTGTATTGTAGGTTTTTGAATGCGTTTTCTATGTATGATTCTTCTTTAGATAAATATCGGGGGCTGCACATTCTTAGTGCTCTCAGATAGAAACCTATAATAATATTTTCCCAATATCACCTTTCCTAACAGAATTACTACTCTCCCAAGCCAACGTACACAACAACTATATCAAAAAATCAAAAGGAAATGGATGAATCCATCAACAACAATAAAAACAATATTTCTACACGTGAAAGAATTTGACATACTTTTCAATTGACAATATGAATACAATAGCGTTTTCTAAATTTTTTCCAGTTGCCAAGACATTTTGTTTGTTGTCAATAATTACTTTGTTTTCAATAAATTCATTTCGTTTTTGCCTTGAAAAAGTCCACATTGGACGAAACGCGTCGGCTAATAATACAGTTTTCCTATTGTCTTTTACCTTTATACACACACACACACACACACACACACACACACACACATATATATATATATATATATATATATATATATATATATATATTCAAGCATGTTTGATTAAATAATTTAGAAGTATTATTTCTATTTTTTTTAGTTTTAGTCCTTTTAAATCCACGAATTCATTTCTTGGTGGTTGTAGAAAATTGATCCAGGAAAATTTTAAAATTTTCTTTCAGATAATTTTTATTTTCCAAAGTAGTTTCAATCTCATCTGAGACCAACTTCAGGGCTTGCATATCTATGGATGTGTTATGCGTTGACACCGTAAATTCAAAATATTTTTTTGCTCGTGGGGAGTCATCTGATGTTTTTAAAAGATGTTTTTAGCAAACATAATTGAATGATAATATGCTACCTAAATTATTTAACCAAACATGCTTGAATATATATATATATATATATATATATATATATATATATATAAAGTTTGAATAAAAAGAACCAACATTGTCTGTTCAATTTGTTTATTGTATTTTTACCACTTTTGAATAAAGTGTTGGTTATTGAGCTCGAAGTTGTGGATAAACTGTCCAAAGTTCATATTTTGTTATTTTTGTTCAAATACTTTCGACTTTCACAGTCATTAAGAACTGATTTGTTGTCTGTGTGGTAGTTAAACTTCCTTTTTCTGCATCCTCGTATTCTTTGGGAAGCTGGACGTTTGAAATGTGTGACGTCATGTGTAACCGTTAGTCGGAACGAGGCTGAACTAAATGATTGCTATTTATCTATTAACTTAATTAGAATTTTTATTTTTTCACTTTCATACTATTTTATTTATTTTATGATTAGAATAAATTATGAGATGACATTAATTTACATTCTTCTTATTATTTTAATATGAGCTCTTTGACTTGTATCGGTTTTCACCACAGTCAGGTTGAACCGGCTTCCTCCCGAGCAAGTTAAGTATCACGGGCCATCGCTGTCCACGCTCGCCGATCCTGAGCCAGGTCACACGAAATGACGAGCTAATCGCGATTCCATTGTCGAAGACCAACTACTTGTGGACCCGATAATACTGCTAGGTCATCCTTGATTGTGCTAGCCCGTCCTCAGCTGCCCATCGACACGTTTTCGCCAGCCAGGAAGAGAAGGAGTGAGAAGTCTGATCTGGCCTACACGGACGACATTGTCTTGGTCGGATCGAACTGTGACGATGTGCAAGCTGCGCTCAACCGTGTGCAAGCTGCAGCACGGGATGTGGGTATGACCATCAATGCCTCGAAGACCAAAGTTATGCCGTCCCTGGTTGATCCAGTCAACTGGCAACCACTGACGCTGGACGGGGTCAATCTGTAGGACGTGCAGTGTTTCGTCTATCTCGGTTCAACCATTATACCATCTGGGCAGGCTGCTGCTGAGATTGAACGCCGTATAGGAGCTGCAAGGTCCGCATTCGTGCGTCTCAAGCAGTCACTATGGGGGCGACGGGAGATTTCATCGGCTACGAAGGGGCACATCTATCAGACTATTGTTCGGACTATCCTTCTCTATGGCTGCGGAACGTGGCCACTTCGAGCGGTTGACCTATGAAAGCTTGAAGTATTAGACGACGATTGCCTTCGATGCATTCTACGATGCCGCCGAATCAATCGTGTGCCCACAGCCACTCTACGTCGTCGCCTGAGTCTCCGTCTTCTTCCACCCGTCCTGCTCCAGCGTCGTCTCCGATAGTTCGAGCACGCAGCTCGTCGCCCGGAGAGAGAGCTCATCCGCGATGTACTTCTCCTAATATGAGCTCTGGTAAAAACATGAATGATAACAGCAAAAATTGCAATATGAGCACACACACACACACACACACACACACACACACACACACACACACACACACAAAAAATGATTGCTGATGACATTAAGTTTATAATACCTAGAAATTCATACACAGATGTCCTCAAGGACACATGGCACAGTGGATAAAGGCAATGGTTAGTGACAGGATCCAAAGAGTGTGAGTTCAATACCCGGTTAAGGCAGGGGATAACTGACATCCAGTAAACATGGTACGTGGAACTAGAACAGTCTACCCCAGTGAGCGTAATAAAGGGTTCAGTTCGACAGTCCAACTACCTGAAGAAGGCCGGAGCGTACAACGGCCGAAACGTTAGAAGAAAAAATTTACCACCAGAGAATCAGCTATATAAATCTCTAGATTATATTAAGACCCAGCAACCATCCCTTCTGCTTACAGTGGAAGTGGAAGCGGTCTACACTTAAAATAGGGGTCTCAATATTTTCGGTAGCATATATATATATATATATATTGTGTGTGAATATGCATAGAAAAATGCCAGTTTGTTAAACCTTAACACGATCTTTTTTGTTAATTCACTTCAAAATAAAAAGAATTTGTTTTTACTAAAATTCGCACCAAATTCTCCCAGAGAGTGACCCTTTCATACCACTTCGGTTGGGTTCAGCTTTGCCATCATCCCAAATACCGGCGACTCGAGTGCGCTATTTCTACATGTGGGGTCTGCATTCGCGCTGACCCCGATAAACAAGCCACAAGCAGATTTTTTATTTTATTTTTTTTTTAAACTGTAAAGAATTCCTTGTAAGTCCCTCGTATATCTTCCGCACTTACGGAATATGAAGAATTCCTTGATTTTTGGTAATTTGTTATTCTGAAGTTTGGAATTCTTGCGAGGTAAGCTAAACAACTTTTGACTCAAAATTTATAATTTCAAAGAGTGACAAAAATTTAATAAAACAAACTTTGATTTAAAATTTATAATTTCTTGGGGTGAATTAATAATTGCGATAGTAACTTTACATTATTTGAGTTGAATTAACAGAAAAAGATCCCCATAAAGAAATAAAATTTACTCTAGCATGTTGGGATCTAGACACCCATTTCAAATAAAGAAGACTGGTAGTTGAAAGGTTATGGAGTTTTTCGAGGAAATTAAAGTCATCTTAAACAGCCACACTTCTAGATCATCTCCATAAATACGGTGGTCCACAGGGGGTATACTTGGAAATTTACGTTGTTCCAAATTTTCATCAACGACCTTCCGGCTGTCATCGTCCTATGCTAATGATAAAATTATTTACATCTAACTTACTGGTAAGTCTAATAGATTTTATAAGTTCAAATTGGCTGCTGATATGAAAGAAAATTTACAATATCTTGTTAAATAAAACAAGAAGTGGCTTGATAATTGTAAGGTTTTCAAAACGAAACTGCTTTCTTTTAACCTTTTCTTGTTTTCTATCAGCATGGTTGGTACTGACCTCCAGGAGAGTTGCTAATTTAACTTTCTCAGGCTAAACATTTCCGCTTAAATAAAGTGGAATAATTATATTAAGTCAGTTACTAGGTCTGCTGGTAGTAAAGTTTTTTCATCGTGTCATTACAAGCTAGACAATTTTTTTCATCTCACACATTACTAAGTCTAAGATGTAACCAATGTCATTATCCACTGGACAATATGTCTTTGAGGTAAACTACGCATGGAATTTTAGGATTTATAAACCTAATGTTTCAGTAAACACTTTTTAACAGTGCTCATATTGTAATTTTTGTTATTATGAATTATTTTAAGGTTAACTGTTTTTTGAATTTTTTAAGATTAACTGTTTTTTCTATGCTCCAACTTATGATTTTATTGGTTTGCCCAGAGTAGGGGATTTTCAGACTGTGTAGGAGGGGAAAGTATTATTCCAATGCCTTGCTTTTACTCATTCAAATTGCGCATGTATGAATAAACGACACTCATGCACAACACAGATATACGCATATGCCTTACATGTGTGCATTCAGAGTCCCATGCAGTCAGTGGTTGTCAAAAAGGTTTCGCCTCAACAAGTCTCCACTGTTTGTATGATCTCAATTAATTTTCGTCCATGCATTGAATATTGCTGTCACAGTTCATCCGATGCTTCTACTATGTATTTAGAGATTCTTGATAAAATACAAGGAAAAATCTGCAATGTTATTGGTTTTGACCTGGCATCTCGGCTTCACTTTCCCACTGACGTAATATAGCTTCCCTCTGCCTTTTGTATAAATATTTTTAATTGTAATTGTTCTAACTTGTTTCCACTTTCGTACATCGACTTTACGAATTTAAACGCAGTACTAGATTGGCAGCTAGGTCTCATAATTTTACAGTTGAAATGGCTTGATTTAATCGGAAGTTTTATGTTAAAATTTTCTTGCACTTCTTGCTTGGGAAATTCGCTTTAAGTACAATGCTTTCCAGCCAACTGCAACCTGCAAAAATTTAAATGCAATGTCAATCGCTATCTACTGTTCTCCCTATTGCACTTTCCTGTTCCTGCTCATTTTTCCTATTTTTGTTCCTAATTTGTTTCTAATTCCTGCACATCCTTTAACCCCTTGTGTCTTAGTGACTTTAATGCCTTGCAAGGGCTGATACCGATTAAAAAAAACAAACAAACAAAAAACAAAAAATACAAACACACACTTAGAGCTATTTTTCAAATACTCAAGGCAAACCAAGAATAAGTGACAATTCGAAAATGAATTCAGTTCATACAAACCGATTTGGAGATTTGTTGAGGCTAAACCTTTTTTTGACAACCACTGACTACATGGGACTCTGGGTGCACACTTGTAATGCATATACGTATATATGTGTTGTGCATGAGTGCCATTTAATGTACGAACATGCACACATACATACGCAATTTGAGTGAGTTAAAAAAAGGCATTAGAATAATACTTTTCCCTCCCACACAGTCTGAAAACTGCCTAATATGGGCAAACCAATAAAATCTAAGTTGGAGCATAAAAAAAAATCCATTAATCTTTTTAACTCTAAAAAAAGTCGGATGATCATAAGATTCATAATAACAAAAATTGCAATATGAGTACTGGTAAAAGATTTACTGAAAGATTAGGTATATAAGTCCTAAAATTCCATAGGCAGATTCCCTCAAGGACACATGGTCCATTAGGTAAAGACGGTCGTTAGATCCACTCTCTAGGCTCAAGGAGTTGTGAGTTCAATACGAGGCCACAGCAGTGTTGAACCAAAAATCTTGGTGAGTAGCGTTAAAGGAAAGTAACTGAGACATCCGGCAGAGGCATGGTATGTGGAACTAGAACAATCTAAAACTGTAGTTCGAAATTCCGGTCACTTGAAGGAAGGCCGAAGCGTACAACGGCCGAAATGTTGTCAATATAGCAATGAAGATAACAGTCTGAATAATGTAAATAATGCAAGTAACCATAACACCTCATCTCAGAGATATAAACTGAAAATATATTTTTAATTGTTCAAATATTTTTACTATTTCAGTGAATTATAAAATACATACAAAAACACAAACCTACGTACATACAGAATTTGAATTAAATTAAAATGGAATTTTTACGAAAACTATTTTTTCTTTCTGCCTGGCAACAAGCCATAGGTAAGCGGAAAATGTACAAGCCAGCCTTTTGAAGTTATTTTACTGATATCTGTATTTAAAATCGATCTTCTCTAATAAATGTAGAATTTAAAAAGGATATAAAGAATTTAGATTTGAAATTTGTTCATCTTGCTGTCAGTGAAACGACAGGTAAATGATAAAGAGGATGAATACTTTGACAGTTCTGTGACAAATTACTGTACGTCCAATCGATAAGTATAGGAATAAATTTAAGGTATTTCTAATGTAATTAAACCTAGAGATTTCATGGAAAGTACGAGAACAAATCATTGAAATAAACACGGTTATAATGTAAGTATGGTTAAAAAAGGGGTTTCAAATTGACACTTCTAGCAGCTAGAAAATATTATAATGATAATGTTATATTCCGTGCTAATAGGAATATATACTTGAAAACACGGTGGATAACCAGTACTAAAAGAATAAAAGTAATAGTTATACACAAGGTCGTCGCGAGTCAATCAAATAGAGAGTGCTACTATTGGAAGGTCAGTAGTTCTCGCGTAAGTCTGAGTGGTACTCAACAGATCCCAGTTAGAAATATTTACCAGCCACCCACGAGGTAAGATGTGGCACAAGACCGAATTTAATGTGGGGCAATCCAGCATAAACGGGTTCGGGTCTGTCTACCTCACCGGACGAGACTCTGCTCTTCGGCATAGCCTCGTGCGGGTTCCTCTCTGCCCGAAGGTAGAGAGTTCGGCAGCAGTTAAGAGCTGAGTAACAGATACCAGCTAGATATTTACTAGCCCTCTCCCCCACCCACTAGGGTAGATGTGACACAGGGCTGAGTTTAACGAGGATTATCCGAGCCCGTAGTCTCGGCCAGAATTTCCCCGTAGAACCCGCATAAACGGGTTTGGGTCTGTCTACCTCTCCGAACGAGACTCTGCCATTCGGCATAGCTTCGTCCGGTTCCTCTCTGCCCGACAACAGCTAAGAGCTAAGTAACAGATCTCAGCTAGACGGTATTTACTAGCACCCCTCCCACGAGGGCTGATGTGGCACAAGGCCGAGTTTAACGTGGATTATCCGAGCCCGTAGACTCGGCCAAAAAATCCCCGTAGAACCCGCAAAAACGGGATCGGGTCAGTCTACCTCCCCAAATGAGGCTCTGCCCTTCGGCGGAGCCTCGTCCACTGATAGGGGTGACAGGTTATTCCATTACATCAGATATACAGTTGTAGTATGTGATTAAGGCCAAGAAATCGCAGACAACGTAAATCAAATTATAGACATTAGTCAATAAGCATTTGCTCTAAGAAAAGTTGATTTGTGATGAACATAATATGTATTAAACTCACGTCAGATGATACCGAAATCGACTTTTCAGTTAGTGTCGCCGCACCAATTCTTCAATGAAGCCAAATGCATCAGCGGTTTGGCATGCAAGGTAACTTCCTTGCTACCAGGTACACATTTCCTGTCGAGCAGAGAATTGGATTTATTCATCTCTTTTAAAAAAGCAGATTTGGCACAAAGTCAATTCTAATATGAGTCACTATACGTAGAAGAAAAAAATCCTCCCGAACTGTACCTTAAAAGCATTAACTATTTGGTTCCTTATTTCAGTGTGGAGAGCGCAGCTCTGGGGTTAGAAACGTTTGGCACAACTATTTAATTTCAATGTAATCTCTTGCCAGGAGACAAGGCACGTTTAACCTCAGAAAGGCCTGTGTTTAATCGAATATTGGTAAGACTGTTCTCTACTATCTTTTAGGCTGATAGACAAGCCATAATTGTAGATTAAAAGTTTTAACCGTTCAATAAACTGTACATTTGGAAGTTAATATCCTGACTGTCTTTTAATAAAAGCCTTCAGCGATTTAATAAAAAGTTCGGTGATTTAAAGTTAAGTATATCAAACAACTTATTTCCTGTCGAAGTTGCATTTTGCGGTCTTCTGCAACTGACTTAAATATTTACGAGATGTTGGTTAAATATTCGCAGGTTATTTTGACCCTATGGTCATATCTAAAGACATCATTTTTTTTATTCTACAGAGTGCAGCATAAATGTTGTAACAAAATTTTAAATGAATTCTTCTAAATTGTTGATCATTGCATTTTTGTGTTGGGTTTACTCACCAAAAATGTATATACTACTTGTTTCTTCAAAGTGTTTTAGTATTTGCTGATAATAATGTCTATAGAAATTAAAAGAAACTATATAAGTAAGGACTATGAAAACAGACTGACTCCACCTGAGAATTTTGAAGTTGGAAAACAATTTGGAATCAGTAGAATATTAATAAAAAAAAAATCGATCGATACAACGAGAGTTCCTCCATCAAAGATAGACCAGGATGTCCTCACACCTCCAAAATGCAAAACCCTATTAAACAGGTGCGTGAAAAATCAGGCGTAATCCAAGAAGGTCAATGAGAGAATTGGCTAAGGAGGCCGGAACGTCGGATTGAACTATGCGGAGCCTATGTGGAAATGATCTAGGGATGTCGTCCTATAAGATAGCCAAGAGACAGTGCCTTTCACCAGCCACAATAAAAAAGAGGCTTCAGAGAATTAAGCAGTTGCTGAAACAGATTCGTAATGGCAAAATGCAAAACAGCATCTTCACTGATAAGAAACTTTACTGTTGAACAGACATTTAATCATCAAAATGATCGTGTCCTTTTAACATGTTTGTCAGTCATTTCCACTTCAGAAAAAATGCCTCAAAACCTCAAAACAGGCAACAGTTATAGTTTGGGTAGCCATTTAAGAAAGAGGAAAGTTTCCTCTTGTTTTTGTGTCTCAATAGGTAAAGACTAATAATCAAGTGTACATAGAGGATATCTGGAAAGGTGTACAAACCGTGCTGTGATACCACCTACGGTGAGGAGCATTGGACACTTCAACATGTGGAAAAAAGAGGGGTTGTCTTGGTGCAATCGGTCGGTATGCCCTGTGCATTAGTATATCGTGGCAAATAAGGTGTATATAAATAAGGTGTATAAAACTATAGATTTGTGTTCGGATGTAGCGGCAAGAGCAGTCGATCCGTGTTATAAAAAAGGCTTTCCCTCCTCCACTTGGTGGCAGTTCAATTTTTGAGTTCTTAGCTAAACCAGAACGTGTCCGTCATCAGACTAATCCACAACTGTTACCGACAAGGAACATATGCTACTAATCAGCAATTGGGAGAAGAATCCAGCCACCACAGATTAATGTTACCAGGAGGGCGACTATTCCTTCGAGCTTCTCTGCTAGATAGATACAATTATGATATATTTTAGTTATTGTTAATAAATTCTTAGCAGGTGTCGAAGTCGGGAAACCGAGGTAGTATTTTCGCAAAACATTGCCGAAGAACCGACCCGACTGGTCTTTCTGACCTGGATGAGAAGAAACGCAACTTTCGCGACCAACAAGACAGAACGACGAGCCATACAGGAGTAGTGAAGAGATAATTGAACTGGCTTCATCACAAAAGACAAATAACCTTCCCTCATCACCAGATATCAAAGCTCTTTTCTATTGTTTGTTGGCAGTTCTTGAGAGTGAGGTCTGCTCTCCCCGGAAACACAATATTGAAGCACTGAAGGCAAAACTGAAGAGAGTATGGGGCAAAAATACCCATGTGTTTGTCGCCATTAGTGACTTTCCCGAAAAACTTCTACGTGCGATGAAGACGAAAAGGAACCGGATTGAATGAACTTTTATGCTCTTATTATCAGATTA